>MEHQ01003881.1:255668-341374 GCA_008828725.1 Saccharina japonica | reverse complement strand
CCCCCCTCCACTCCCTCCCTCCATTGACCACCAGGGGGCAGCCCCGGAGGAAGGCGCTCACGGCATGAGGTCGCGCTTCCTCCCCGTCGAACAGCTCGACGACGAGAATTTCTCGCCTCGCATCGTGCAGGTCGCGGGTGCCATGCCCGGCCTAACCGTAGAGGACATCATGGCGGTAGGCTTCTCTCCGGCCGCGGAGATCGGCATGTGGCAGTACGACTTCTCGGACCCCACCGGCCCCCAGGTAACGTAGCACAACCGCGGGGCGTGCAAGCTGGCGCGGGATTGAGTTGGGTTGGGTTGGGTTGGGTTGGGTTGGGTTGGGTTGGGTTGGGTTGGGTTGGGTTGGGTTGGGTTGGGTTGGGTTGGGTTGGGTTGGATTGGGTTGGGTTGGGTGGGGCGAGGTGGGGCGGAGCGCTGCGGGGCGGGGGACGCACGCAGTACATACTGGGCGTTCCAGACAGTTTGTCCCCACACGAAAAATTACTATGGATAACTATTAATAATACGGAGGACCATAGTAAATAGGACCCAAATATTGTTATTAATAGTAATAATTGGGAAAGTTGTAGGTTTTTGTTTCACCCTACAGTAGGTTGTATTAACTATGGTCCCCCCTAATAGTTTTTTTTTTTTTTTCAATCCATGTGTGCTGTACGGTAGCTTGTCCCCTTTTCGGTGACCCACATAAGATAACACACGGGTGATAAGATAACACCTTATCACACGGGTGATAAGATATCACACCGTATCTCACGGGTGATAAATTAGCACACACCCTGAGACGAGAAATTCCGACCCGAGTTTCTCCAAAGCAAAAAAAGGGGGCACACACAGCGAACAGGGTGGCTTTGGACAGATGTCGACGATATATCACTTTCCATGGGCGCATCGCTTGACGTCTACACCTTATCATTCCCATTGCCGAGAGAAAAGCAGCCTTAAGAAATGTGGCTGAGGGGGTGTGCTATCTTATCACCCGGGTGGTACGTAGGGAGGCTTCGCACTATTTGTTGCCTGGCAAAACCGTGATGGGGTTATGAGTTATGACAGTATCGGCTGGCTCAGGGTTGCTCGCTGGCGCGTTCCCCGCTGCGCGTTACTCCCTGCTGCGGCGGCGACAGCAGCATCCCTTTTTGGGACAGCTGCATAAGCCGTCACACCAAACTACATCCTGCACCAGATGGAGTGAATACTTCAAAACTGCCGCCTGGCTTAACCCGCCCCCCTCCCCCGCCCCCTTCTGGAGGGAGGGAGGGAAGGAAGGGAAGGAGGGAGAAGAGGTTGTGGGTTCGCATGCATGCATGTGTTTTGTTAGCGCCGAGATGGGCATTGAAGGAGGGATGAGGGAAACGGACACGGGGCTTGGTTCTCGCCAGAGGGTCAGCCATGACCAACCACGGGACGAGGGTAAAAACTGGTCTAATCGAGTCGTAGCTATGGAGCCATGGCAATAATATTTACCCCATCAGCACCAAACTACTGCTTGCTGTTTACCTGGCATACTACTCGCACGACGAACTACGAACTACGAACTGCTGTTTGTTTACCTGAATGCTAACATTTCCTACGTTGGATAGACAGATCGCGATCACGACCAACTGCTGCTGTACAGTAGATCATCTAGATCATATAGTAGGCCATCTAGAGCATCTAGATCCTAAGCTCTAGATCCTAAGCTGCCGTTGTGCAGGATCTATTCGTATGGTACAGTACGACGTAGTAGTAGAGATGAAAAATGTTCTACAGCCAGTAGATCATCATGCAGGCTTCATGGCTCCTGGTTTTCGCCGGTACTCAAGTATGATACTCGTAGTGCTTGGTATGTAAGAGAGGAAGCAGTATACGATCACGCGGAGGTGCTATGTACGTACGAACAACATTGCCCGGGTATCCGGGCGCCCACGCAGATCAATTCGGCAGCGCTGCCTCTGCTGCCCTGATCAACGACGACTTTTGGTCACCTGTTTTCATGTTCCAAACATGACACATGATACCAAACGAACCAGCATCTCGTCAAAAGCGAACCTGCTTGGTACCTACTGGTTTGTTTTAGGTATTACAGCCAGTACGACAGCGCACATCGTACTACGTGTGAGTACCCTCTTGGCTACTTGATGGGCGGAAGCGCACAGCCGCAAAACATGCAACCTTTGAGCCTTGTCCAGGGGTCCAGAAGCATGGAAACGTCACTCATCGTCAACGGACAAGAACAAAGCAGCCTCGTCTGCCCATCCCAGAGCGCTACGTAGTTACCGAGCCCCCATAGAACGACGGCACCGCCTCTTGCCGGCGAAGAGAGTGCCGGGTACATGCGACGACTCACCATGGACAAGCTCCGTCGACCAGCGGCCTCTGTGCCGATTCCTCTGTTTGCGCAAGGTGCACGCAACACTGGGTTCACTACGAAACCTCTGGCTCCCGCCAGCATCAGTGCGCACGCAACCGTGTATATTCGAGGCATCGTGGAGCACATGATCTGCAGTGTAAGCTCTCGTGCGTTGTCGATCTGGGGCGAGGCTACCTGAAAAGGGGAGGTGCAAGAGAGCCGGAGGCTTTTTGGTGGAGGGCTTTTCGTACCCTGAAAGATAACAAAAAAAACGCGGCCCAAACTCGGGCTGTCCAGTGTGAGATCTTCTTTTAGCTCGGTTTTACCGTTTACGCGCCAAGTGGTGGGCAGCTGCACGTTGGCACATACGTCGGGTACACTCGCAAAAGCTATGGCCGCGTGGTGACATGTCTTTCGAAAGGTCACTACGAGTATAGCCTGGAGGATATACCTACATAATTTCTTGATTGGATGCAGAGCTCTCGTATTTTCGATTGATTCAAAAACGCGCAACGCAACTACCAGTGAACCGGTTCAGAGTAGTAGTAAAAGTACGTAAATACCTGGTGCTATATGGACCACGTACGAGTACAACATGTCATGTTCACGCCATCACTGCTGTAGCCTGGTAAACTCCAGGGCTGCACTCGTAGGCTTTATTCATACGGATCGTACATACGCATAAATATGTAGCGCAGCCACAACAACGTGTACGAGATGTATGTGGATGATGACAACGACGTGGTGGGCGGAACCGCCAAGTCAAGCCAGATTTTGTTCAGCACAGACGCTTACTACCTACAAAAGTCCCGATACACGTATCACGTGCGTGCCTACATACATACGTGGCGGGTCGGACGTTTTTTCCCCCGTCCCCTCGTTTTATGTACGTAGTGGCTTTTCTTTATAGTGTAGGGTGTAGCACTGGGTGTAGGTCAAAAAGGCCCCGATCTCCGCGACTTTTTGTCTTGGATATAAAGTGGATTTTTCTAGATTTTGGCTTGAATAGTGTTTTTTTGTGTTTCCTGACAAAAAATAAAACCGTCGCCAAAAGGGACCATCACGATCGTAACGGAAAGCTGCCCTCCGTGCGACGTACGGGAGTCCCCCCCTGCCAGCTACGTACCTGCTGTAGCGAACTGGGGCTGTGTGGCTCAAGGTTGGTGCATCGAAACACGGGAAAATTACTGTACGTACCAGATTCACAAACACAAAAAAATGGCCTAAACGGCGTGCGGCGTGGGTGTCTTGCCCACAAGCCACAACAACAGCGATCATCAACAGCCGCGAAATCGAGCACCGCTCTCTCTATGATGTGGCGTGAGAGGGATGCTACGCTGAACGCCCGTCGACGGCGGGCAGACATGGTAGAATCGCTAGGGGTTTGGCGCGTGGTTGCCGTATAAATACTTCAGCAGTATATCGTAGTTGTGGGGCAAAAGAGCCGCACGCAGCGAGCAGCCAAAGCATTGTCCGCGACGCTATAATATACGACAGTTCGAGAGACCTGCACCTTCTATAAATAGAGACAAACAAGCCAATAGGGGGGACGATCGTCGGCATGTATGTGTCATGATGCAACTTTATATGTCCCAAATCGTAGATCACACCCACTACTTGTGGTACATACCAGGTAGTATGTGGTTTCGCTTTCTCCGATGTCGCGTGAGCTCGCTCCTGACGTCGCCTGAAGCTTACGTCCGAAAATAAATATAGATTTATTGGACGGGGTGTCGCGAGACTGCGAACAAAGGACTCTTCTTTTGGAAACCTGTTACTCGATTATCAACACAAAATCGAGGGAACACCCGAAAAGTGAAACACGCCTCGGCACTACAAAACTTGTCCGCTCCGACCCGCAGCCTTAAGACAAAGTAGCTAGAAATACGTAAGACAAAAGATCGCCGTCGATTTCATCCTGCTTCATGCACACAATGTATGTGCTTCTAAAGTGCCGACACGTAGAATCGTCTCGCTAACCTTCTACGACTGCCCCAAGCGAAGCGCTGAATTCCGTACATCAATAAATACGTACCGGTATGATATAAACGTACGAACGTTTCGAAACTGCTGCGTCTAGTCCAACGTGCAACGGCCAGCCACGTCGATCCCGTCCTAACTAAACCGTACCAGGTACCACGTATACTCGTAGCACCAGTACTATCGTTCATTGCTACTCGTAGATTTATAGATTAAATCGTATACTGTAGTAGTACCAGTGCTATCTACCAAAGGGTAAAGCTCCACATCAGCACCATTTTGATGCTTGCATATACATCTATGCAGCCCCCACACACGGCTGGCTTGAAGCCCTTCCTCCGCCTCCCGTGCGGGACGCAAGCCCTTTTATATACATGCTGCTGGCAGCGGTGTCGCTGCTATTGTAGGCAGGCGTGTTTCATACGGTTGGTGGTGGTCCAAACTTCAAGCCCGCTTGGTTGAATCCACAAAATAGTGCGTCGCTCGTTGTTGTGCGCCTTCCGTCTCCCAATAAATCGTGGAAGCATCTTTGCTTACGCCAGCTCCTTGAGCCAAGGCAAAAGAGCTGGGATGATGGTATCGAGCGGAGGGGGGGGCGGGGTGGGGTGGTGTCATTTTTGGCGGCAGGCCCCTTTTGAGCTCCATATTATGCACGCTCGGCGTCGTTTTTTGCTTTGCGTCAACTTTCTATGGGGGACAACCGCCACACAACGAGTTGATACAGTTTAAGGTATACAGCAGCAAGAAGAACGCTATATATTCATACCAAGCGACGATAAAAACTCCAAAAACTTCAGACATTTACCAAGCGTTCAAGCGATTTCGTAACGAATATTGAAGAGTACCAAACGATAAACGAGCGGCAAGTACCTTCATGGCACTCCTCCGGGCTCTCGTCATGAGGGCAGTGCCCTGTCTCGGGCAGAACAACCAGCTCGAAGGTCTCGAGGTGCTGGCCGAGAGATACACCCGAGTGCGTACCGGTGTTGAGTGGAGTCCACGGGTCGGCTTCGCCCCACAGCGCCAGCACCTGTGCTCTCGAACGGCCGTGTTTTCAATGAAAGACAGCGGAACAGGACAACCCCGAGAGCTAAGGTGTGAGCAGATGTTGCTACGGTCGCTGCAGTTGACACCCGCAAACGTGCACGCAGTTGGAATCGGTGGGGAAGATGCCGTTGGCCTCTACAGGCCGCTACAGCCATATCATAGCGTATTTGCAAGCGAAAAAAATCCGAACCTCGGAGAGATAATCGATTCCTATTTCATAATCTAGATATATTCAGGGCAGATAGTTTGCTGATATTATATATACGAAGCATATATATATATATATATATGTGATCTCGCTTATGGTGCCGGGTGGGAGCCGTATAATCTGTTGCACGGTAAAAATGCAAGGCACGTACCGTAGTGGGGAGGGGGGGGGAGAAAAGTCTACTTAGTGACCCCCCCGGATCTGAGTTACGACTAAAGAAGGAGAGGGAAAAAGAAGGGCGGAAATAATAATGCCCTGCACAAGGCAAATAATATAATAATAAATGGGATAGGGGGAGGGGGGAAATGATCCCGAACACGTTTCCTGGGTTGGGTCTGTACTACAGGGTTGTGATATATAGTACAGATGCAACCCAGGAAATATGTCCTAGATCACGGAAGGGCAACACTGCCCTTCCATTCTCATAAGTATCCCGAATACGAATGCCATCCAAGTAATACGAAAACGGAACAAGTACCTCGCATCTTGAGGTAAATACCGGCCTTCCAAGCCCATACTACTACTGGTATTACAATAATCAAAGTCACAGCAGGGTCGAGGGCACGCTCGAATCCGTCTGTTACCTTGGTGTCCTTAATGTTCTTCAACAACGAGGCCGGAGTAGGGCCCGGCGGCCCCGTAAACACCTTGAGGAACACCTCGCACGCACCCTCGTCGTCGCTGGGAGTTATCAACCTTTCAGGAGGCGGAACATGGCGGGGGGGGGGCGGGACGAGGGCATACTTGTCATGCTTACAGCACCTCGGGGAGCAACAGCCACCTATTGCAGCTAAACTCAACACCTGGGAAAAAAAATACAGTCGTACGTGTATGATCGAAGTAGGATAGCAATCACGCCGCCGTACATATTGACAAACCCGCAACCGTTTCAACAAAAATGGAAGTTCAGAGATGGAAAGAGGATCGGGCAACAATCGTTCCCACTCTACAGAGGAGGGGTGTCGGCAGATAAGTAATCGTGCTGCATGACCCGTTCATTACGACTGATGATGGCTTAAACCCATTCAGAACTGAAAAAAAATGTCCCACACTAATTCCAAGTACTTTGTCCCCAAATTCGTGGAACCAGTTCTTAAGGGGTGAAGCCTTGTGTCAACGCTCAAGTTTTGTCGCCGACAGAGCGATGCTTTCAATACCAGCCGGCGCGCGGAAACAAAAGGTAGGTGATTTCGTATAGTTGTGGAGGCATGTCTTTGCGAACCAGCTGGGTTTCTACAAGGAGGCGTATTACTACGATAGAGGCGGCATTTTTTTAATCCTATGAGGCAAATATTTTATGACTGCGGGGCTTCTCAACCCAGTACCGTTGCAATACCATTTTTTCATACCAGGTAGTATTTTACTATTAATATACATATTATTACGGGGGACCCTAGTAAATAGGACCAAATATTGTTGGTAAAAACTGGAAAATGTATAGGTTTTTGTGTATGCCGTAGGTCCTATTTACTAGTGTTTACTATGGTCCCCCGTAATAGTATTCGTGATACACTCTGTCTATAGGCTTTGGGATTGTTCATCGAGTCTACAGTAGTATTCGTGATACACTCTGTCTATAGGCTTTGGGATTGTTCATCGAGTTGCACCTTTTAGCTTTTCTCTAAATTAGTGGGTGGGGTGACATACAGAGCTCCTATACTATAACCGAGTTATAACATTTAGGCGCCGCCCCTGTATGGCAAATATCACGCGTCTACGTAAGAGATTTCATTATCCTGGCCTCAGGGTTCTCCGGGCCTCTCTTCAACAGCGAGGGAGCATACGAGTACCATGTTTGAAACCCCTTAGAATACGAACGTTTTTGTGAATACACTACTTGGATTGAAAGCAGTTGATGCTTTTCCAGCAGTACAAGCGAAAATACCTTTTCAAGGCCGGGGGCGCGGGGTGGGGGGCGGGGGTTCTCATGTGTTGCTTGCAGTAGCCATTTGACCATTGACCACGCAATCCCACTCGAGACGGAAGCGCGCGGGGGGAGGGGGGGGGGGGGGGCTGGAGCAGGGGTATGACCAGCGACGAGGCGGGGGGGGCGACTCACATCTTGACCAGTTCGTCGTCCACAACGTCCTTGCAGTACACTTGCTTCAACACGCTGCGGACGTTATCCTCCGTTCGAAAGTTCGCAAAAAACTTGGGGCCGAAAAAAGGCCCGAAGACCTGTATCATATGTACGGGAGCAGGGCGAAAACAAAACAGAGATGGGAAAGCGATCCACGGTTTCAGAAGAGTCCGAGCTAGGGGAAAAGGGCAAAGTTTCCAAGAGATCGACGACGGTGAAAACATAACCCAGAACTTGAAAAACGAAAAACCGACAGGGAAAGATAAGGGGGCACCCGCAAAAGGCCTGCGTTTCGGAAACTGCGAACCCACAACAAGGTATAGAGCTTGGCGCGCAGCAGCCTCGAAACAGTCAAACACAATAATTGGTCTGAACCAATGCGCGGTGCAGGCAGGCAGGCAGGCCAAACACGAAGCCCAGGTCGACGACAAAAGCTCTTTGGACGAAAAAAAAGAAAACATAGAAAATAAGCCGCCACGGACAACAAGACAGCGTCGCCAAGAAAAATCGCGTTAACTGGTTATATATAGCCATTTACATAGCAAAACAACCAAGCAAGCGAGTGCTACCGAGCACCATGACAGAAAAATATCCACGACAATTTTGTTTTCATAAACCACAAGACGGAAAATGCTGCTACGCCCACAAGTCAGCAAGGGATACGTACTTCGACGCAAGCTATAACGCAAGCTTAACGCAAGCTATAACGCAAGCTTAACGCAAGCTATAACGCAAGCTATAACGCAAGCTATAACGCAAGCTTAACGCAAGCTTCCATGTTGCCTGCAGCAACGGACCCACCACAGAGTTGAAGAACCACATCACCGGGAGCAAGTAGAACGGGAGCTCCGATTTTCGGAAACTCACGAGCCCCCCCGCCGTGTTAAACAGGACCGACCCACGGACCTGCCGGACACGGGGAAAAAGGTTCGCGCGAACGAGACGGAACACAAAAAAACGGTTATCCTCGCAATCCCTTGCTTTGCAGATCGCAGCAACGCATACGGTTCGAGCATGTGCTTGCGCCACTTGCGGAAATGATTTCTTGCCGCGCTTGGAGCAGGGCTTGAGAGCAACTTTTTGGCACCCTTGTAATGGCGGGCGAGAATCTGGGAACAAGTTGGAAAATAAAAAAGGCTTGGCCGGAACCACCACGCCCGGGGCCCACTGCAAGGGCATTAGGTATCCGTATAAATAAACCACGTGGACGGTGGCGCTCGAACAGACAAACAACCAGTGTTAACAGCGAACCGCCTACGACCGCGTCGTATATATATGATAGCGCCTGCTGCGTGCCGAAACAGGGCGCAAAAAGCGGCACGCACTGAGCGCTAACCTGTCCCACCTCTACTGTTTATCAATGCGGAATTCAAGGCTTGGTCTAACGTCCCGCGTGCGATTCGTGCCAAAGTAGAGGTATAAAGCACCTGATTTCGTTTTAGAATTTTCTGAGAATTTTCCGAGGCTCCTTACTTGAGGAGCTCTACACTATTAGTAAGTCATTAGTAAGTCACCCAAAAACTACTACGAGTACTAATTGCGATAAAAGCTGAAAGCGCAACCAGATGCACACTCTCAAAAGTCACGAAAAAAGTGGCAAAACACTACAGCAACGCTGTACGTATTCCGACGATACTGGGTTAAGGAGCATACTAATAGTCAGTCAGAATTGTTTTTGGCGAAAAAGCGATACAAGGCAAGCGCCTCCTCATAGCGCCCGTCCACTGGTACCGACCAGGGCAGATCTGCTCTCGCTCTGTACCGCGCGCGCCCCTCACCTTCCGACCCCCCTGCAGACTCTCGGTGAGCATGAGCGCCAGCAGCCCTCCGATCGAGTTGCCCATCACCACCCACTGTTCGCTCGCATCCCTCGACTTTTCGGTGATGAACTCGGTCAGCATCTCCTGCCACAGTTCCAGCGAGAACTGACAGCACCAACAAAATGGTAGGCGGAGGAGGGCATTGGGGGAAAGTGAGGGCGGGGACAGCACGTATTCACGCAATACATCGCGCAAAAGAGCCATGGAGTGGGTGGGGGGGAGGCAAAACAGTGCCAGTCTTATCCTTTTATCCTTGCTGCTGCCGGCCGGCTGGTCAGAGCGACAACTACTCGTATTACTGTAAAAGGACCCGCGAGGCCAATCGCACCGCGGTCGGTATATACCCGTCATCTCCACAGCAGAATCACACCAGTGCATTTCGAACAAGACGCTAACGGCGCACAAAATATCTTGAAAGCGTGACGCTGTACTACATACCTCAACCGAAAAAATGCGCAAAACAGCAGCGAGACAACAACAGAGTATCGCTTTGCGATTCACGCACACATCCCGCGACCTACGTGTTTCTCCGCGCTGAACGCACAACCCCCCCCCCCCATATATTTATGATATATTTATAGGTTGGGTTGGCGTCGGTTGGCAACGACGCTGTAAAACACGCCACTCGCTGCGTGAGCTAGACAACCAGGGTGCCGTTTTTTTTTTCGTTATTTTTTTTTGGCGGTCACCAAAGCTGGCGGTCGAGTAGATCATTTGTGCGGGGTGGAGAACCTTTGCTCCGCACAAGGGGAATGATCGTACCACGTAGTGTTAAAATGGTAAGGCATCCGCGAGGCAGTTACATAGTGCTCCCATTGCTGTCTCCGGAAGTGGCCACACCAGAAATTAAATTAACTCATTGAAGCTGTCGTCCATATGCAAGTCCGCCTCAGAGGCGGTTCTTAGCAGGATGCAGCTCACCCTCCATGCGACTCGCCCAATACCTCACGGCGCTTTGCGCTTGGTGCAAGCAATGTCTGCCTGGTTGGTGAAAACCCAACGCGCTCCGTCCCGGCATTGTAGGGATGCGAGGGTCTATGGTCATATGACTACGGCCGTGCACAACATGAGTACACCCCCCCCCCCCCCCCCCAGTATTTACAGCCTCAACTATAGACAACGAACTACTACGAATACACAACCTTGGTGTCACAACAAGGTTTTCAGCCGTGTCCAGACTACGAGGCGTTTCTTTTTGTCTTGTTTCTATACTTATATACAAAGCATATATACATATATTAAAAAAAAATCCATCCTCCGGCGGATTGGGAAAAAGAAAGCTTATGCTCACCACCCTTCCACTTTAAGATCCATATCATACGTGTCGTGGAAAAAAATGATCGGGCCCACACTGCTTGTATAAAACCTAAACTTGCAAACGCCACATTACGCGACGAACACCCCCTCCAGCTCCCCAGCTCCACAGCTCCTCCCTTCCCCCCCTACCTCGACATCCTTCGGCTTGTCGCTCGCCCCGAAGCCGAGAAGGTCAATCGCGTACACTCGGTAGCCTTCGCCCGCCAGCACGGGAATGTTCTTGCGGAAGTGCCCGACCGAGGCGCCGAAGCCGTGTATCAGCAGGATAGGCGGCCCATTCTGCGGCCCTTTTGGTTACCGTGCAAGCAGACATATGCAAATACAGGTGGATTCAGTAGGAGGGCAGTCCGTTAAACGTCGCCTTGGGCGCAAGCAAGACGGGACAGCGGCGAGGGCGGGCAGGGTTTAGGAAAAACGGGTGCAAAACTTGAAGCCGTTCCGGTCAGGGTCTGCTAACTATTACAAAACAGAACGTGCAGTATATAGGTCGTGTGTGATACGAAACTTTAGACGAAGACGCAGGAAGTTTACTATACCCATGAAAGAAGAAGAAGACGGCGTTGTTAACCCTTAAGCCGCTGCAAAACAAATATCCTACACTAGATCTGACTTGTTTTGTTCCCCAAAAAACGTGGGTGAAGTTCTAAAAGGGTATACGAGTAACAGCAAGCAGTAGTTGCATATTTCGTTTTCGCTGACGGCGAAAACGTGACGTGCGGCGTGGCCTGCTAGACGCTGGGGGTATGGATTGCTACTTGCTACCCTGCTGTGGTGCGGGAGCCGCCCAGCGCTCTACGGGGCCATTCTCAAGACGTGAGAACGCACAGCTTCGTTGCGACGAACGCGATGCAAGAGACACAGGGACTCTTCGCCGCCAACACCACCACCACCACCGCCAACACCACCACCACCACCACCATCACCGCCAACACCACCACCACCACCACCACCACCACCACCACCACCATCGCCACCCACCACCACTACAACTACCAGCACCTCAAAAGAGGTACTGCTGTAGAAAGTGTGAGACGCTCACCCTCGACCCTGAAATTGATCTCGTGATCTCGCCATCGCCACGTCTCATAGACTCGCTGAATCCCCTCGCTTTGAGGGACCCCGGCCAAGGTCGCCGCCTTATCTATGCCTTCCGTCGCCTCCGCCGATTGGGCTGTACATTCCAACACCGCTAACCTGCGCGATGCGCCGGTCGGGTGCCGGGGTGTCCAAGGCTTTCTCGTAGCCTCGACAACCGAGGCTCTGGCGGTGTCTGTAACGGCGTTATATCATACGTTGTGGGCGGTAGGGGGGCGGTATATAGAGAGGGTTTTGGCGACGGCGGTGATGCGGTGCGGCTTGTGTCCGGAGTCTCGAGCCCGATTCGAACCGAAGATGACAGCATATTCATATTATACATACGGAGACGCGTGCGATCAGCGGGTGTTAACCAGTATGGATATGTGCAGACATCACAACAAACCACAGGCCTCCAGAGGTCATACTATTAATAGCAATCGTGCAGTTGCGTGATTGTACCATGTACTACTCATACCAGAGGTTACCTGGTATGACACGTATCATATTATATGTACTCGTACGCGTACCTGGTGCACCAGTATGTGTCATACGCACAGCTTACGTACGTAACGTTTATATCTCAGAGCTAAATAACGGAGTGTTCTTGACAACGACTTAGGATATATCTTCTAGCGGTGGGGGTGCTAATTGTTCGCGATCCTCGGGTCTAGGAAGCACTTTCGATTGTGGGATCAAGGCACGGGGCATGGGCGGGCGTAGACCCAACCCAACCCCTAAACTCTTCGTACAATCAGTAGTAGGTACAAATACGACTTTACCGCAAAACGCACGAAAACCCAAGAACAATCGCGATACATACCGGGGAAAACAAAATGAAAGACCTCTCATCATTGCAGCACGTGATACGACGCACCATGTATAATGAAGGTACCTACGGAACACACAGGTGGTTCAGACTACCAGCTGCAGTTCAGACGTCACAGCACGGCGACGAGGGACACAAGGGAGGGACTGACTGCTTCGAGCCGATGACAGACGCAGCTGTACTCGACGATGTACGCACTACACCAAAATCAAGTAATTGCCCCCAGAAACGTGGGTGCGGTTGTGCAGTTCTATACGTAGTGAAGGTGCTGGTAAAAACAGCCAAAAATCGAGTTCTTTGCCTAGTACTGGGCGCCGACGAATTGAGGATCCTGCGCTACTCTCTCCTATGGGCAGTCACCAGCACAGCTTTGGGCACAACAGCATCAGCAAGGCGATTCCAGGCAGATGTGTAAGACAGCAAATCGCCTGCTGTTGAAGTCCAACGAAAGGATCGGAATGTGATGTGGCAAATGAGACACTATTTTTCGAAATCGCCAAGAAACAGATCCTTTGAACACTGAGCAATACCTGGGCTGGGGATCAACCGTGGCTTGCACAGCGGAGAGACGAAGGCAGAAACTGACACCAACCAGGCGGTTCCAGCTATAACTCGGAGGAAGGCCATCAGCGGACAAGGGGTGTACCCAGCACAGGCACTGCGACTGCGAAAATCTCGCGTTTGACTGACGTCCGGTTCGAGACGTTCCCACATGTAAAACGCGTCTGTATCAATGGAACTCCATAATCTCAATCTTGGATCTGGGATTGCCCCGCTTTTGTTCACGTGCTTCCAAAGACAGAAGAAGGTTCAACAAGGCCTTGGGCTCGACTGCTGTCACGCTGTCACCGTTTTCACTCCCTTCCAACGTTAGATTGTCGACTTCCATGAAGGCAATGCGCTTTGTTTTGGTCATCCTTACGTCCACGGCGGTGGCCGCATTCTATGCAGTGCCGTCAGCTCCCAGCAGGCATCACGCCGCAACTTCACGCACCCGCTTCTCCTTGCGAGCCGACCGGATTGCTTCCCGAACGACAGCTGTGCGTATGTCAGTTTCCACAGGAAGCCAGGAGTTACCCAGGCTCCCTCCAGGGGATGACAGCAAAGGAGGGGATGCGCAGTCGGTGAGTTTCGGTTGGCGGCTTCTTTGGCCCTTAGTCAAGACAATCTGGGTCTCCTTTTGGGCTCAACTTTTGACGTAAGAACATCAACCGACGATATGCATCATGCGGATGCATCATGCATTTGATCGAAGAGTATTTTCCTGAACCACCGCGAGGCGGAGTGTTTATTGACAAGCCAGACACCCGATCTTGAACACAACAGCTGCTGCTGCTGCATTTAAGACAAGTTCACGTGTTGTTCGAGCTGAAAGGGCTCTGTATATGTAGAGCGATCTTCAGCATATCTCTTGGTGTCATCAAAAGGAGTTCTACCCAACAACAATATTAGAATTTTTGACACCACCAGCTGTACTCATAGTTGAAGGGTAGCAGCGACCTTCAACTCTGACGGTCCTGCCGTCACCTGTGCAGCACATGCTACTCCTGTTGTGGTCCAAGGTTAGTTGAGTTGGAATCCAACGTCATCATCAGCAGGCGCTCCTATTTACATCATGATGACAGGATGAGGTTCGACGATGCGTGGTATAATCTGTGCGCCCGCGCTGTAACCGAGCCACTTTATATCATGCCATTGTTTTCCGGGCTCTTCACTTCTCATCCAGCTTATTCGCGGACGCATATATGCAGCCCCCCGCATCCTGTACTTCTTAAAAATGATATCGGTATCATACACAGCCTGCAATAGGGATCAACGTGCCGGCACTTGTTCGTCACGAGAGACAGAGTATGTACGCTGGTTTCCTGCTGAATAACAGATGTTCGTGTTATTAGTGTGGAGCGGATGTTAGTCGGCAGACTTGCAGGCCGCCATGTGCTCCACCTATTTTCTTCACCCACGTTGCTTTGCAAGAGCACACCAACACCAATCAGTGGTACCTCGTAGTGGAAAATATGGTTTGGGTGCGCTTTTCAGGCTTGATTTATCAGCAGTTGGTCGTGGCAGTCACTTTCTGAATTTGTATGCGGAGTATATGATATGTCCCCTGTCCCCTGCCAATCACGCACACGGTACGCCCACACCAATGCCTACTTTTTTCAAACGGCCAAGATATTTGTGAAAACGTGATACCTGGTACCAGGTATTATTTAAACTGTAAGGTTATCTATACGATATGATGATGAAATCGATCGCAGCATAGAAGGCGCTTGTCTCAAACCACCTCCAGCCCTCCCGCCCTCTTCTGGTCGGTGAAAACCCGACATGCTCCGTCCCGGCATTGTAGGGATCTGAGGGTCTATGGTCATACGATTACGGCCATGCATGAAAATGAAGTACACCCCCCCCCCTCTTCCACCACGTTTTGACGACCTGTGACCTGTGACACAGGGAGAGTCGACGACCGAGATCGGCCACGTCATGTCCGACCGGAAACTTACTCTTTCGTTCACGTGCAACATCTGTGAGGATCGCAGCACGTACAAGGCAAGTACGAGTTGATAAAATTGCGCGTGCATTGACGCGTCAAAAACGATTGAAGCTGGACTCGAATATCCTGTGTCTTCAGGTTTCGTTGTGTTGTGTAAGGCGTGCTCCGGACGAGCGGTGGGGACGGGAGCAGGCAGCTTAGCCTCAGGGAAAAGGGCTTGCTCGCCTTTCCCGTCGACGACAAGCTTACGCTTGCGGGCTGCCCTCGGTAAACACCCAAACAATAACCGGTTGATAAGAGAAGAACCCCAATAACCCAGACTAACGGCAGTCGGTTCGTGCGAAGGCATCCGCAGAGCATCCACAGAGCACCGTGTAACCTATTCGCGGAGATCACCCAGATAACCCAGTCTAGCAGATGTTCTGCGGGTACTCTTTTGCAAAGCGATTGTCCTGCTAGGCGGGGATGTCTGGAGTATGTCTATACCATTACAGTAGGTGCTTGCCGAAGTAGCGGACAGAGTCTCGAGGAAGTAGGCTGAGCGATGTCAGCGTGGATTGAGCTGCGAGTCCAGCCTTCCTTGCGCCGTTTCTCAACATGGGTTAATCCGTTCCCAGATCTCCATAACTCCCTGAGCTGCTGCATGCAATTGTTCAGGGTTTTGCGAAGTGTCTCTGTAACTCCTGAAGTATAATTTTGAATCGTTGAGGTGCAATGCCTCGGTGCGTTAAAAAATGCGTTTGGGGGAGGTTCTCCCAACCTTCGATACCGGTGGGAGAACTACCACTATTGTACACCAGAAAATATCGCGGTTTGGAGCGCGATGCCGAAAAAACAAAGAGCATGTTTTTTTTAATATATATTCCACTCTAATTCCAAGTAGTTTTTCCCTAAAAAGGTGGGTGCAGTACTGAAAGGGTTAAGGCAAGCCTTCTGAAATTTTTCGGCGTCGGTGAAATCGGGTCTCACGTGGTTGCGTTGCTCCGCTCTTCGCATCCAGTACAAGCTCAGCCACGAGTGTGTCCAGTTGGTTTGAGCGCACAGCACGAGCGTGGCGTCTCCTTCGCCTCCAGTGCCGTGCTTCGGCCAGCCACGAAGCGCTGGCCCTCATACTATTGCTTTTGTAGCACACGGATTTTCTGACAGCTTGTTGATGCGTTGGCGAGTATACCGCATATGGAGGCCGTTTGCACCAAGTCGTCGCTGTCGAAACGATCCTACTTCTGTTCGATTCCAAAGGTTGTACTACTTCCCAAACGCCACACTAAGTCGCGAGGGCGCTTCACTTATAACCACTTACCCACGACGTAATGGCGCGAGAGTTGTGACGGTCTCCCAAATAAACTAGTCCAAGTCGTTGTAAGCGAGGGTTTGACGAAAACGACGATATACACGAGCGGTTTTGTGATTTATCTGCGACGCTTAACCCCTTAAGAACTGGTCTCACGTATTTGGGGACAAACTACTTGGAATTCGTGCGATTTTTTGTTTTTCAGTTATGAATGGGTTGAGTCCTCGTTTACGAACAGCCAATTTTCGGCAGGCCAATTCGAGTCAATTCCAGGGGTTGAACTACCCAGTATAACACACCAGATGTCATGTTATTCAAACTCGCAAGGATCCGTCTCACAAAGCGAGCATGCATTGCTTCGAGTTCATACGCAGCCATGGCTTACTTACTCTCGATACTCTTTATCTGCATGCCTCCCACCCGCAGATAAACCGTGTGTCCTTTATGCACGGCATCGTGGTCTTGTGGTGCCAGAGCTGCAACCAGAAGCATCTCATTGCTGACAACCTGGGGAAGGTGAGACAAATTTTACCCCCGGAGAAAATCCTTTGTTGACCCCCTCTCGTTTGTTGCCTAGGCACGTGCAGATGAGATTCCGCGCGATAGGGCCAACGGAGCCCGATACGCAACCCCTTGGCCTCTGTAGAATTTTGCGCCCAAACATTGGGGGGAACACTACTTGGAACTTGAGGACAATGCTTGTTGGTAGTAGTAAAAAGGGTTTGAGTGCAGTAATCGCCGCGCCAATGACTTTCTTTGGGCCATTTTTAATGGTTTTATAATAGTAGAGCACTGCATCAGTGCAATAATCGCCGCGCCAATTATACTATTCTCGCTCTTTTTAATGGTTCTATAAATAGTACTCGTAGAGCACTGCCGCGGTCGTTTCTGATCATCGCAGTCACAATCGGTCGTGTCGACTTCATGTTGAGTCAATTGTCGAGGCTGTCGGCAGCAGTCAGCGTGGTCTGACTGCCTGCCCACCAGCGCGGCTAAAGGCGGCAGGCGTACCCACGACTCTCTTTTTCCCCTGAAGCCTCCATGTCGTCATCACTGACCCGCCCTCGAATCTCACCACACAGCAGCAGTGTTGCAATAAAATACTCCTTCGCTACGTCTCATGTTGCACTCTTCATGGCTTAGCGGCGCCGTTGAGTGGCCCGTCGACGAACCTCACAAACAAAAGTGGACCCCCCCCCCCATGCTGTGCGCGCGAACCTTAGCTGGACTTCCCGGAGTTCGGGCGCAACCTCGAAGAGTACATGGCCAAGCAGGGCACCCCCGTGCGGCGGGTGGTTATGAGCAAGGAGGGCATTTCCCACGTGGAAGTCGAAGTGCCGGGCGCCGACTACCCGGAGCGCCAGCCGCGTCGCCTCACCGAAAAATATTTTGACGGCACCAATCTTCTGCCGGGGGCGCACGTAGGCGACTCTGGCATAATGCCGGGCATGCCGGGCATGGATTTCGGCGGCATCGGAGCAGGAGAGGAGTATGCGAGTGGGGATGACGAGGGGGTGGGTGGCCTCGATTCAGATGCTTGAGGCGATCCCAACTGGGGGTTTGACCGCCAAATTTCGCGTGACACGTGAGATAACGCACCCTTACAGCCCTCGAACGAATTTCGAAGCTGGTGTTCTCTTAACAACGGGGAGGGAGAGTGTAAACCGCCGGGCGACGCGTCTATTATGGGAAGATCTCGATGATATATTGGAAAGATCTCGATGAAATCTTGGGAAGATCTCGATGAGATGATCTTCCCAGAGTCGCCCTTTTCGTTGTGTGCGCTCCTCTGGCTTTGGAGAAAATCGGCTCTCCCCAGGGCGTGTGATATCTTATTATCTTGACTACAGTATACGGTATGTCGTGTGTTCATGGCGATGCTGGAGGCTAGACCATATGGGGAGAACGACGCGCGCACGCGTGCGCGGGGGGGGGGGAGGGTGAAAAATCGGCGATGATGTTGTGAAACATGATATGGCGCCGACTGGAGTGGTGGTGGTTTTCGAGTGTGACATGCGGTTTGGATCGTTTTTTTGTGTGTTTGCAATCCATGCGCTGCGACGACGTTGTGTTTGATGGTCGTGATGGACACGTCGAAGGATTTACACTCTGAGCACTTTTGTACAGATGCTATGAATGCATATTGAATGTAGAGTTTTTCCATGTAAAAAAAACATCTCCAGGGACTTTCGTATATACTCAAAGTACGGGCATACCAGGTATATAGTTTAGTACTTCCAGTGTATATTTTGGTGAAAACACACAGGTTGGCTCGACCTCTGTATTTTGAGTTGGAGGTTCCTGCCATGCGGGCTCTTAGATGGATGTCCTCGCTCGGAGCATGTAGTGCACCGATAGTGAAAGATGCGCCTGTGGCCAAGGTTACGTTTTGCGGGATGCCCACGCCGAGGAATGAAGTGTAGCTACTGCTTGTTTTTGCACGTATGCAATGTATATTGTTTTGCTCAAAACCAGGTATCATATATATGTATGCAAAACCTTGAGTCCGAACCGATTCGTGGTTTAGTACACACCTGGTGCCTCGTTCTTGTTACCAGTTTTTTGCGGTTCCAGTTTCTGACTTGTAGGGGTTTGTACCATGGTAAGCAGGCGTATTAAAACGGGCGGTGTTTGGCTGGCGTGCTGCCCGTAGACTTAAGGGGTTCGGGATAGCTCTTCGTATTCGAGGGCATTGCGTAGTGTGATTCTACATAGCCCCAGGTTGACACGAGCACAGAAGTCGATCGACTGATCAGGTGGGCGAAAAAAGGTTGTCTGCCGGCCTGGGCATAGGCCTACGGTAATACAGACGGTGCTCGCGATTTCGTCGATAGCTAGAGCAGCACCTGGGCTTCCATTTTTCAATCAATGTTCCACTACCATATGGCGCGCTTCGAACATCATATATGTGTGGTACCTGGGACTGATGTACATCGCCGACGGTTACTACTTGTTGAGCACTCCAGATGGTGTGATGGATGGATGTCACGGCAGAAGACAAAACCCGACAGCGCGGCACGTGTCAGCAGTTATCTTCGAATTTGAGCGTGCGCATACATTCAAGCAAAGTTTGGCCATGCTGAATCTTAAGTCCACTTTAAACTTAGAATAGTAGCTACCTGGAACACACTACGAGTACCAGCGCATACGGGCTTCAACATCGGTTGCACAGAGCAGCGCTGCGTAGTAGTACGGTCTAGCATGGTAGGGTCGTTCGAGAAACTCAGCAGTGGGCGTATTTGGATAGCCTTTACGAGCAGGGGGGGGCTCAGCTCGGTGTTTGAGGCTCATTGAATCCCAGTGGTAAGAGCGTTGACAAAAAAAGCTGCGAGGGTGCGCCTTGCCAATAGTCAAACGAATACATCGTCTGCGAACTCTCTGAGAGGAAACTGTTTGTTCTCGCTGGGTTTTCGCTGAGCCGGGCGGCCTAAGCGTGGTCAGCCTTTACGCTCCCCATGATCATGCTGCGGTGCACATTATCACATTACATATCACATTCGGTACCGCGAGCCATCGCTTGGGCCACTACTACTTACGGCGCTACTGCTGTTGTTGTGGCGGCCGTTGTCGTGAGCCTCGATGTCTTTATTAGTGATCCAGCTCCTCATTCATTCAGCCTGTGCTGTTGGAGCCTTCCCGCCTCGTCCACAAGAACACCTACTGTACGAGTACTATTGTTGTGCTTGTAGGCGATATACATAGATCATGGCGTTTCCCCCTGCGATGGTTCCTCCTTTTTCAGTCCTAAGGTTATTGCTGTGTACAAACAAGACCACACTGTCCACAGTGCTGTGTTGGTGTATGATATGTATGCGCGTGAAGTGCTTAACCACTAAACATTCCAAGCTTCACAGGGGTTTATCATACCACCACACTGTCAGGCAGAGGGGGCAGACTTAAGGCTTGCATACATTCAGTAGCAATCAACAAACAGCACCGGCTTATTCTCAGCGTACAACAACAGCAGCAACAAAATTTGCGTACCTGGTATTTATCTCAACACGTGAGCGCCACAGACACCAATTTTCACAATGAGTTTCATTTTGCTTTCTTTTCTGTGTTTTTGTGGCATTATTAGTATACGTACGACCACAACAACAACAACAGCAGTCATACATATGCCAGGTATTCCGGTACTATGTGGGGATCCCCGTCCTTGTTTCCTCGGACGATGCGTCGTGTAAAGCATCATCACGCAGTGTCAGCTGAACCCACGCAGGATTCATTATCAATTATCAACCGCGAATTACCCCCGCCCCTTCTCTATTTATTTCATACAGTAAGTAAGTAACAAATGTCACGTCAAGAAAGATCGCGAGAACTTAGATCAGATAGGCGAACTCTGTACCTGTGAGTTTAGATGTAGATGATATATATTTTGACCGTGGACAGGCTATAATAGCAGTATGCCCTTATTGCTGTCTTACTGACTATGTATCGGTGTGTGTGCGTTATAATAGCCGGTCAGTTTTTTGTTCAGTGCTCTTTCTCACAAGCGCGGCGGTGTCATTTTTTTTGCGTACGTGCCTTTTTCTGCAAGAAATCACGTACAAACGCAAACCGAAACCGTCCCCAGGAAAAAAAAAGGATAACCTTCAACTACCCCAAACCCCGGTTAAAAAAACGCTAAATACCTTTCCAGACACGAAAAGGGGCAGATTTTCTACGATCGGCTTCCCTCCCCGAGCACGAGACGACGATCCCGACACCCTGTCTATCTCACGTTCAAGGTCTCGAGACAAGATGGTGAAGTCCTGCATATTTACCGGAGTCGCGCTGGCAGCATGTGTCGTTAGCTCGCGAGCGTTCACGGGACCGGCTTTGGTGCGAGGGAATGTGCGGCCTGCTTCGACGTCTCGTTCCACGAACACATGGTAGGATGCAAACCTCGGGGCGTCGCACCCAGTGCCCCCTGTAACACCTCCGGTGGTACTGGCTAGATTGTGCGTTGGTGGTTTGGGAGGCTAGGCCGATGAAGTAGGGTATGGTTAACCCGACATCACGGACAAAGAGATAGCACTTCCCAGTTTTAGTTTGTTCATGATCTCACAGCCCAATTCTAGTATTTGATCGGAGGTTCTCGTAAAGACTCGCTGCTCTTCTGCTACGCAGCAGTGCCCTGCACCCTGACACCCAACCAGTACCTCTATCGTGGGCTCTCGGCCGTCAAGTCTGGTGTTGCCCTCTGCCTACTGCCATCAGACCAGGCTAAGCTTATCGTATCGTGTCTCGTAGAGTCGTTCGTTTCTCGATGTTGTACGTGTACACGCAACAAAAAACACGCGATATGAGGTGGGCGTGACACCGAGCACAAGCTGGGTCGGGTACGTACTACGACGCAGTTTATTTTTTTGGAGAGCGATGGTACGTATCATATCGTCGCGGTTTGAGGACCACCACCACCACCACCACCACCACCAGCAATACGTAGCAGTAGCAGTTGTCATGATATCCGCTCCACAGCAGCGGTGATACTGAGACGGCCCCATGAGCAGCAACTCCCGACAACAAGGCGTCTCAGGCGGCCTGTTTCCAAGCTATGTTATACCCCAGGGTTCTCTCAAACCAAAACTAAAACTGATTCAAACTGTTTCCCCAGTTGGCCAATCCCCATCCCGGAGCAAGCGTGTTCCATTCCGACTCATGTTTTTTATCATGATCCATGAAAACCCCGCAAGGTTTCCCCAAAATACTGGTTTTTGACAAAAGGATGCGATCAACTGCGTGGTACACAGCAGTAGCAGCAGCAGCAGCAGTTAGCCCATGCTCCTCTATCTGTGGCGATAGCCAAGATAACATAAATCGTATTGTGCTCTATTATATACGTACATCATCAGATACCCCCCCAATTTTCTTGACATGTCTTCTCCGTCGTTGACCGAAAGCTCCCGCATGATTTTGTTTTTGCTCTCCCACGCTTTGCTGACGGCTGCACTCTTTCGCCTCGGGTGGCTCGTGCCTCGGACCTTGCGGAATGCTGCCGTCTTGTGCCATATGCGATTCGTGCGCCCTTTGGCTGTGGTGGGTATATGGTGGTGGTGCTGGTGCTGGTTGACTTTGTGGCCGGGCGAGAAGGGTACCTCGCATGGCAGTGTCGGAGGAGCCTAAGGTGTCGACGCCGTCCCAGGCTGAGGACAAGACCCCCAAGGCGGAGATGGTGGTGGTCAACACCGAGAACACGGAGTTCAGCGCAGGCGTTATTGGTGGCATCGCCGGTGAGACATTAGTATAATAGCTACGAGTATATACCAGGTGTTATTGCTTTGTAATGAGTAATGTGTACAGCAGTGCAAGTGCAACAGGTATGTGTGACATTCGGTTTGGGGCATGTGACACATTGCTGCTCTGCCGGGTGTATCGGGTATGATATGGGGTACTGATGTACGGTATGTATGGTAATATGTACGGTCCTTGTCACGCCGGAGGCATCTGTTGGACTTATAGGACTGGAGTCCCGTTTTGGGGACAAATTACTTAGAATTAGAGTGGTTTGTCCCCAAAATGGCACTGCAGTCCTAGAAGGGTTATTACTCGTGGCAACGGCGATGTCGGTCGCCGTGCCGTGTCGTGTGTATTGCCTAGTGTGTCGTGTGCCCCTGGTACATACGGTACTGTTGTACGATGTAGACGGTAGAGAGTAGAAGAGCGTATAAGTAGCACCACTCGCCACCTCGTTGTTGACTCGACATTGGCTAGAGCTTGTGGCTACGAGTACAGGCAGTCGGATAGGATACACCGCTATAATAGGCATGTGAGGATGCCAGGTTGACATGCAATGGTTCACCGTGTATCATACCTATTAATAGTAGACACCATGGGTGTGTCAGACCTGAACAGGTATATGTATCTATCCATCTATCACAGCACCCTGTACAAAAACCACATCTGAATACTCGTATAATAGTTGATGTGCTCTTTTGGTACATAAATACGATAAGACTATGGGACGAGGGGTGTCCTTTTTGCCCTCCCACGCTCGGTCTGGTTTTGTAATATTGGTTGACCCAGTCTTGCGAAAATGACAAAATGCACTATTAATACAATACAGTACAGGACACCTATTAACGGTGAGAAGCAGGAAAACTGGCCCAGCCTAGATTTCTTATTCGAGACACTACTCTCAATTTTTTTTTGTTCTCTGTATATCAGCCTGGCTTTCTTGTCAGCCTGTTTCTTAGTAGATATCCTGTACTGCTGTACGTACTCTCATGTCATATTAGTAGGCTCCACTTGAGAAGGGACCTTAAATTTTGAAAATGTGTCACTATACTGAAGCAGGTACCACTCTGGACGTAAATGTAAGGACCGATTTTTCTTCATACTATCGTTTATTATCGTATAAAACGCTCCTTATATTGCGGTCCAAAATAGCAGTATATGTTGCAGTCATCGTGTCCAAATACCAATGTGTACGTTCGTAGCCCACCCACCCACCCACCCCCCCACTTCTCGAATAAATCGTCGCTATTATTTAAAAAAAAACCAACAACAACAGCTGTGAGCTCGAGGATTTCGTCGAAACTCATCTTTGCAAATCGTCGCTACGTATTATTTACCCGAAGGGTACATTTATACCTGGTAGCATCTACAGTCACAACCTCGTGCGCTCGAAGAACGCAAGGGGTGCGTATGATGGTGCTGGTGTGCTGGTACAGCAGCGTAGTGCTCGCTTCTCTCTGCTGTCCTCTGTCCTGTCTTGCAACAGATGTAACCGTCTCTGCCTCGTGAGATGACCGATCTCCTCTTCTGATCATGTTTGCACAGCAGCAGCAGCAGTAGCAGTATACGTCGTATATCATACCTGGTACGTACTTGAAGAACAAACCCACAACTACGTGCGAGCATTTTACGTTAGCTCGGCGGAGACCCGTTCTTGTCGTACCTATGGCAAGGTTAAGGTTACACCTACCCTTCTTGACGGAAATACAAGGAGCTTGTAAATATCAGTGGGAAGACCAAACGTTCCTTACATTTACGTCCAGAGTGATATTACACTAAACGCAAGAGGTTGTATCATACCACTCTGAACGGAAACATTAGGAGCGTACGTATAAACATAATTAAAAATAGTATGAATACCAAGTGAATACCAAACGTTTCTTGTGGTTTTCGTCCAGCGTTGTGTTTACACTTAACCTGGTTATGACGCTGGCTGATGGGGGAGGGAAAACTTGCCGGTTTGAGACCTGCGAAAGCCACCACGTAGTTCGTGTTAGCTGACATTTATACAATGTTGTCATGTTGGTGACAGGGTTCAAGCTTCCCTGCTTCCGGGGACTCGTATTCTGGTGATTGGTTAGTTCACATTCAGGAGGACAAAGCGTTCGTATCTGCGGCGTAATGTATACCTATTATACCTGTTGATACCGTAATTGTCGGGGGCAGCAGTTCGAAAGTCGTGAGACTAGTTTGTGTAAAAACCATTGTCGCACGATCTCACGTGCTGACGCTGGGCCTATTCCCGCTAAAGACTACAATAGCAAACAGCATAGGGGCCAAGGTGGAGAGAAGGCGTGACCCTTATTGTCGCCCCGGATCGGAGATTTTTGTACAATGTGCACCTGGTATGCACTATTTAGGTAGAACCAGCGATACAGATACACCAGGTATACTACGTATACGTAATGCGCCAAATAGAATCCCAACTCGCGTTGTACATTTTGCGTTGTGTTGCTCTTTCAAACTCGATTTCAATTTCAACCTTCGAGGTAATTATCTGCGTCGCTCAAAGGTGTCGGTTGGCGGCGCTCTTGCCCCTTCAGAGACATGCCATCAAGGAGTTCCTCGCACTAAAAAACTACCTGATACCAATAGTATATTAACTCTTAATACCCTTTGACGGGCCAAAACTAGACCACCATCCGACACAGTTTAGTTGACGTCGCTCACAAACCGCTGGAGAATAACGCCAGTGTAGTTATAGGAGAACGACAGAAGAGAAAAAACAAACGCAGAATTGGTGATCCACGTGATTCTTAGTGTCTCCTTTGGATGTTGCGTTCAGCGTTTTTTTTTTCAAATCGTTTTCTTTGCCCTGCTGTAGTGGCTGTGATGAAGCAGTAGCAGTATTACAAAGCTTTTAGAAAAATCCGGAAAGTGCAAGACAGGCGCTTCAGTGAGTATTTGTTTTATTCGTGCAAATGCCTGGTCCTGTTCCGGACCCCAACGTTTACTATCTTCTTTAGTCGCTTCTTTCTTCGTTAGAGCTACCAAAGGAGCTATTGTTGCTGCTGTTGCTGTTGTTAGTGGGTGTCTTTTTCTGCTGACGGCGAGCAGGGGTCGACGAGCGTTCCCGATTGGGGTACTATCGGGAACGCTCGTCGACCCCTGCTCGCCGTCAGCAGAAGAAGACACCCCGTAACAAAAACAGCAACAGCAGCAACAACCGCAACAACAACAGCAGCAACGCCAACGCCAACGACAACGCGTCAACTGCTGTAAAGGCCCCCGACCTCCACAGTTAGAGAAATAACTATCGAGATACCCATCCGTGTGGCAAGTATTCATCCATACGGCGAGTATCGACGTCCATGTAATATTAATTGCCGTTACGTGCGGTGGTTCAACAACCTCGATGAAGGCCCATACTGGGAGTTCCTAAGGTATCTCGTGCGACATTATTTGGACGCCCGCAGAACCCTAATTGCAGCCAGGAAGGGGTGGGCACGTGGTTGCGGAACCCTGGTCGGGGTTGCCTCGTTCGTTTACGTACGTGCACGGAGGCAAAGGGTTAGTGTTGCAGCGGGCTGCTACCGCTGTATGCATGCCTTCAGCGTTTCGCACATGAGCGGGTGGACTGCGGTGCCGTTGCTATCTGCAGCCTATCTCGAAAAGGCTCGTCAATACGTCGTAGCTCTTCCAAGTAGGTACTAGCACGCCATATTTTTTAATCCAATGTCACGTGTGGGCTGGACTTTCCTTCTCGGATTTCTGAATGTCGATAATATAGGCTTTTAGGTTCTCTTCTTGTGGTGGCCGTTATGGCTATACTCAAGTATATTGGTAAATAGTGCATCCTCGCTATATAGAGAAACGCCAGGTTGCCTTCGCGGGTTGCTGACTTATCTTTGTATGACACGTAAGCGGTGGGACGACTAATGTTTTGCCGGCGACGGTGCCACGGCGCCACCGCGTCTGCTCCAGCTTTGACGTAACCCCCGCTCTTTCGTGTAACCGTCGGCACAGTTGTTGTCTAGATATCGACGACGGACGACGAACGTTGAAACAACCCGCTTTGCCTGACGATACGTACGCTTCTGCATTGTACACAGCAGTACATATAATAGCAGTTGCGAAGTCAGCTGTATATGCACATGTGGTAGATATATATATATATGTACTGGTAGGAAGTACCGCTATGGCCCTGAATATAATCGACAATTAAAGTTCATATTAGGGTCCACACAGGGATTGTATTCCCGCCTAGACTGGCACGGTATGGTGCTGTACACCGGGATATTGAATTCGCACGATGATACGAAATATAATGAGAGCGATATATTTGTTTGAAACTCATGTTGCACACCCCCTCAAGAACGAACGCCTGTTAAGGCACGCTCGAAAACCGCCCGGCGACACTTAACAGCAAACATACCATAAGGCGACGGTTTAGGAACTCCCACATAATGCTATCGTTAATAGCAACCTCTCTGGCCGGAAACATAATCGCCGTTCCGTTCCAACTCTAAGGGCCCATATTAACGAGTATAAAATAAATTCCGACGGTTTAGGAACTCCCACATAATGCTATCGTTAATAGCAACCTCTCTGGCCGGAAACATAATCGCCGTTCCGTTCCAACTCTAAGGGCCCATATTAACGACTATAAAATAAATTCAATTTGGAAAAATAAAAATTCCAATTCGCTTTTCATTGGTTAACACACGCACCAGCACCAAAGATTAGGATCTTGGGGTCTACTCAATTTGAATTGGAAGAAAAAAACCAAGAAAGTCCCAGGACCTTTTTCTATGTAGAATTCAAATTAAATTTGGGAGTTGGGCCGACTTGGACCGGCATGTCCACGCCCCCGCTACAACCTGGCGATTTATTGATCGCATCGATGACCACCACCGAGGCGACAACGCGTGCACCACGACGCGAGGCCACCGGGACAACAGCCGCGCCCACGCCTACAGACCATGGCACATCGTACCCCGGCGGTGGCGCCTCAAAACCAATCATGGCGGTCGCAATCCCAATTTTTCAACCAGCTCGATGTGCCAACCCGACCAAAAACCGAGTGATGGACGCAAAAACAGCAGGGTACGCTCAAGACTTTGATAGCACCGTCGCCGTCCCTGTCTCGCCCGTGGCGTTCCAGGGATCCCAACGCCCACCCAGGAGACCCTGAGAGAGATAGCTTACTAGCCTGGGCGGTCAACAGCAAGAGAATGCCTGCGTCGGCGCGTACGCGCCGACGGATGCCTTCGCTCTTGTCTACTCTCGTCGAATTTTGCCACCTGGGCGTTGTGAGGCGTGCTGCGTTTTTTCGATTTTAGAAAAATATTTGAACAAGCAATTCACTATTCCCCATAGGACGCAAACCATTTTTTTTTGCGAAATCACATTCAAATAGAATTTTATTTTCCAAATTGAATTTTCTGCTGTCTTCGTTAAGATGGGCCCTAATGTCAATATCAAACGGCGATTACATTCACTGCCAGAGTCATCTATTCAGTCTAGACAGTCAGTCTTCCGTCACACAGGCCTATTAAACTGTTTGTGGTCCCTTTTGACAACATTTGCTTGACAGTTTTTTCTTTTCTTTTTTTTCCCTGTCGGCCACCGGCGCCCGTTACGCCTACTATGATGTGTGTACGCTGGCAGGGTTCTTCGTCGGTGGACCGGTGCTCGCGGCGCTGGTGGCGGTGGCGGCGAACTACGGGTCGAAGAGGGATAACGAGGCGGGTCAGGCTGTGCGCGCGGTCGCCGGCAACGCGATCGAGGCGTTCAACTTTTTGATGACGATCAACTCCAAGTACGACGTTACCGGTGAGTGGAGAAAAGGCCCCCGAGAGATGGTGGAGGGAGAGGCGAGGCGTGGAGTGGAGACGCGAGGGCTTTCTACCACAATTGGCGTTAATGTACAGGGGGGGGGGCGTACTCATTTGTTGCTTGCCTCAGTCGTTTGATCATATTGACCACGCATCCCTTTCGAGGAGGCCGAGATGGTGGAGGGAGAGGCGAGGAGTGGAGACCCGAGGGTTTTCTACCACAATTGGCGATAATGCACAGGATCAGCGTGGGGGGGGGGGTGTACTTCATATTCATGCATGGCCGTAGTCGTATGACATAGCTGATCGGCGGGGGGGGACGTACTTCGTTTGTTGCTTTGCCTTAGTCATTTGACCATTGACCACGCATCCTTTCGAGACGGAGGGGGGGGGGGGGAGGGGGCGTACTCATTTGTTGCTTGCCTTAGTCGTTTCGTCATTGACCACGCACCCCTTTCGAGACGGGAGCACCGTTCCTACTCCTACTAAGACACCTCCAACAGTTGGGCGCTCATTACGTTGTTTCCATATAGAACTAAATATACACTCGTTTGGGCTATATATACGTTGTTGTTACTTGCTCGGTTACTTGCTCGGTGGCTTGCTCGGTGGCTGCGTTTTTTTTCTCTAGTTTAGCTTCCAAGAGCAGTTTCATGTTCTTAGTTATTGTCCGGTGGCTACGTACGAGTAGCCGGTACGAGGAACAGACGCCTGCTGTGTTCTGATTTTGAAGTCAACCACAATACCGAAAGGAAAGGAAACCTTGTGTTACGACATAATTTTTTTTTTACCAATCGTATCCCCTTCCTGTTTCGCCGCCTGTGTGTAGACGATTTTTCTTTTCTAGCCGTGGGGGGGGGTGGATGGAGACCACCGGGTTTTCTACCACACTTGGTTAGTATGCAGGTTTCGCAGGGGGGGGCGGGGTTGGGGTACGGGGAGTTTTATACCACAAAGCGTTTTTTTTTCCGGGTTCGGCTGGTCGACGTGAGGGGCTGATTGTGCGACGATGTGGGGTCGGGGGAGGCCAGGGTGGGTTGGGGTGAAGGGGTTACGCTGATAGCATCCCCTTGAGTCATACTTCCATCTCTTATTTTCCATTATTGCTGGATATAATTCTACTTGGTGTACCCCCCCCCCCCTACGTTAATGGAAGTGGAGCGTTTTCTAGATGAGCGGTTCGGCACGCAAGTCCCACTGAAAAATTTGTGTCTCACCACATCTGACAAAAACTTTTTTTCTCCCCCCGTACTCTTTTTGCTCCCCCCTCTCGCGGTCCGATGCCAACCCACGAACATGGAAAACCTTTTTATTTTGGATGGCGTGCTCGGTTTTGGGTGGGGTGGGTATAACGCCATAATTGAAAAACTACAGGCAAGGCGGGAGCACAGCTGGACGGCGCCGTGTCGAAGCTGAAGACGCAGGGGGAAAGCGGGGACACTATCGACAAGGTTGAGAAGACGGTGAAGGACCTTACCTCCCAGGCGACCAAGCTGTCGAGCGAGTACGACCTGCCCGCCAAGGCGAAGCAAGCGTTGGGCGTCGCGGGGGAGCTGGCGGACACGGCCATCGTGAAGGGAATCGAGTTGGAGAAGGAGTACAAGGTCACGGAGAAGGTCAAGGACGCGGTGAAGAAGTCCATTGACGGCGCCAAGTAGAAAGGGATTTCGTGCCCAATCAATCGTGAATTTGTCGGCGGTGGGGAGAAGGGGGTGGGGGGGGGGGGGGCGAGGGAAGGGGAGAGGGGGGGGGGGGGGGGGGGGCAGGAGGGGGGGGGGGGGGGGTGGGGGGGGGGGGGGGTGGGGGGGGGGGGGGGGGGGGGGGGGGGGGGGGGGGGGGGGGGGGGGGGGGGGGGGGGGGGGGGGGGGGGGGGGGGGGGGGAGCGAGAGAGAGGGGGGGAGGGAAATAGGGAGAGAGGGGGGAGAGGGAGAGGGACAGTTGAAAGATAGAGGGAGAGAGGGAGAAAGAGAGAGAAAACAAGAATGCGGAAACAATGGGGGAGGGGGGGGGAAGGGGGGGGGGGAGGGGGGGGGGGGGGGGGGGGGGGGGTGGGGGATAGGGGATAGGGGATGGGGAAAAAGGGGGAGGGTGGGGTGTTCTTGACGATGTGGGCCGGGGGGGTGAGGGGGCAGGGCAGAGGGAAATATGAAGGTAGGGGAGGGGTGTGAATGATGCGGCGCGGGGGGGGGGGAGGGGGGGGGGGGGGGGGGGGGGGGTGGGGGGGGGGGGGGGGGGGGGGGGGGGGGGGGGGGGGGGGGGGGGGCCGGGGGGGGGGGGCGGGGTGAGGACGAGGGCGAGGACGAGGGGGAGGCGGGGAGGGGGGGGGGGGGGAGGAGGGGGGAGGGGGAGGGGGGGGGGAAGGGAGTGGGGGGGGGGGGGGGGGGGGGGGGGGGGGGGGGGGGGGGGGGGGGGGGGGGGGGGGGGGGGGGGGGGGGGGGGGGGGGGTGGGGGTTGGGAAAGGCGTGGGGAGGCAGACGGGGGTGGGGGAGGGGTAGCAAATAGGGGGAGATTTGCAGGAGGGGGGGGGAACAAGAATGCGGAAACAATGGGGGAGGGGGGGGCGGGGTGAGGACGAGGGCGAGGACGAGGGGGAGGCGGGGAGGGGGGGGGGGGGGAGGAGGGGGGAGGGGGAGGGGGGGGGGAAGGGAGTGGGGGGGGGGGGGGGGGGGGGGGGGGGGGGGGGGGGGGGGGGGGGGGGGGGGGGGGGGGGGGGGGGGGGGGGGGGGGGGTGGGGGTTGGGAAAGGCGTGGGGAGGCAGACGGGGGTGGGGGAGGGGTAGCAAATAGGGGGAGATTTGCAGGAGGGGGGGGCGGGGTGAGGACGAGGGCGAGGACGAGGGGGAGGCGGGGAGGGGGGGGGGGGGGAGGAGGGGGGAGGTGAGGACAAGGGCGAGGACGGAGGGAATGCGGGGAGGGGGGGGGGGGGGAGGAGGGGGGAGGTGGAGGGGGGGGGGGGGGAGACGGGGGGGGGGGGGGGGGGGGGGGGGGAGTTGGGAAAGGCGTGGGGAGGCAGACGGGGGTGGGGGAGGGGTGCAAATAGGGGGAGATTTGCAGGTGGGGGTTGGGAAAGGCGTGGGGAGGCAGACGGGGGTGGGGGAGGGGTAGCAAATAGGGGGGCGATTGGGAGACGAGGGCGAGGACGAGGGGGAGGCGGGGAGGGGGGGGGGGGGGAGGAGGGGGGAGGGGGAGGGGGGGGGGAAGGGAGTGGGGGGGGGGGGGGGGGGGGGGGGGGGGGGGGGGGGGGGGGGGGGGGGGGGGGGGGGGGGGGGGGGGGGGGGGGGGGGGTGGGGGTTGGGAAAGGCGTGGGGAGGCAGACGGGGGTGGGGGAGGGGTAGCAAATAGGGGGGGATTGGCAGACGAGGGCGAGGACGAGGGGGAGGCGGGGAGGGGGGGGGGGGGGAGGAGGGGGGAGGGGGAGGGGGGGGGGAAGGGAGTGGGGGGGGGGGGGGGGGGGGGGGGGGGGGGGGGGGGGGGGGGGGGGGGGGGGGGGGGGGGGGGGGGGGGGGGGGGGGGGTGGGGGTTGGGAAAGGCGTGGGGAGGCAGACGGGGGTGGGGGAGGGGTAGCAAATAGGGGGAGATTTGCAGGAGGGGGGGGGGGGGGGGGGGGGGGGGGGGGGGGGGGGGGGGGGGGGGGGGGGCATGGGGAGGGGGGAAAAACGAGGTGGAAGAGGGATCGAGGGGAATAGGGGAGAGCGGGTAGGGGAGATGGGAGGGAGGGGGGGGCGGGGTGAGGACGAGGGCGAGGACGAGGGGGAGGCGGGGAGGGGGGGGGGGGGGAGGAGGGGGGAGGGGGAGGGGGGGGGGAAGGGAGTGGGGGGGGGGGGGGGGGGGGGGGGGGGGGGGGGGGGGGGGGGGGGGGGGGGGGGGGGGGGGGGGGGGGGGGGGGGGGGGTGGGGGTTGGGAAAGGCGTGGGGAGGCAGACGGGGGTGGGGGAGGGGTAGCAAATAGGGGGAGATTTGCAGGAGGGGGGGGGGGGGGGGGGGGGGGGGGGGGGGGGGGGGGGGAGGCGGGGAGGGGGGGGGGGGGGAGGAGGGGGGAGGGGGAGGGGGGGGGGAAGGGAGTGGGGGGGGGGGGGGGGGGGGGGGGGGGGGGGGGGGGGGGGGGGGGGGGGGGGGGGGGGGGGGGGGGGGGGGGGGGGGGGTGGGGGTTGGGAAAGGCGTGGGGAGGCAGACGGGGGTGGGGGAGGGGTAGCAAATAGGGGGAGATTTGCAGGAGGGGGGGGCGGGGTGAGGACGAGGGCGAGGACGAGGGGGAGGCGGGGAGGGGGGGGGGGGGGAGGGCGGGGTGGGGACGAGGGCGAGGACGAGAAACGGAGTGGGGGGGGGGAAGGAGGAGGGGGGGGGGGAGGGGGGGGGGAAGGGAGTGGGGGGGGGGGGGGGGGGGGGGGGGGGGGGGGGTGGGGGTTGGGAAGGGAGGGGAGGCAGAGGGGGTGGGGGAGGGGTAGCAAATAGGGGGGTGGGCAAAAGGCGTGGGGAGGCAGACGGGGGTGGGGGAGGGGTAGCAAATAGGGGGAGATTTGCAGGAGGGGGGGAGGCGGGGAGGGGGGGGGGGGGGAGGAGGGGGGAGGGGGAGGGGGGGGGGAAGGGAGTGGGGGGGGGGGGGGGGGGGGGGGGGGGGGGGGGGGGGGGGGGGGGGGGGGGGGGGGGGGGGGGGGGGGGGGGGGGGGGGTGGGGGTTGGGAAAGGCGTGGGGAGGCAGACGGGGGTGGGGGAGGGGTAGCAAATAGGGGGAGATTTGCAGGAGGGGGGGGGGTGGGCAGAGGGAAATATGAAGGTAGGGGAGGGGTGTGAATGATGCGGCGGGGGTGGGGGGAAGGAGGGGGTGGAGGGAGGGACGAGGGGGGGGGGGGGGGGGGGGGGGGGGGGGGGGGGGGGGGGGGGGGGGGGGGGGGGGGGGGGGGGGGGGGGGGGGGGGGGGGGGGGGGGGGGGGGGCCCGGGGGGGGGGGGGGGGGGGGGCGGCGGGGGGGGGGGGGCGGGGGGCTGGGGTGTACGTTCATGTCATGCATTGCCGTAGCGGGGGGGGGCGGGGGGGGGGGGGGGGGGGGGGGGGGGGGGGGGGGGGGGGGGGGGGGAGGGGGGGAGGGGGGCGGGGGGAAAAAAATTTAAAAGAGGAAAGGAAAAAGGAAAGAAGAGGGGATAAGAATGGAGGAAAAGGGTGGAGAAAGAAGAAGGAAAAGAAATGGAAAAGAAAACAAAAGGGGAGAGAAAGAAGGGGACGAAAGTGGATAGGAAGAAAGAAAACAGAAAGTGAGTTAAGGGGAGAAGGAGTAAAGAGGAAGAGGAAGAAAGAAGGGGGGGGGGGGGGGGGGGGGGGGGGGAGGGGTGTTTTCGATGCCACTGGTTTTTTGCTGCTGCTAAATGGGGAAGGGAAATTCCCTGGCCGTGTTGTGGCGTATTTTTTTGTTGAGCAGCGCCTTTTAGTTCGTTTGTTGTGTGCGTGGGTTGCGCCTCTTTTGAGAGGGAGGCATACCTGTCGACTTTTTTTTGGGGGGGGGGGGGCGCTGGCTCCTGGCTTGCTTGCTCATGCCGCCGCCACCGCCGTCGCAGTTGGGTGTGGCAACGGCGGCTCCACAGACAGCGAGCGGTTGGTTGGCTTAATTGCTCCGCTGGAGAGCCTTGTGGGCCACGTTTTAGCGCTTGTTTGCGGGACGGATAGAAGTACACATGGGAGACGAAGCGTTGGCGAAGGCTATACCCAGGGGGATGACCCCCAGCGGCGGGGTTTGGACGGGGCCGTGGTTAGCGAAATTTTGACATTTGGAGGCCGTTCGTTGGCCGTCGATCGTCTTTTTTCGATCGGTAACATACGCAGTAAATATACGGTACTCGTACGAGTAGCAAGCATTAATTTATTGCAAGCACTGGGAAGAAAGTGGTTGTTGTTGCGGCCATGTTTGTTACACCGTACGTCGTACCACGAGGGTGCAACGTGTCTTTTTTTCTTTTTTCTTTTTTTAATCTTCGCCCCCCCCCCTAAAAGCCCCCCCTCGTTTTTACCATATGTAATACGTATGTATGCGGCTGTATGGCAACGTTCCAAGGTTGCTGCGATGCCTAATGTTGTCGTACAAAGCGCCGCACGCGCCCACAAACATGAGAGGCACGGGTCGTACTACGAACTGAACTATGATGATGTCGCACGTTTCGTGTGATTTCGGGGGCTGCTGTCTTGAAAAGGCGGCGACAGAAATATTTTTTTATTGTATTGAGTGTTCCGGGCATATGCCGCGGTGGAAAAGATAAAAACGAAACGTTTTTTCGCCAGTCAGTCAGTGCTGCCTGTGCCCACACGATTTTCGGGACAGACTACGTGGAACTTGCGTGGAGGCATTATTGCAGCGGCGGACAGGTTCTTTAGAACTGTGTATCTACGTTTTCAGCGAGAAACTACTTGGAATTAGTGTGAGTTAATTCCCCACATTTTTGGGGTCGTCTCTTAAGGCAAAAGTCCAAACTACTTGTTCTTAACTCGCCAGAATCGCCATACAACGGTATGTATGTCGGTGGTTTTTACGCCTGTTATAGGTAGATAATCAGCCCAAGCCCCAACAAACCATAGTGGGAGATACCCTTTTATACCAGACGGTTCAAGGCTACAAAATGTTCAGCACTACAAGCAGTAACTAACGTACGTATTTATAGGAAGTAGGTTAGGCTACTCGTACGTAAGGAGGCAAGAGTGGCTACGGTGTAACTGCACTTTTTTTAGTGATGACCGCCATCCTGATGCGCTCAATTGTGAGGATTTTTTTTCACACGTATTTCGCGTGCGGCCTGCCGCGTAGCTAGAAAAAGTCCAACAGAACAAGCAAGAGTATATTCCTTTTCAGCAGTGTTTGCACGATTCCCGAGCGTCAACGTGTCAACCGGGTCCTCGGGAACGGAAATATTTTCTGCACTTACTTGAAAAAAAGTGCATCGATCGGTCGTTCGTCTGATCAAATCACTCAATCGCGGAGCTAACTCTTGTATTTTGCCCGAATGGTCTCAATCAACCAGTTGTCTGCCGCCCGTACCGCGACGGACATCGAAACGAAAGAGTCAATCTTGCTCTACAGCAGCAAGTAGCAACATCCGCTATACCTTAAGATCTATATACCCACCTAGCAAACCCGGGGATGTAGCCCGGACGACCACAGACAGCAAACTTACCCAAAAAAACAATGACCAGGTGTTTTTCCGGTAGTCCTTTTTTGTAGTAGTACAATGGATCCAATTGGGGTTTCCGGTGGAGGTGCGTAACATAGGGGAACGGGGACAATGACAAGTCGTCCGGAGGAACAAGCCACCGTGCCTATACAGGCACTGGCGGCTTGGGCATTTGCAGGACACAACTCATTGCCCTGGACTTTCCATGGGCTAGCGCTGTGTCAAGGGCCAGCTTCGTATGGGATGCGAGATCCCAGATGTACGACGGCGATGAACGCTCACCCGCCAAGTGGTACAGCAGTGTTCTGGAATAACGTCCAACATAATTAACTGGGGAGCAGCACGGCAACGCATACTGTATAGGCGATACACTACAGAATAGTCTCCCAGTTATCAACCCAACTAACCGGGAAACAGCACGGCAACGCATACTGTCGGCGATACACTACAACAGTTCAGCCCCCCTGTTTACTGGGGTACCGTAAAGAACGTTGATTTTGCACAGCGGTGCGATCGTTTTTCAGCGCTCGATTTTTCCAGAACGGGAAGGTTAAGGCTCCTAAAAATACCGAACAAGGAGATCTATATCGGAAAAATCTATTCGAGAGCCTTCTGAAAATATAATGTTCGGTACCACATATTAGCGCCCTTACCGTTGTCGAGAAAGCGAGCGCTGAAAAACGATCGCATCTCTGTCCGAACCCAACGCTCTTTTCGGTGGTAGTCTATACGTACGAGCTCAGCAAGCTTTGACGTGTGATAGTGTTTGAGGGATGCCTCAGGTGAACAGCATGAACTTGCTGCTCGTACCGGATAGATCATCAAATATCGGTGCCCATTAGAACAGGCCGCGGCGCCTGTCTGTGGTGTGTCCACGAGGCGAGAAAGTCTCCTCCACATCAAAGATAAATCTCCACATAATGCTTGATTCGCGCTCAGCCTGACTGTAACATGGTGTCCAATCCGATAATCGAATTCGGGTTCCCACATGACCGTCCTTTCCCTGGCCAACCAGCTGGGGGGGATGTTATGTTGGTCCTTTTTGTAGTACTACAGTGGATTTAAGTGGAGTTTCCGGTGGAGGTGCGTAACATAGGGGGACGGGGACAATGACAAGTCATCCTCGGAGGAACAAGCCACCGTGCGTGCTTATACAGCGGCTTGGGTCCTGCCGTCGACGCCAGTTGTAAAAAAATAAGGCAATAGAGACCTACAGTAGGGATCGACTACTGCTATAACCAGGGGTGCTTCTGGCTCTGCTCTGATCGCTCACACAAGATAATTAAATGCTATAGCGTCTTGTATTCGTTGCTTGTTCGATCGCCGGATGCCTTCCGAGCAAAGGGGCGAGATAGTCTTCATCTTGGCAGGGTTTGGGAGTGCAGATTATCGCGTCCCCCGGGGGACTTGCCACCCCCACCACGACGGCCATGCATGACATGGGTAACCCCCCCCCCCCCCGGCGCTTGCTCGTCTCGAAAGGGGATGCATGTGAGTCAATGTCAAATGACTAAGGCATAGCAATAATTCAGTACGCCCCCCCCCCCCCCCCGCCCCCCCCCCCCCTTCATTCACGTCTTCTGTCGAGGCCGTCATCACAATCCGGAGCCCCCTGCCACGGCGCCGCCCACCTTCCGCCACCGCCGCTCTGTGCGTCGATCGCCTTCAGATACGCCTCGTCCATGCCGCCCCTGTTAGCCCCGCGCCCCCCGCCGCCCGAAACGCCTTCGTCGGGGCCTCCTCCGGCCAAACTGTTGGCGACGAGGTTAGCCTTTTGCACTTGCAGGGAGCGGAGCAGTGACAGGCGCGGCAACATTCGTGTGGACGGTTGCTGCCGGCCCATTCGTTCTCTTTGATGGACCGCTGCTGGCGGCGCAGCTGTTTGCTCAGGGCCTCCTGCTGGCGGAGCTTGCTTGGCTCGTACAGGTCTCGGTGACTTTCGGAACTTCGGGCAGGCAGGCGCCCTTCGCCTCTTCTCCCAACCTTTCTGTTTTTCGCCTGCACTCCCCTGTGTCCGTTTCAGAACCTAGAGGATGTGCTGGTACAATGAGTATATTTGAGTGGGAGTGGGGGAGGGGTGAGGGGTGGGTGGTTGTGGTGGGGGGCCTGCAACCTCATTTGCTGCTTGCCTAGTCATTTCATGGCATGACCGCGCATCCCTTTCGAGACGATCGGAGGGGGGGAGGGGGGGCAGTAGCGCCCCGACCCCATTTTGGTGCTTTTTATTTTGTTTTTCGTTGCCACTTTTTCCCGGAAATGGCACGAGTCCACAACAAGCAACTATGCCACCCAGGGTTTGGCCTTTTCCCACCAGTTTTTGCCTTAGGTTTTGCAGTAGCCATTAAGCCACCTTTTTCGAGGACCGTTCACGCTTTTTTGGGTTCGGTTTGCTGCAAAAATAAAAGAAACGAATTATGCCAACCAGGTTTTTGAGAACATTTTTCCACAGGAGTGTGGCTTTCTTCGCCGTCTTTAGGCGTGTATTTAAACACATAAAAGCGGGGAGTGTGAACATAAACCAACTGCTGAAATGCTGAATCGTATGCATATCAGTCAATCACTTTAATGCTGTTTAAGTATTCAGCGAAGTTCCCGATGCCGACTGGGCATCTAGCCCGGGCTTTCAACGAACCCAGCGCCAAAAATAGGGGTGGCATAGGCTGCCTATGGTATGCTTTCTCTTGTTTTGCCACCCCTTGTGCCCACAATCTTAATGGCACGCGCCTACTCCAGCTTATGGCTTTGCTTATGGTACATAGAGCCAATTATGTCAATCGCTATGCCCACCAAATGGGTCAGGGCCTAGGGGGGGGGCTGAGGGGCAGTCGGTGCGGTGGTGGCTCATACGATCGCAGCCATATTGACAACAACAAAAAGCACTGCATTTTTTTCTGAAGGTAACTTGGTCTCAGGTTCCAGTTGCCGACCCTACATGACGGAAGAAAGAACCAGGGTAAGCTCTACTACACAAGTGAATGACTCGTTCTCAATCCGAAGAGGCAAATAATACGTTTATTTTTCTTCTCTTCTCTTCACCTCTCGTCCTGGCGGACGCTCTGAAGCCTGGCCTCGGTGATGGAGCAGAGGCTCTGCAGGAAGTGGTATCGGCTTTCCTCGGCGAGGGCGTCCTCTTGGGTGCTGTTGCACTCGTGCTCCAGCTGCTGCCGCTCCACCTCCAGCCCGACCGCCACCTTTATAGACAGATGAACGAAGGAAGACGTTTACGGACAATTTGACGACATATTGTGTAACTATTAATAGTATAGTATTGTACTGTCGTATTTTCCATCTGACGAAAAACAAAATTGCAGCGCTTGTTCCGATCATACCATCCACATATAAAAGAGAAACTATTATAGAATCTAATGACTTCAAACATGAAGTATACAACGTTGTCGTAGTCGTTGTCGTGGTGCACACACGAGAGTATTTAATAGCAGTAATAGTAAGGTATTCCAAGTGTCACGGCGGTCGTTTTAGTTGTACAATTATTTTTCTGATATTGTTTTTTTGTTATTTTCCGGCGGGGTGGTAAAACTTGAGCTTAATTCACCCCCATATTGCACATACAATAGCACGTTTTGCAGTGTCAATTTAACCGTTATACTTGTAATCGTACGGTAGCACTACAGTAGTAAGCGAGGTAAGTTAACAGTAAAATAACAGTAGTCGTATCAGTCTAGCCATATGCAATAGATTCGTTTCTGCACTATGATCGTACCGACGCCTCATACCGAGGTTCAAGAGAGCACGGACGAATCCTGGACTCCTTTAACTCTATGTCGTGGTACTACTGCACGTGCGGTACCTCTTCCTTTAACGTTCACACTAAATATTTTGTGGCAAGCACCTTCTCATGAGCCCCTTTTCTCTGTTGGTACTCGGCGTCAACCTCCGAGCACTTTTTACGTACGGCCTTCAGCTCCTCGATCAAGGGACGCAAGCTGCACGTGGTAGAGGGGTAGGGGTGGGTGCGCGCAAGGTGGCGGCGCGGGACACACGCGTGCGTACGAGCGGGGGCAGGGTCGGCGACATGGTCGGGGGTGGGAGTGAGGCAGGTGCAGTGCTAAACCTTAACCTTTCACACCTCAGACAGATAATCTACAGATCATCTACATATCATCTACCGATCATCTACAGATATATCATCTGCATATCATCTACAGATAGATCATATATATCATCTAGTTCCTCGCCTGCTGTTGTTGTGAGAGACTGTGCAGGATGTGCATCGTGCAGACCCAACCCAGGGAATATGTGCTGGATTATGCAGAATTACACGGCTCCCACCCGGCAACATGAGCTGTAGATCATACAGATCATACAGATCAGGAATATATCTGCCCTGGAAGATCTAAATCATGAACTGTGGGGATTGATGATCTATCCGATGTGTGAAACTTCTCAGGTTTTTAGGAGGGGCACGTACGCTTCCGTGTGCTTTGAGTGCGGTACCGAAGCAAGTAGGAGGCGATTTTGTCAACTACCTTAATGTGGAACTGTAACAAACGCCGCCTTCTGCGCTCAGCTTAAACGATAAACATTGTTACGTATACCGTGGATGGTCGTGCTATCCTGCTGGCGGTTGCCCTCCTTTTTCGACGCGCTTCGGGAAAAAACAAAGCGTAGCGCGAGGGCCGTGCGGGGTGCAGAGGATCGAGTGCGCCGCGTGTCTAATTTTCGCAGCTTGCGAAACGTATCAAGTATATACGAAGTTGGGTCATCCGTTCGCCCGCTCGTTCACTTTGTTGGTTTGTTCGTTCGCGAGACGCCTCCGACGTCCAGTATGCTCACCGTTCCTTGCGCGACTTGAGGTCCTGTGTGATGGAGTTGACTAGCGTCGAAATCTCTTGCAGCGTGTCACCCTTCATCGCGTCCACCTGCCAACGCAACCGCATCAAATTGACGGGTTTGCCCGAGATCGCGCAGGGGGGCGGGGGTGGAGACAGACAGGGCGGTATGGGAAGTGGGGAGTAAGGAAAATGAGGGTAGGTGGGGGGGACCGGTATGGTCTTGGAGGAGGGGGTGTTGCTGGGGGGGGGGGGGGGGGGGGGGGGGGGGGGGGGGGGGGGGGGGGGGGGGGGGGGGGGAGGGGGGGGGGGGGGGGGGGGGGGGGGGGTACTCATGTCGTGCGGGAGGGGGGTCAGTTGACATACGAAACAAAGTACGTAGTCGATGTTGCTCTTGAGTTTCTTGCGTCGTGGGTCATCTGCCGTTACCTGATGCACGTTTTTTCGAGGGGATTTACAGTTCGGTTGAGGAGATGGGAAGGTTTCGGTAACGCAACGGCAGGAAACGTAGTCCTGCCGTACTATGCACGATAGTTAATGGTTAAAGGTAGGGACGTCTTCTTCGTGCTACACAAAGACGTCGCTCCAACCCTCTTCTGGCGACCGTTCTCTTTTGGCTTCCCCTACCACCTGCCATCTTCATAGACCCCTTTACGCCTTTCCGTGGTGTCATACCTGCCTATAACATCCCAATTTACCAATCGATGAATTAATGAAGCAATCAAGCAATCAAGCAATCAAGCAATTAAGCAATCCATCAATCATTCATTGAATCAATGGACCAATGAATCAATGAAACAATGAATCAATGAATCAATCAACCAATCAACCATTCAACCAGTTAATCAATCAATCAGTCAATCAACCAATCAACCAACCAACCAATCAATAAATCAATCAATCAACCAACCAATCAATCAATCAATCAATCAACCAACCAACCAACCAACCTACGAACCAACCAACCCACCAACCAACCAACCAACCAACCAACCAATCGAACCAATCGAACCAACTAATCACCCAACCAACCAAACAGCCAAACCAATCAACCAACAAACCAACTAATCAACCAACTAATCAACCAATCGAACCAATCAATCAACTAATCAACCAACCAACCAATCGAACCGATCAGCCAACCAACTAATCAATCAGCCAACTAGCTGACAAACTAACCAAACCAATCAATCAACCAATCAACCAATCAACCAACCAACCAATCGACCAACTGATCAACCAATCAAACCAATCAACCAACTAATCAACCAACCAAGCAACCAATCGAACCAATCAATCAACTAATCAAATAGCTAACAAACCAACCAAACCAATCAATCAAATAATCAACCAACTACTCGACCAACAAATCAACCAACCAACCACAACCAACCAACCAACACAACCAACTAATCAACCAACCAACCAAATCCGAGCGCCGACTTTCACCACCTTGTTCTGCACAACGCATGGAAGCCTCCCTTTTCCCGAGCATCCACAACACACACCATTGTTGTTACTTTTAAACGCCTGTTTATAAAATAAATCGCCTGCTTGTTGTCCGATCGGAATTCCACTGACTGACGTGATCAGTCGCGACTACCTGCTATGAAATATATTACACCTTTCTTCGCATTGTCTTTTTACCTGCGCTGTCTGCTCCGACTTAGCGATGAGGTCCGCGTGTATCTTGCGGTACCCCGTCACCCCTTTCTCCGCCTCCATCTTCTTCAGGAAATCTTCCAGATTCTGCACGGCGCAAGCGGAGGTGCACAGCAAAGCGCGAGACACAAGGTGGGCAGGGATTGAGAGGAATCGAGTCCCCAGCTTGAGGTTTTGCGCGCACACAGCCGGACGCGTGCTTCGATAGAGGTAGAGGTATATGCCGCTTTTTGGTCGAAGCTGTTTCGGAATAATGACGGGGCTCCTTGACCCAAAATCGTCGAAATTTGTCCATTTTTGTTTTGTTGCCATATTTTTTGTTGTCTCGTTAGGGCCCATCTTAACAAAGACAGCAAAAAATCAATTTGGAAAATAAAATCCTATTTGAATGTGATTTCGCAAAAAAAAAGGGGTTTGCGTCCTATGGGGAATAGTGAATTGCTCGTTCAAATATTTATGAAATCGAAAAAACGCAGCATGCGTCACAGCGCCCAGGTGAAAAAAATCGACGAGAGGAGACGAGAGGGAAAGCATGCGTCGACGCGTGCGCGCCGCCGCCAGCATACTTTTGCTTTTGACCGCCCAGGCTAGGAAGCTATCGCTCTCAGGGTCTCCTGGGTGGGCGTAGGGATCCCTGGAACGCCACGGGCGAGACAGGGGCGGCGATTGTGTTATCGAAGTCTTGAGCGTATCATGCTGTTTTTGGGTCGATCGCTCGGTTTTTGATCGGGTTGGAGCATCGAGCTGGTTGAAAAGTTGGGATTGCGACCGCCATGATTGCTTTTGAGGCGCCACCGCCGGGGTACGCTGTGCTATTGTCTATAGGCGTGGGCGCGGCTGTTGTCCCGGTGGCCTCGGGTTGTGGTTCACGTGTTGTCGCCTCGGTCGTGGTCATCGATGCCACCAAGAAATGACCAGATTGTACCGGGGGCGTTTGCCCACCGTGGACATGCCGGTCCAAGTCGGGCCAACTCCTCAATTTGATTTGAATTCTTTGGAAAAGAAGGTCCTGGGACCTTCTTGGTTTTTCCGTCCAATTCAAATTGATTAGACCCCAAGATCCTAATCTTTGATGCTGGTGCGTGTGTTGACCAATGAAAAGCGTATTTGAATTTTATTTTTTCCAAATTGGATTTTTGCTGTCTTCGTTAATACGGGCCCTTATTAACGAGTATGAAATAAATTCAATTTGGAAAAAATAAAATTCAAATTCGCTTTTCATTGGTCAGAACCCGCACCACCACCCAAGATTATACCCCAAGATCCTAATCTTTGGTGCTGGTGCGTGTGTTGACCAATGAAAAGCGGATTTGAATGTTTTTTTTTTTCCAAATTGTTTTTTTTTCTTCTTCGTTAAAACGGGCCCTAAAACCTCACCCCCCCGAAAAAAAAAAAATGGTGCAGTAGGCAATCCCTTCGTTGTGCCTGTAACCCGTTCAGAACTGAAAACAAATCCCAAACTAATTTTGAGTAATTTCCCCCAAATACGTAGGAACAGTTCTTTTAAGGGGTTAATGTTGTGATATGACTGGGTGAGACACAGAGTATCCCCTTGCAGGTTTGTCTATTAAGCATCCTTGGTGTTACTCACTTTCCGTAGAGTCAAGCGTAGAAGAGAAGCACCTTATATTAATCCCCGAGCCAGATGACATCTGCTCGGGATGGGCTTCAAGTATGGCCCACAGATATTATAAATACCCCGAATACCGAATACGAATGCCATCCAAGTTATACGAAAACGGATCAATTACCTATGCAGAGGTAATTACCGGCCTTCCTAGCCCATACCATTACATGACCCTTTTAGAACTGCAGTCCCGTTTTGGGGACAAAACACTCTAATTCTAAGTAATTTGTCCCCAAAACAGGACTCCAGTCCTATAAGGGTTAACCCCTTAAGAACTGGTCCCACGAATTTGGGGACAAACTACTTGGAATTAGTGTGGGGCATTTGTTTTCAGTTATGAATGGGTTAAGGAGAGAAAAAAAAAAACCCCGTGATTCAGAAACGTTTCACCCAAACGGGCTACCTCTATCGCAGCACGCGTTCTTAAGGCCTCGTGGGTATACGATAGAGGTATACGGTATACCTTTTTTTTGGCTGAAACGTTTTTTTAATGGCGTGGCTCCTTAACCCAAAAGTGTCAGAATGTCATCCCTGTGTTGCAATATTGTCCATTGCATAGTTAGGCCATGGGCATTGCTCCTCGGGTAGCACTTTTAGTTTCCCCCAAAATCCGTGTGCAGGCTACTGCAGGTATAGAGCTCCTCAAGTGACCACTCTTAGAGATTGCATGGTGCACCTGCATGCAGGCTACCGTAGCATGGTCCCCACAAAGGTCCCAACCGGAGGTGAAGTTGCGTCCCACTGCACTAGGAGCGTTGCGGTTCCCGCCCTGCACGCGCTGTACCACCGGTCGGGCGCTCGCTTGCATTGCATGCTGCAGGGAAGGATGTGGAATCTGTCGCAACGCCTCGAGAGGGGTTCGGACACGCGACCGCCGCGGCGGCGGCATGACGTGCGCTCTGAATGCCGGTGTGAAAGCCGATCTCCTGTTAGACGGAGCTAGCCGAGCTGTCTATGCTTCAGCCCGTTTGGGGTGGGGGGATGGGTCGGCCTCAGGGCGTGTCTTAACTCCATTCGATAGCTTGGAATGGCTGGAACGGAACGAGACTATTCGCGTTCGTTCGTTCCATTCCATGCTGTTTTTGCGGTTTGTGTCCGATCGATTTTTTAGGCACCCGATCCTGGAACAGGCCGCAACAGAAAGTAACCCATGAAATTTGCCTCGGGACTGTGCAGCTGGACTCTAGGACAGGGGTACCGTCACGTAGGCAGCGAGTGCTCCTGGTACAGAGGATAGCTTCACACGCAAATAGAGCGCCTGGCATGCCTCAGACCAAGCAGTGCTAGCCGTGCAAGTGGCACCCTCGTGACAAATCTAGAAGTTATGATATCGCCGTCGCCGCTCGACTAGGTATCCTGGTGCTTCTGTGAACATCGGTCCAGCGTTTTTGCTAGATATCTATCGCCACAGTCTCGTTCGCCACCCAAATTTTTCCCTCGTGAGCCTCCTGTACAGGCCATGGCCGTATCGCGTGGCTGCTACCGCAGGCGAGACCTGTGGCGTCTGCACGTGCTCCATCGCGTGCTCCCATGTCATCTCATTTTGCCTCATGCCCTGGTGCGCCTCCCAGCAAATGTCGCAACCAGTTGCAACACTTCCAGCACCAATCAACTGCCGTAAATCTCGTTCCAAGTGGGCCGTTTGGTTTTGCTGAACAAGGATTACTGTTTTGACACATACGCTTCCTCTTTACAAATTTACGGACAGCTTGGAACGCTTGGAATCTGTTCGGTGTTTTTTCTTCTCAATATCCAATCAGCACCACTTTTTCAGGCAAATAATTTTACGTTCGTTCCGTTCCAATGCCCGCGAAGTGAAGTTAAGACACGCCCTAAGGGTGCTTTGCTACGATAGAGGTAGCACGTTTTTGCTGGGGTTTTTTTTTTCTGAACGACGTGGCTCATTTACCCAGCCCAGGGTACTCATTATAACAGCAGCATCATCTTTTAGATGTTACAAGGGGCTTCGCCGGCGGTCATCGTCAACGTACAGTAGTACAGGACACTTAATAAGAACAGGAAATCTGGTCCAGGCCGGATTTCATATTTGCGAAAGGGATTTTTCTACACTAACTTCAATATAACGACTCCCGAATTTCTTTTTTTCCTCGAAATATTAGCCTGGCTTTCTTATCAGCCTGCTTCTTATTAGGTGTCCTGTACTGTATACCATGGGATCCTTCATCGGGTATAATATCACGTCTAGTTTCTTCCAAAGTCAGTTTTTTTACTTACTATTAGTATAGACCTCCTCAAGTGAGGGGGGGGGGGGTGTACTTCATTTTCATGCATGGCCGTAGTCGTATGACCCCAGACCCTCGCATCCCTACAATGCCTGGACGGAGCGTGTCGGATTTTCACCGACCACGCAGACATTGGTAGCACCAAGCGCGAAGCGCCGTGAGGTGTTGGGTGAGTCGCATGAAGGGTGAGCTAGGGGGGGTATCGGCATGTTGCACAAAGAGCCCCTCTTGATTGTGATTCAGACAGATCTTTTAGGGATGCCTGTCCTTAAGTCTTCTGGCGAGGGCTGGTCTCGGGCGCTGAATACACGTCCTGATTTTCGGAACTACTGTATGCATCACACGAGGGAGAACGGCGCTGAATACACGTCCTGATTTTCGGAACTACTGTATGTATCACACGAGTGCGAATTGGGGCTGTTCAATTACAGATCGACATCGATGAGGAAGAACGGGTGGCATCGATATACAGAGCACAGAGCACCACCATCTATCTGCAGCTGCAATCGACATCACTCTGCAGTACCTCGGGTACACACAAAGATGGCCTTGCACCTAGGCGACAAGGCACACGGAAGGCTCTACCTTGCAGCAGAAGCACTTTGATATGCGAGCCACGACATACCATCCGGTGAGGGCGGCGACGAGGCAGCACCAACCCAGTGACCAATGGACGGAGCAGCCGCAAAAAAAAGCGGTCAACCTGCTACTCGATCGGCCAATAGACGAGCTACTACTGTACCCGGTTTAATGCATCTCACAATTAAAACGGGTAGCTCGTCTTTTAGTCGATCCAGTCGCTGATTGGCAGCTTCATTTTCGGGTGCTTTGCCCGTTACTCGTTGGCTTGGTGCTGCCTCCCCGCTGCCCTTGTCGGAGAAGATGGCGTGGCCCACATAGCGCGATGTGCTTCTGCAAGGGTAGCGTCTTCCGTGTGCCCCGTCGTCTATTACGGGGGATCGTAGTAAATAGAACCAACTATTTCCTAGTAAATATAGAAAAATGTATAGGTTTTTGTGTGCACCATAGGTTCTATTTACTATGGCCCTTCGTAATAGGTGCCAGATCACCCTGTGTGTACTCGAGGTAGGAGATGGCCACTCTCTGAGCAAGGGGAAGGATTTTTGTTTTATTCACTGCTGTGAACCGTCGAGAGTTCAGATGAGGGTGGTGAAAGGGGAGCGAGCAGAAAAAAGGGGGACGCGCAAGCGCTCCCATCCCTCTGGACTGTGTCAGCCTTCGCTCGCTGCAACTTCTCGCTGTTATCCGACTTGTCAGCTGCCAAGCGTCGATTCAAATGCCATGGCGACAGAACTGCTGTTCGTCGAACCGCAACTTCGTTATCAATAGGTTCGTCGAACAGTAACTTGCAGGGGGCTAGCCGAGTGAGAAGAGATACGCACACACTGCATTACGATGTTACGATACACCATAGGACGTATCAGGTGGTGCACGGTAATGGTTGCCATAGCGCTGCTGTAACGCATCGATCCAACAGGATGCTACCGCATAGACTATACCCGATGTCTATCGTTGGCACCTCTTTCCTAAGCGGGGGAAAGAAGACACGCGTCGAAATATTCCTGCTCCACACAAGCATGTTTTGATTGGTCGCATTTGGCAAAAGGGTATATATGGAGAACGAAAAGCTCAAACCCTAAGACACACAATTTTCGTTCACCATCTTCAGCTTCAACCCCAAAATATGTGTATGAATGGCGTGCCCTATAAAAACGGTCACTGCTGTACCTCGCTAAATACCGGAGCCTGATATCCCGCGTTGCTTAACAGCCGGCGATTCAACAGTAAACTGTCGCAGTAGACGACACCATCAACGACGGCGACATCAGCAGCAGGCAGTGCAGCACTACCCGTTGGCAGCCAAACACCACGTCGTACGTAGGCGTCGGGTGTTTTCACCGGCAGTCGCCTGCGCACGCGACTTCTGCTCACATCCATACCCCCCCCCCCCCCTCCTTCGGGGGGTTAAGAGGAGGGATATTAATGAAATCGTATTTGCAGGGCCCATTGGACTTCGCGAAAACGCTGACACTGCGATTTCGTGAGGGGGACCTGAGCCTACCAGAAATAATAAGGAGGTACGAGTATACCAGTATATAGCCGGGAGGAGGAAGTAGACGCACAGATCTGCCCTTGTGGCAAAGCAATAGAGAGTATAACTCACATATGTAGTGGGAGAATGTGACATGTACAAGGAGGAACGGGATGTGTTAGAGGAGGAGACGAGGAAAATCGACGAATGTGACATGCAGACGTTTGGTACCCTAGATAGTAGATAGAAAACGGTCGCTATTCTAGGAGATAGATGGTGGCCACAGGCGGCGAAACAGGAAGGGTATAAGATTAGCAAGAAGTTACTATATATGGAAACAGCGTAATGAGCGCCAAACTGTTGGAGGTGTCTCTATTAGAATTAGGAACGGTGCTCCGTCTCGAAAGGGATGCGTGGTCAATGGTCAAATGACTAAGGCGAGCAACAAATGGGTACGCCTCCCGACTACTCGCCTCGTCCCGACCCTTGAGGATCTGCTCCGTCCTTGTGAGGACTACGCTTTCGGCCCGGACGGAACCCAGCTCGTTCTTCATCTTCAAGTACACCTGGGTCTTCTTGCGCAGTTGAGCTCCTGTGATTCGTGACAGTGACGACGCCGACAAACGGAAACAACCGGTTTAGCCAACTAGCCGATTGCGAGGGGTTTCAAACCGACGGCGTGCGCAGCAGTGCATTGCGGTTTGATGCTGTGAATTGTAGTGCATTGCAGTGTATTGCTGTGCAATTGCAGTGCGTTGCGGTCCATTGCGGTGCAATTCGGTCCTTTGCGGGAAGTTGCGGGACAATGTGATGCGCTTGCGGCGCATTGCGGCAAGTGGTTCGTCCATGCCGGCGAGAAGGAGAGCGTGAGTGTGCGTTTTAGAGCGGAACTCTGTAGCGTGCGCGTTTGTGAGAAAACACATGAAGCATGCGCGTGTGTGGGACAATGCTTCATGTGCACATACGGGATAGTACACCGTACGCCTAAGCGGGACAATACACCATATACGTATGCGGGAAAATACACTGTACGCGTATAAGGGAAAATACAAAACGCGTGTGCGGCACAATGTTATGTGCGGGACAACATCGCATGCGCGCGTGTGTATGTGCAGGCCAACGCGACATGTGCGTATGTGGGATAATTGCGCTTGCGCGTTTCATTCTGCTCACCGTACTGGCGGAGCTCTTCCTTGGACATGCCAGCGGGTCCTTCCTGCCCCGTTCCGCCGGACGAAAGCCCTTCAATCTTCGACTGCGCCAAACGCATGCAAGAGCGGGAGGGGGGGGGGGGCACGGACAATTTGTATGCGTTGATTGGTTGACTGTGAGACCACCGAAAAGGCGTTGCGTGAGGGAGCGGAACGGGTAATGGCTTTCTCTCACACAAGGGCAGCGGGCGATAGATCTCTCGACAGCACCAAGGAGAAAATGGAGACACGGTAGCTTGAGAAGGTGGCACGTACCTGGACACCTTCCACCCTTCCAGAAGAATACTGGTTTCTAGTTCGTTAGGTTTTCTGTTACCTTGCCCCCGCAAAGAACGCGAGGCCGAAGCCAGGCAGACTACGTGCGTCGTGGGGTGGGTACTGATAGCTCGCGCAGTGGTGGTAGATCGATTGCCTTCCATTTCCTATTACTCTGTCCAGATTTGTGCGAGAAGCCACAGTCAAGCCATAAACCACGGACATACATATGCAGAAGAGTCGCCTCCGCCCACGTTGTGCCATACACCAATCATGCCCACGGGGGCATAAAACACCAGTTCGGTGTGCATCGAGACGCGAAACGCCAATCGCCAGGGAAAGGGGGGTCGGGGGCGAAGCTATTGCAGTAGTATTATTAGTAGGGCCTGCTCTACTTCGTACGACTGTACGTAGTGTTTCGGTTTGTTTTGCAAAGGGTCCACGACCGACAGCGAAGCGCTATATCAGCGAGAGGAAAAAACAGAGATTATCAACCTACTCTGTATACTTCGTATAAGTCATAGGGACATATATATATAGGTTGTAGGTATAGATTGTAGGTATAGACTGTAGGCATAATTTGTAGGTATAGGATATAGGTATAGGTTATAGGTATATACCAAGGTATACCTGGTAAATAGGGTATGTGTATAGGTTGTACCTGGGAGGTACCTGGCATAGATACGAAGTACCTGGTACCAGGTTATGGGTATGAATGTCACCTCCTTTTCCTCGATGTCCGCCGCAAGCTTGGCCCTCTCCTCCTGAAGCTTCTCCCACTCGGCCTCCTTCTCCGCTCGCTTTTTCGCCGCCAGGGCTGCCGGCTGCCGCAGCATGCTCAAATTGCTGTCGGGGCTTTTGTGAGGAAAACGAAAAAACGGCACAACATGTTGTTAGTTTTGGGAGGGAAATCAGACGCAGAAAACGGCAGGGATCGGAAGGGGCGGGGCGGGGGATGAGTGGAGTTGAGGGATAAGAGCATTTTCTACGCGATCGCAGAAGCCACAATTATGTGTACATAGCGGGAGAGGGAACATTAAAACGCGCCGATGAGGTGTATACCATGCGGCGCGGGGGACGGGTTGATGAGAGGGTTCTCAGTACCATGGGAATGATACCTCGGAATTGGCGACATTTGGTGGGCGGAGGAAGCGACCGAGGTCTCTGCTCTGCAACTCAACCAGGGGTCTGCCTCAGGCGTTTGCCTAGAAATAGTATGGCCCTGAAAGAGCGCCAAAGTTATTGCAGTGCTATTACAGGCAAGGACCATAGCAAATACTAGTAAATAGGACCGACGGTACAAACACAAATCTATGTATTTCCCTATTTTTACTAACAATAATTGGTCCTATTCACTACGGTCCCCCGTAGTACGTATTTCTCCCTTGACATAAGTAAGCTACGTGGATGCAGCCTCCAATACGACCCATGCCACAATGTCCAACCCCGACCCCGACCCCGCCCCCCCCCCCCCCCTACTTCGAGCACACCCCGTTGGTCTCTGTCAGGCTATTCGCGGACGGGTAATGTCGGAGGGAGCGTTCATGTTGCTTGCCGTATTATCTATCTCGAAAAGACGCTTCACGCAGGACAGGGTAACAAACGGTGAACAACCCCCGGGAAAAGTTTAGCTCGGAACTGCTCGGGACAGCAGCAGCTAAGCTGGTGTACCTCGTCGATACGCTTTTGCCCCCCAGCGTAAGCCGCATCATCCAACACAGCATAAGCCGCACCCAACATATTTTACCGCTCCAAAAGCAAGAATGTATCACTGGGAAGGGACCACGGAAGAAGGAAGCTACGGATCTTCTTACCGCTCCGCAATCGATTTCTCAATCTGCTGTCGAGTAAGTTCGTTGTCCCGCTGTAGCTGGTACTCCAACTGCTCCATTTCTTGCACGTCCTGAGGACCGAAAACAAACACGATGAAGCACGCGCATGCAACGTTTGTGCCACAAACAGAAACCAGGTGATATAGTGACAGCATGCCTAACGATGTCGTGCGTAGCATGACTGACCTCTTTCGCGGCCAGGCTGCAGTGGGATTTGTCTCAGACGCAAAAAAAAAAATGGAACTCCACCTCCCCATCCCCCCTCCTCCCCGATGACGCTCGGCTTAACGCAGAGTTGGAACGACTCTGAGAGCCCGGCACAGCGCGCTAATAATTGGTGCTGCTTGGTTTAGCATAAAGCGTACCAGGTACGAAACGCCAAAAGACTGAAAAGCGGAGGATACCATGTATTTTTTTAATCGGCATTGTCGTGGTTTCTTGTAAGAAGCGAAGGCCAACTGCCAATCAACCTCTTTCCGTTCAAATAGTGCGCATCATCGGCCCTCCCTCCCTCCCAAGCCGCTCACACCTACGAACAGAGGCCCAAGTCGCTAGTTTTTGCGTCTTTCTTACAACACGCGGCGCGCTGAGGCGGAAGTATTGCAAGCAAGAGCCTGCAAGTCTTAACAACACGCGGCTGCGCTGAGGCGGGAGTATTGCAAGCAAGAGCCTGCAAGCCTTACAACACGCGGCTGCGCTGAGGCGGAAGTATTGCAAGCAACAGTCATCAAGTTGCAGAGGGCATACACGTGCAGTGCAAGCGACAAGCAACGGCGGACGAGGTTGTTTCGAAAACCTGGTCTCCTCGCCACGTAGGTTTGGCGTACGTACACACCTCTCGGGAGCGCTGCGGCTCAGCCGCGTCCCGCTCGAGCTGCTCCAGTTTCCGGCTCTTTTGCCCCAGCTCGGCCGGAAACACGTGCGTCAACTTACGGTCGAGCGTCGCCACCTGAATTATATACAGCAGTATGACACGCCAGCCGTAGGAAGAGCCAGCAGCAGCGGCAAGGCGGACGATAGGGTCGCGAAGGGATCGTCGTCAGGGTGAGTGCGTGCGTCTGGTCTACGTCTGGGAGGTGTTGGCCGGTGCCCTGTTTCCCTTGCTGTGTTTTTTTGTCAGCGTCGCTGGCCTGTTCTCTGTCCTATTTTTGCCGCAGTTCGAGGAGAGGGAAAGCGCGGCTGTTCGGTCGGTCGGACGATCGATCCTTGAGCTTGGTTGGCTCTTTTTGATATTTCCAACGTTCTGACAAAAGAGTTCCACACACCTTCGTAGGACAGAAAAATTTACGTATATACCTGGTACACATCTTTACCAACAGCCAACACATACACCTACAGTAACTAGGCCGGGGTTTCCAAAGAGGGTTGCGTTACGCCCCGCTGCTATTCTTCCCACCGTTTTCAATGTCTGACCCCCCGCCGCCTTCAGCCCCCCCCCCCAACTCATTGAAGCTGTCGTCCATATGCAAGTCCGCTTCAGAAGCGGTTCTTAGCAGGATGCAGCTCACCCTCCATGCGACTCGCCCAATACCTCACGGCGTTTCGCGCTTGGTGCAAGCAATGTCTGCCTGGTTGGTGAAAACCCAACGCGCTCCGTCCCGGCATTGTAGGGATGCGAGGGTCTATGGTCATATGACTACGGCCGTGCACAACATGAGTACACCCCCCCTCCCCCCCCCCGCGGGGGGATGAAACGCCAAGAAAAACCACGCACCTCTCTTTGGAGTTGCCCCAACACCGCCCCTGCAGTGGTGGCCGACGCCGTCCCCTGCCTCAAAATTCCAAGCCGCCGCCTCGCGTCCTCCGCCCTCGTCTCCGCCTGGTGCAGGGCTGCCCTCTGCTGGCCCGCCTTGGTCGAAAGCTCGGCGTCCTCTTCCTGCGCCTTCCGGAGTCGGCTGGTGACGTCCAGCATCTCGGCGAAGCCTGCCACAGAATACGTCAACAACAACAAAATCAATCAACAAAAAACGCCTATTTTTTACCAGTACAAAAACCTTAACCTTATCCGGGGGGGGGGGACCAAAAAGAGGCGTTTCCGTGCGCCCCGACACGGAAGCGTGAGCGTGTTTGTTATTTGTCCAGGGCGGTTTATTCCCGGAAGATAATTGGTTGCGTTTCTACGTTTGGGTGGAAGTTTTCGCAGGACACGTTGACGCAAGGGGTTGGATGCGCCGGCACCGGCGTGTCCTCGTCTGTACGGGGAAATTCTTGGTCTTGGGGGTTCTAGTTTTATTTTACGGTCAATTGGGGCTGGGTCTCGTGTGGAAGTTTTTGCGGTCGAAACGTGGGAGCAGGGGAGGAGCCCGAAATGCACCGCCGTACAGTTTGGAAATGACTTATGCAGAACTACGGTAGACGTAGCGGGAAAGAGTATATAGAGGGAAGGCACGTGAGACCTAATATAACAATCAGCTAACTATTTTCACTCTCAGTAGTAAGTCATAGTTCACCGGGCTCGTCGCTGACGTTTCCCTTGAGTTTAGAGATCTTTTCCGTGAGCTGTTTCTTCTCGTCCTCCAGCTGCCCAATTTCCCCTCGCAGCTCGCCCGGCCGAAGGTCGGTGGTGCGAATCTGGTCAACCTCCTTGTGAGTCGCCTTGAAATCCGCCTGCATCAAACGATTCAGGTGAAAAATTAGAAGGCTGTTATTGCGGCGACTCAGGTCTTTTGAGGTGCCACAAGATGGATTATTGGGGCCTCGTAGACTGGGTGATCATTTCGCGCAACACGTATTGTTGGGAGCTAAACATACAATGAAGACGTGGGTGGTAGGCGTTCCGCCTGTCCCCACGCAATAAGTAGTGGCAGCCAACCAATCGGATACCAGGTACATTGGAACCCCTCTTCTATACGCCTTTCTTCGGTCTTTTGACCCCTGCAAGAAGCTTCCAGACACCGGAACCATTTTCTGATTGTAATACGGGTGCGAAAAAAGTCGTGACTCACTCCCCCCTCCTCCCCTCCCTCCCCTCCCTCCCCGTCTATCCGTGTGCAAGAAAGTCCGCCTCACAAATGGTTCTTAGTAAGATGCAGCTCACCCTTCGTGAGGCGCTCACCCAACATCACACGGCGCTTCGCGCTTGGTGCAAGCAATGCCTGCCTGGTCGGTGACAACCCGACGTCCTCCATCCCGGCATTGTAGGGACGCGAGGGTCTACGGTCATACGACTACGGCCATGCATGCCATCAGTAGCCCCCCCCCCCACCCCCCCCGTTCTCTGACTGACCTTACAATGTGAAAGGGCTAACCTGCAGTTCCCGGTAAGATGCATGCAGATCGACCAACGCCTGATCCTGCATGAACTCCATGGGCACCTCCACGGGCATGAGGTAGCGTGCCAGGTACGCCCGTTTCTTCAACTGCGGGAGCCTTTGTAGGCACCAGTGCATGGCCGGGTAGACAACCCCTTTGTCGCTTGTCTCGCAGAAAACCGTGGTGTTTGTATTGGGTCAGGAAGTTTCCGGGGGGGGGGGCGGGGCGGCGCAGCATTTCAGGCACGGTCATGTGCAACGCCTGCCTTTGGTACTACTTTTGTACGTACACATTGTACGTAGTGGGCAAGAGTAGCATTTTGGCAACCAACACACTTGGCGGAACCTTCTCCTACGTAATGCTCGAAAAAAACAAAGGCAAAGTTTATCGATCATCAATAGATACACTCGCTGTTAAAACCGTCGGTCCATAAAAAAACCATGGGAGGACTACGTTCGCGCGGAGCCGTTGTTATCGCCAGTGTCTCCGGACCGTTCTCTGCCCGTCGTCTGTCTCTTTTCAGCAAAACTTTGTGCGCCGGGTATTGTGCTCAAGGCGCAGCAGCATCAACAGGTAGTGCCCGCGTATATACATACCTGGTACGTGTTGCAGTAGTGCCGGTCCCTGTATAGTGCCGGTTAAGTAGTGCCGACTGCCCGCTACAGTACCGGTTGAATCGCGTGGCACAGATGGGATTAACCAGTGTGGCAATGTGCGGAGTATATAGTGCCGGTTGCCCGCTATAGTGCCGGTATTGTTGCCTGGCACACATAATACCGGCACTACAAAGGGACCGAATGTACTGCTGTATACGCAAGGTGCCGGAAGTTTCTCACCCAACTGCAAGCCCGCGGCGGAAGTCATCTCGCTGGTGCTCCCGTATCGGAAACTTGAGCATGACCAGGAACGACAGCAGACGAGTCGTGCCGGCATCGTCGGGCTCGTCCTGCTCCGAGGTTTGCTGCGGGTCAATCGCTGAAAATATCTCGTTCAGCACCTGCAGCAGGTCTGCGGGCGACTTCTCGTCGAAAGAAACCTACCGGAAGCGGGACCACGCGGCACCAAAGGTACACCATTTTGAAACATATCATTTTGGGCCAGAAGTTGCATTTTTTATGCGATTTCTTATGCGGTTTCTTATTCGAGGCAGGGTGTGTCCGACGCTAATTTCGGTATTCAAACACGGGTTTCTTGTGTTTCGTGCAAAACTCGAGGCAATTTTTCTCTAACTCCGTATTTACGTATAGTATGATATAATATTGCCAGGTATGATATGTACAGGAATCGAAAATTTGCATGGAGGGACAGCAGGGAAATCCAATCAGAGCACTGCGCCGGAATACTATACGTATGTACGACACATGTGTGTACGGCGCATTAAATGTTCGGGCGTGAGCAAAACAAAATGGTGGTTCTACTTATTTGCTCATGTATATAGCATATCCTGCACAATAGTCATGGCGGCGCCGGCTTTTCTGTCTGGGGCTGGATAAACACGGTATGCTCGCCAATGGGCGTGGCAATCTGTACAGCATTGTACTATTACTTTAGGCAGAGTCGAGAGTATCGTCAAAAACCGACCTGGAGCTACGTACAGACTTACAGACCAGGTATAGATTGCCAAACATGGACGATATCTATTCCAGTTATAGATTTCAGGGCTCAATTTCTCTTTAACACCGGTACGATAAGGGTGCTAAATGAAGTCGAACATTATATTTTTCGGATGGATCTCCACCAGAATTTACCGAAAACAACTTGTTCGGTACTGGCACATATGATAACCCTTACTGCTGTCAAGAAATCGAGTGCTATAACAAAAAACGATCGCATCACCCCTGCGTGATAACCCGCATCCTTACGGTATTGCGAATTTTGTGTCTACAATTGTGGGTGGGCAGGTATTTTTGACAGAGGAAATATTGTTGTGGTTCGAGCAAAGAAAGGTGAATTCGACTGGATACTTTTTTGGTTTATTTGAGCTCGGGTGAGGCTACTCTCCGCAGCATTGGCAGGAAAGCATGAGCATGGGCCCGCTGGCAGTATTGTCGGTCGTGGATGGATCGGTCGTCTGGCCACTCGCGAATTTTGCAGGGTGATTTTGACAAATTTTGATCTTGTCATGGCCGCGAAAAAATCGAAATCCGCGGTGCCGTCCATGTTCCCGAGAATTCGGCACCGAGGCCTTACACACCCTGACTTCGTTACACATCCTAGTTTCGTTTCGTGGCCCGAAACGACGAAGTTAGGGTGTAGAAGGTCTTGGTGCCGAATACTCGGGAGGATGGACCGCGCCGCAGATGTCGATTTGTTTGCCGCCATGGCGGCATCAAATTTGTCAAGGTCACCCTACAATTTCGCGAGGGCATGATACGTACTGCTGTCCATAAATGTATGATACGATGATACGACATACCGGTATGTTTGTTCATTTGTTTGTTTGTTTGTTTGTTTGTTTTTCCTATCCCATTTATTATCTTCGCACTTGTGTTTTTCTCCCTCCCTAGTCGTAACTCAGATCCGGGGTCACAAAGTAGGCTCCTCCCCCTCCCCCCCCACTACGGTCCTTGCCTTAATTTTGATCGCGCAGAGGGTTCAGCCTTCCCAACGCTCGTCGGTTTTCATCATTTTTTTTAGTACATACTCGAATGTACAAGCCTGTCGGGACAATTCGCGAGGGCATGATACGTATTGCTGTCCATAAATATATGATACGATGATATGAATACGACGTACCCGTACGTACGATTACTCTCGAATTTACAAAGCTTGTCGAAAAGCGAGCGAGAGAGGGTGGGCGTGATACCGCCATAGTTGCCCCCCCCCCCAATTTTTATGAGGTACCTATACCGTAGCAATATTTAGCTCGATATGATACTGGCGATAAAGACGCAGAGTATACTTAGTTCATACAAGGCACATTGAATTATCTTTGTAAACTACAGCAGCAGTGTTATTAATAGTGCAATACGTCTTTCACGGCAGGGGGAAGCACACAATCCCTTCGTAGATACACACAGCAGCAGTGTGAAGGTGTTACCTACTGAGCTACCGGGGTAGAAGATCAATCGATTACCCAGCCCAGAGTAATCCTTATAACACCCACCCCCCCATCTGAACGGCGGGACCTTTGGAACGTAACGGTACCGTATACGGCCGTACGTTGAACTACCCGCTTCGTTTCAATACCTGGGGAACCAGGGAGATGTGTTTTTAGGGACGCACACGCAAGCGTTTCTATATAAGCAACGTTTGAAGTGAGATTCGAGCTCGTCTGTCCTCGACGACGTCAAATGTGAAGGTGTTACCTACTGAGCTATCGGGGTTTATGATCGATCGATTATCCAGCCCAGGGTAATCCTCATAACAGTAGCACTACAGCGCAGTACAGTAATACATATAGGTATATTGGTGTAGTTGAACCATCACCGCGACAAGGTGGTCGGACGGTTTCACAGCTTGTTGTATCGACCGAGTTGTACCCTACAAAGGCAAGGCATACGACTATCTGTACCTTGGGAGAGAGTGCCAGAGTGTGCCCTTCGTGCCAGGTGCGTACGTTAGGTCTTATGCATATCTGATATTTGCACCAGTACGTATAATATGCACAAAAGCTCTCTTTGTTCAGTTACAGTAGTACCTGGTATATAGTTATTCGTACGTATCGTATGTATGAAAATAGCGAAATACGGTACAACGACGCTGCGCTTTCCGGCGCCTTCGAAAGGCAAGCAACGACACGGCAATCACTACGTGTGTTCAAGCTGTATAACCTCATCATAATTTGACACGAGGAGGAATACAGGTCTCCGTTCCTAGTTCCTACTTGTCGCTTCCTTTGAATAAGGTACAAACCTTATGTACCAAACACAACGGCGCAAGGTTACCCTGCCATACAGAGTATATATTAGAGGTGTTACCCGACGAGTACTCGTCTTGAACGGGTATCCGCCAAATTTGGGGTAAAAAATACCCGGATACTCGCGAGTAATTACGGCCATTCAGGGCGGGTACCCGGGTACCCGTTTAACGGCGGGAACTCGTTTAACACCCGGGTACCCGTCTAACAGCCGGGTACCCGAGCGCCTGGGGCCCACATACTCACATACTTGGCGAGTGTATGAAGTGTTACCCTAACCCGTGACGGGTATCAGCAAACCGGGTAATAATCGCGAGTACCCGGGTAATTGGCAAAAGGGTAACACCTCTATTAATAGTATGGTGTGAGATGTGATGCACGAAGCATTATTTTCATTTTGAAAGGGGTTTCCTCGTAACATGTACCAAATAATACCCAAGAGACGTGATTTAGAGCATGATAAGTGGCCATCTCCGGGATTCCAAGGTAAACCAACGAATACCCGGGTACCCAGACCCCAAATACTCGGCGGGTATGAAGTGTTACTCGTACACATCACGGGTATTAGCAAGCCGGGTAATACTCGCGAGTACCCGGGTAATTGGCAAACAGGTAACACATACGTATATACGTACCAGGTAACTACTGTAACTCTACGCTCGTTTGAGCTGGTCGGTGTTGCTTGCCTGGGTACTTGCCCGGTGGCTACAGCAGTGCCCGCACTGCGTTTTTCATTATTGGTACGAGTACAGTAGCTTTCAATATTTAATTTCATGTTCTTCATTTTTGCCGGGTGGCTCGGTACGAGTAATACGAAGTATACGTCTGGTACGAGGAACGAACGCCTGCTGTGTTCTCCCTTTCCAGCTTGCGACACCCCCCCCCCCGGGATTTCAAGTCAACCATAATCCCTAAGGGGAAATTTTACAACTGTTCTTGAAGATACACATGTACGGGTACGTGCACGGTTGGTTGTAGTCGATACGTCGGTACTCGTACACAGCAGAATCCGTAGATTCTTAAGCGAGGGTATATGCTCGACGTATTATATCATACGAAGGTATCTCGTGCGCCGACGACCCCGCCCAGCTCGGGTAGCGCTCCACCAGTATAAAAAGTACATACCCCAAGCAACCTGCCGATGTGAAGACACTCGCAGAATTTCGACGTCCCGAACGCCCTCACGCGAGGCTGCATGCGGGGATTCCAAGCAACGTACCCTTTGAACTCTCTCACTTACCGGTACACCCGTTACCAGTAGGTACACAGCAAGCACTATCATACTGGGTTCTAGACCCTCCCGTCCTTCGAAAATGGTCGGCGTTGTTTTGGTATCTTCGTTTCGTGATTGCCTCCTCCTGGTGCCACCTACTCGCGGCCTTGGCGTATCACGAAGCCTTCAAAATCGTGGCTCCGATGCTGTCCCACCTCATCAATCACGTATCCAACGAACGAGTTCCGATGCTGTCCCACCTCATCAAGCACGTATCCAACGAACGAGTCTACCACAGAGTCACTGCCAGTAAAACCTCCCCATCGGTAGGACGGCTAGCTACGCGTACAAAAAGGAGCAGCATCAGACACAAGGTACCAGGTAACAGGGTGATATTATACGTGTGCAGCATAAGAGTACGATGATACCGGCTAGCGACGCTCACCAAGCGCAAATCCTTGCTGAAAGGAGGCTCGTTGAGCTTGTCCACAATGAACTGAATCTCCGCCATGGTGGCTGGCCTGGCTGTGCCTGCAAGGATCACGTTTCGACCCCACTCGGTGTGGAGGCTCGTGGTCCAATACCTGCACGTATCCTGCTGTGTGCTGCACGTTCTGGTGAGATCTGGGTGCTTATTCGAGGGTGGATCTCAGCATCCAGCCCACCTGGAAAATCCGCAGTTCCGCCGCCGAACTCCTTCTGAAGAAATATCTAGGCTCCGATTGGCTAGAGGTTGCGCCGCGTTTCATGCGTTTCACGTTGGATATCTTAGCGGTTTTATTACGCACGTTTTTATACGTACGAATACGGTTTTAGTGCCTGCTCTGCTGCTCTCTTGCGTTTGGTGCGCGATCTGTGCGCGATCTACATACTACCAGGTTCACACAACCCTCCGTCGCTTGTCTACTCCATCGCACTCTGCACCTCTCTAGCTTATTGTTGCCGTCCATAGTGTTTGAGCTTGGTTGTGCATTGTGTGCCCGCATCCTTTATTTCGCATTTTTACGAAGTCGGTGCTTTTTTTGAGTCTTCTGCGGTCACTGCATCGGTTGTCGTGATTGTTTCGTCCGTCCGTAGAAAATAACAATCGGGAGCTTTTCCACCAACGAGTTCTACCAAACTAGTTGATACACATACGGTACGTACCTTTCGGGTGTTTCTGTGCGAAGAAAAAGCAGGGGGTTGAACCCCACAGCACATAAAAAATGCCTTCTTGGCGCGGAAGCCTCAATCGTGCGTTCATACTGCACAGCACAGAGCATATACAGCAATTTCACAAAAAAAAGGTAAATACACTACCGGCCCTCTCATAAGAAAGTGCCCCACAAGAAACTCAGCCTCAACATTACGGGGGAAATACGAAAGTCGACAGCTATTATTTTGAAGATAGTGTCGGACACACCCCTTTCTCAAATAAGAAAGTCAGCCTAAGACCGATTTCTGGTTTCTTATGAGCGGGCCGGTACTGTACAGTCGTTTCTTTGTATATACGTCCAAATCTTCCGTATGACGTGCGTGGGGCATCGTCTGCGGTTTCAGATTTCAGAAAGGAAAGGTGGGGGGAGGGGTTCACTGGGTGATATGGATGGGTTACGCACGTAGTCTGCCCGGCTTCGGCCTCGCGTTCTTCGCGAGGTAGTACAGTAGTACTGGCAGTTTCATCCCCTTTGCACGAGTATCTATGCAGAAATATGGAAAATTCGGGGAATCATTGGTTCCACGAACTACTACGTACAGTACTGTAGTAGCACATGAATCGAAGACGCGGCTTCTCAAAATCCACACTCCCACACCTCTACCTTGCGAGACTACGAAGCTTCCTGAAGCAGCGTTAAAAGGGGAACATGAAATGTAAGGAGCTCGAAAAATGCCAGACACTGAAATGATCACCATATCCTCAGTGAGGGGGGTGTACTCATGTCGTGTATGTGGCCATAGTCGTACGAAGTATGACCATAGAACCTTGCATCCCTACAATGCCAGGACGGAGCACGTTGGGTTATCACCGGCCAGGCAGATATGGGGGGGGGTGTACTGCATTGTCATGCATGGCCGTAGTCGTATGACCATAGACCCTCGCATCCCTACAATGCCGGGACGGACCATGAGGAGGGGGGGGGTGCTTGAAAACGAACGAAACCAATATATCAATATATCATCCTATCCCCAGCGAGAGGCGAGAGACGGGAGGGGCAGGGCGAAAGGGCGTCTTTGAAAGCAAGCACAGACCAAAACCTATACAGTACAGCAGTACTAGTCTTGCACGTCAGTATGGTGAATGGTCGTATTTCCCGACGCATTACCCGAATCACCCCCGTTGACGAGGGGAGGGGACCGGCACGACGGAAAATTAAAAAAAAAACGCAGGGAACTAGTGTTAAAAGGGAAAAGACGCCAAATGGCACGTGCGGCGGTCAAAAACCTGGCTACGAAACCCGGAGCGGTCGCAGAAACTATCGGGACACCGCAAGAACACTACGTATGGAGCTTGGCACACGAAACGGAGTGGATATCGTTCGTAACCCTGCAGAAACGACGTCGAAATCAAGTCGGGAAACGGAACATTAACATTGCACGAAACACTGGACCCAAACACTCAGATGAATGGCGAAAAACACAATTGAGTGTACGCGTAGTCGTGGCGTGAAAACCAGCTAACTGAGCCCAAGCCTGGAGGTTCGTCTTTGATACGTTGGATTCTCTGTACATGCTCTACGACCTAGCTAACTAAGCAGATTTCTAGACAGCACAAGAATAATCGAACAGCCCCCGCCGCCGTCGTGCAACGAAGTCGTGTAACGAGCCGGAGAGAGAAGAAGCTAGATCGGTCCTGGGTCGCCCCGAAAAAATCACTCATACTCGCTATCGGTGGTTGTACGCGGGCTCATTTTCCGTATTACCCGTTCATAAACCGTTGTCGTATTTACTGTACCAAACATTGGCCCCGTTGGGAAGCACCGCAATGCTGTGGCGACTAAGCCCGTCCGCTCGCGGGGACGCAGCCGTAGCCGGGTGCCAGAAAACGGTCGTCGTTCACCTCGAAAAAAGTGCGTGCTGTGCAGCGTCAAATATTCTTCAAACTATTGTGATTTCACGCCTAAGCATGTCCTACCGTCGACGCCAAGAGTAAATAGATTTTTTGAGACACGCAACATATGTGCCCTTTCAGATTTGTCTATTATTACGCAGGTAGGTCCCGTTTTTTCACTGACGATGTGTGCTGTGTGCTTGGTGGTTTTCAGATTTTAGGTGAACTGTGCTGTCCCCCGTTCCAGTCCCCCCTCTTTGTGTTCCCTGTCATACACGTCCACTGCTGGTGTGTCGTCGTCTCTTTATTTGGCTCGACCGTGAACCGAACCAGGATTTACGCCAACGGGTTGGACCATCTTCGGCTTCCCGTCCATTTCACCGGCCACTTTTTTTTTGTGTTCGATATCAACCCCCCGAAAAGCGCCTATATAGCCTATTAAATAACAACACCACCCCCCTTCGGCGTCTCCAATGCCTCCCACCATCCTCATCGTAACAAGCGCGCCGCCCACCCGAACCTTGTCCCTCCCCCTCTCTAAACGCAGTTCATCACTGATTGCACGCCCCTCGCGAGTTTACCCATTCTTCAACACCGTTGCCCCCTCCCTGTCCGGTCTGTGTTCGGGCTGTCCCCCCTCCTCACGCTTATCGCTGTATTCGCCATCACACCTCCATCACCACAACCTTCAGGACTTATTATCACCACCCGGTATATATTAGCAGCCGATTATAAACCTTGCCACACGATCCGAGCATGATCTACCGTTCATTTCCTGTTCGCCCTCCGCGTCGACAGCAGTATAATAATACAAGCAGACGGGCTAACCAACCCCCAGGACCGATCGTATCGCGTAGAATGTACGAGGTATTATAATAGGGTATGGCACACCCACGAGACAGTTACATCGTATATCCATTGCGGTCACTGGAAACGGCTACACCAGAAAACAGATCAATGCATTCGGAGCTGTCGTCCAGTGTAGGAAAGCCCGCCTCAAAAGCGGTTCTTTGTAGGTTGCAGCTCACCCTCTCCATGCGACTCGCCCAACATCTCACGGCGCTTTTCGCGCTTGGTGCAAGCAATGTCTGCCTCGGTCGGTGAAACCCCGACGTACTCGGTCCCGGCAATTGTAGCGATTCGAGGGTCTACGGTCATACACGACCACGGCCGCCAAGCATGGCATGAGTGCACCCTCCCCGTGCCCCGTCTCCTCTTTCCACCGTTCTTGACGTTCTCTTTGTGGCTTGGAGTAGTCAGCTACCCTCTCCATCTTCTTCGCATGCCATCTGGCCATGAAACGGCCAGCTGCCTCGCCGACCCCCCCCCCCCCCCCCCCCCCCCCCCCCCCCCCCCGCGGTATCACTATTATTATATTATACTCGCCCTACTAGTCGCCGTGGGTCATAACAACACCCGAACGACAAAGAGAGGGGGGGGGACTTCCACCTGCTTCAACTTTTACCTTCCCTTGATCGTTGGGTAGAAACATTTCGGAGACCACACGCGCACACATCTGAGTGGTGTACATACATACGACGAACACACAACAAGATATATGCCTCACCCCCCCTCCCTCATGTCCAAATGAAAACCGAACCAGTGGGGGATGGGATTTCCGCTCCGCGATCGGCCGCACTCCGCCCGTCCGTGCTGTGTTCGAGTTCTTCGATGCTGTCACATGTATGTGCTGTCGTCGTATATATAGCGCCATGAGCCATAGGTTCAATGTATATTTGGAGACTACCCGCATTGCCAGGTACTACGTACGAACTACGAACTGCTGTACGTACAGTCAGCAGGTAAAGGTAACGCTGCGCCAAGGCGCCAAAAGGCGTTGGTACGCACGTTATGTTTGTTACGTTCAAAGTCCTCCGTATTATACATCGCATACCAGCGGTGATACGCTTAATTCGTGCCCAAACCATACGGGCACGTATTATACGAGTTCTTGTTTACCTGTATATGATATCATACATATGATACAAACAGCAGTACGAACGACACAAAAAGCTAACGAAAGAGACCGGTCATTTCGGGAGCGGTCACGGTCTTTGTTGAAATTATTATACTAGTTTTAGTATACATGGCCGTCAGTCAAAGAGTCAAACCACGGTCTCTAGAGGTACATGAACAAAATTTTGTACTGCTCTTAGACTGGGGTCGTGCGGCCTAACCTGAACTGCCGTACTTGGAGCACAAGACGCACACACAACACACAACCCCCCCTTCGGTCTACCGGGCTTGCTGCCGTGAAGCTTCTTCGTATAGGGGCTCTGCTCGCCACGAACGCACTAAAGCTCACGTGTCGCGTACTGGACGAACGCATGCGCTCGGAAGCGGTGAGTAGGTACGGAGGAAGACGACGATTCCGCTCGTGACGATGAAAGACTTTTCAAACAGAGTGGTCGGAGAACTTTTCTGCGTTTCGTACATACCAACTATACGTCCGAAAATATAAGGAAGGTTTTGATTCTAACATTAAAATTAAAATGTTGCTTACATTTCCGGACATAGTGACAGACTACTCTACTGCAGTGCAAGCCCTAGCCTTCGCGTTGATAGTTGCTGCTATGCACGACGATGTCTTCTATGCGGCTCACAGCCCGGCCGACTCGTGTCACCATTGCCTTGATCGAGCGCCACACACGCACCCCTCTCTCTCTCGCCCCATCACGCGTCTCTCTCTCTCGCTCCTCTTCTCAGCCAACCTCTGGCGCTCTTTTTTTAGCTGCTCCTCCTAATTCCTGATGATGTGTACTTTGCTTCCTTCATCATCTCCGAACAACTCCGGCGGACCCTCGAGCTCGATGGCGCTGGGGTACGGAGGAAGCGCTCCTGGCTGTGCTCCCACCGCAGGAGCTCCGAAGCCTGCCCCCTCGGTGGCAGCGCAGGCGGTGAGCTGATTGATCTGGGTGGCCTCTCGGGCGAACAGCATCAGTACTGTTGTGGCATTCCTTTCACGCTGGCAGGAGAGTGCTATAATACACCAAGCAGCACGCTGCACGTGCTCGTATGGTAGACCTACAGCCTACGTACCAGCGTACAGCCTACTAAAGCGTGTAGTCTACAGCAGCAGCAGTAGCAGTAGGTCTAACAATACGAGTCGTAGCAGCAGCAACAGTCAGTGTTGAGTGTTATTAGTGTTACGCGAAGAGTTGCACATATGATATGCTCCCAGTATTTCATACTCGGAGTACCGAGTACATTTCGCACTCCGAGTACTGAGAATATTGCAGTGCTGATACTGCGAGTACTGGGAGTATGAGCAGTCCTGTGAAGGCCCAAATACTGCGAGTACTGGGAGTATGAGCAGTACTGAAGGCCAGACTACAAGCAGTACCCGCGGTATAAACATCCGAAATACTCGAGTACGTACTCGAGAGTATCTATCATAGAGTAACATCCGAAATACTCGAGTACGTACTCGAGAGTATCTATCATAGGGTATTGAACTCGCAAATGCTGCGAGTAATCCCGAAACACTGGCAGTCCAAGTACTACAGCAGTTTCGCATTTCCCCCCACGAAAGTAATTTGCACCAACTCCCACTCGTTGGACCATCCGTTAATGCTTTCTGCAATACGATGGGATGAAATTATCGAAATGGTTCACAGATGGTCGAAGTGTACTTCATACTCCGAGTATGCTGCGTATATTGAGAGTATTTTGGTACTCCGAGTACTCGCAGTACCCGCAGTACCAACGGATGAAATACTGTCAGTACTCGGCAGTACCCGCAGTACAGAACCCTGGATCACTTGAAGTACTACAGTATCCACAGTATTGAACCCCGAAATACTGCAAGTATGGCAGTATCCGCAGTTCAGAATGTCGAAATACTGCGAGTATACTCATACTCGCAGTTCTCGTACATAAAAGCCCATATACTCCTATTAATAGTACCCGAAGTACCTGAGGTATTTTTTTCGGAAGTACTTTACTTTACTCCCAGGCACTGGGAGCATCTGTGCAGTGTTGCGTACGGCTGTACTGGTATAATATGATACCTGGTGCCTGGTACAGAGAAGTACAGCAGTACCAGGTACTCGATTACTTGCAGTCGTGCATTGCTTCCGAACTACGAGTATTACCAGGTACAGCAGTGTACCAGTACAACAGCAGTACCAGGTATATACTCGCATAGCGCATACGTACCGTATATTACACTACTGTATACTGTATACCACACCCCCTCGGACGATTTTCAATGCTGATTTTCTCGACGACCGGTCGAGCGCTAACCCCGAGCGACCCGTCTATGGAAAGGTCTCGACGAGATGCTCCGAAAGCCGCCTTTTTCGTTGTCTGTGCCCCCCTGGTTATGGAGAAAACTGGCTTCGAAATTCACCCCAGGGGGTGTGATATACACTGTCATATACGGTATACAGTCGTGGGGGCTATATAAGGCAGTCTGAATAAGGCGTTCATTCGAGATACGGCGGTCGAAATCGGCTTGACAGGACAGGATACATGCTGCCCTGGTGCTGGCGAGGAGGGTGCTGCTGCTGCTGATGCTTCTATATACTGACGATGCACGCTTGCTGCATCCCTCCATAACTGCCGTCGCCAGGTCGGAGATAGCGCGACGAAAGCACCGCAGGCTCAGGAGACCACAGATGCCGCCGACACCAACACCGCAGCAGCGGCAGCAGCAGCGGCAGCGGCAGCAGCAGCAGCAGCAGCAGCAGCAGCAGCAGCAGCAGCAGCAGCGGCCGCACCAATATCAGCAGCACCAGCAGCACCAATATCAACAGCACCAGCAGCACCAATACCAGCAGCACCATCACTAGCAGAGCCAGCAACAACAGTAACAACAACAGCAACAACACCACCACCACCACCACCAACAACAACAACAACAACGACGACAGTCAGCAGTGGCGGCGCTGCCGACGAGGGCGACAGCGGCGTTGGTCCCGCACCGAAGAGCCGCAGCGGCAAGCGCAAGTACGTCACCACCCGGAAGCGCATCCCGCACGTCGACAAGCCTCAGGAGTTCGTCTCCATCGAGAGACTGCTCGACGGCTCGGCGTTCGGCGTCCTGACCGGCCTGCAGGACGGCCCCCTGTACCGGTCCTGCTGCGCACGCAAGTGCAACGAGACGTGGGACAGGGAGGCTTTAGAGCGAGCTCGAGCGAGGTTGCCCAAGCGCGGGAGGGAGACGCAGACGGCCCGCAAGATTCACGTTCGAGAGTGCTTTTCCCCCGGGAGAAAGGAGCTGTACGTTCGCGACGGCCCCAGGGCCATGCGCGTTTGCTGGAATTTCTACCGCATGCTGATGGGCGTGTCGTTCAACCTCATACGGTCAGCTGGAGGCGTCGGGCCCGTGAGCATGTGAGGGGGAGGGGGAGGGGGGGGCACTCGGGGCTAGTTTTGAATATCGTTCGATACGATTCCGATATAAAAAAAAAGTTGTCGATATCGATATTAGACACGTGGGAAGTTTTCGTTCAATATCTGCATAAGAAATACGGGGGTGCCAGGGGATGGGAGGGCAAAACGACGTTTTTCTTACGATATATCTTATACATATTTCGATATATCGAAACTTGGCGAGCATGTGAGGGCGTGAGAGGGGGCGCTTAGACTAGCGTTGGATATCGTTCGATAGATAGGATACCGATTAACAAAACAACTCATCGATATCATATGATTCCGATATTTGATTATATTATACGTCGAAGCTTTCGTTCCATATATATATCTGCATAAAAAACACGGGGATGACAGGGGATGGGAGCTCGAAACACGTTCGATACCGATATATCGGAAGTTCGATACGTCGATATTATATATCGAAAGCTTCGATGCGATAACCAACACTAACTTGCGCCCTGGAGGACACCAAGAATGTAATTCAGCAACAATAGCGAAACGTATTTGGTGCCCAGTTTTCCTGTTGGTCAATTATTTTGAATGGAGACCAATAGTAAAAATGCAGGCCTCCGAATACTCTCTTAACTCCTACAGAAACTTTGTTTTGAACTATTTGAACCAGTAGGAAAACTGTGGACACCAAATTAGTTTTATCTGTTTGCTGGATTTGCGTTATTGGTGTCCTCCAGGGCGCAAGAGCACTTCCCTCTCTACCTCTACTTTTCTCTTGAGGTCTTAATTCTCCTTTTGCAGAACGAAAAAGGAAAACAAAGGCGCCGACGAAATAAATTTACTCGTACAGTAGATCTAGGGAAGGTGTGCTCTTGTGCCCTGCAGAACCCCAATAATGAAAATTCAGCATATATAGAAAATACATTGGTGCCCCCAGTTTCCCTACTATTATTAATAGTAGTCAGTCAAGTCAATTCGTTTGGAAGGAAACTAATTCGAAAGTTGCTGGCAGTAAATACCTTTCCCGCTCGTTTCCTAGTTTCCTTTCAAACGATTTGACAAATAGCAAAACATTGCCTTTCAACCGAACGGGCCAATAGGAAAACTGCGGGCACCAAATCCGGTTCTCTCTATATACAAAACATCCCACGTTCTTTTCGTGTCCTCCAGAGCGCAAGAGCGCCTCTCTCTCCACATCGACTTTTCGCTCGCGGCCTTCTTCTCTTGTTGCAGAAAACGGAGAAATAAGGCCGCAAGAGAGGGGTAGGTTTAGAGACAGGGAGGCGTTTTTTTTTGCGCCCTGGAGGAGAGACATCAAGCTTGCAATCCAGCAAAAGAAAGAAAGGTATTTGGCGCCCGCAGTTTTTCTATTGATCGATCCTTTCGAAAGATAACCAATAGGAAAAGCGCGGGCACCAAATGCAAATACCCTTATTTGTGTCTACTTTCGTTTGAGATGAATTGACCAATGAGGGAAACTGCGGGCACCAAATGCCTTTCTTTCTATCTTAACTTACTTTCGAACGAACCGACCAAGAAGAAAACTGCGGGCATCAACAACCTTTCTTTCCGTTCTATTTTCGTTTCTAATCAATTGACCCCAAGAGGAAAACTGCGAGCTCCTGCCTAACCTCTAATGTCTTTCTACCTTCCTCTCTACGGGGTGGTTCAGCTATAAGTAGTATTCGTATACAAAGGACGTCTACAAACCTTTCGCTAACAAACACGTACTGTAACTGAGACCGAGATTGAGGAGCACGGTCTCACCAACCGCACTATAGAGCTTTCCACGCTACGACTAAAGTAGACGGAACGAATAGGATCATCGTGGCGCGAGCGTGTTGTAGAATTCCTTTCAGTATAATAGCTCCGTCACTTCACGTACCATCGCGCTTATCCCAGCAGCGCCAACCCAGCAACGCCGGGTTGCTACCAGTATAATATAATACCACTCTGTCCGTAAATATAAGCACCTTTTTCATTTAATATGAATGTACAAACGGTGCTTATATTTATGGACAGAGTGGTACAGCGCACGCCGGGTGAAGCGGGTTAACCCAGCAACGCCGGATTGCTAGGATACAGCGCCGGGTTTCTTACGTGTGGCCTATATATGCTGGAGTCAGACTTGTTTTCCTCCTTTTTTCGCCTCTCCAACCCCCGCAAGGGCTATCCACTCTCCTACAAATATTGTTCGCGGCTTATCCTCCCCAGCCGGGCGTCCCCCCTCCCCCTTTTTTTTGCTTGTCGGTGGCGTGTTTTTTTGTTGCAGGAAGAAAAGAGAACGCGTCAACACGGCTACCGACCGGATCGCAGGGTGGCTGTCGGAGGTGGCGCGTCACTTTGAACCGCAGCTGGACGGGCACGAGGTCCACTTGCCCTTCCCCACCAAACGGGTGAAACTACTTACTACATACCACTTTTGTTTTACCAGCATCCAAAGCAAAACAAAAACAGGCAGTTCTTCTGTCGCACGTGTAGCCGCCGCGTGTTGACATACGAGTGGCGGCGGCGGCGGCAGCAGCAGCAGCAGGCAGCAGAAACACCAGTAGTCTCACGGTCTCATCTGCCTTGGTAAAAACCGTTCCGTGTACGTAGCTGTGTTTGTTTTCACGCACCCGATCCCCGTTTCAAGAAACACGCCTACTCCACGGACGGTGAAGGGTGAAACCTCGCGCTCGCTCGATGTTGTTTTCGGCCATGCTTGACCCATTCAGAGCTGAAAAACGTATCCCACACTAGTTCCAAGTAGTTTGTCCCCAAAAACGGGGGACCAGTTCTTAAGGAGTTAAAAGCTGCACGAACGCATATACGAAGTATATATATAAAAAATGACTTGAGTCCTCCTGTTCATATCGACCCCTCTCCCCTAACGAAAAAAACGCCGCTATGTATGCTATGTGCGTCGTTGCCGCCTCGGTGTGTGTTGTACTTTTTTTTTACAGATGGTGTACAACATCTTCTGTGAGTGTGCACCGTGGAGAGCCGGTGGTGGCAGCATTCCTTCGTACCAGACCTTCATCGCCTCGTGGAACCAAACTTCCAGCAACATCAAGCTCACGAAGGCCGAGCACTTCAGCAAGCGCGACGTCCGCGCTGTGGCGAACAAGGCGATCAACATGGCGCGAGCGCAAGGGGGTGCCGAGTGGCTTTCGGATGCAATGTCGTGTATTCGCCGCACCCTCGACAGCGACCAGGAGGTAAATGATATGCCTGCCGAAGGTTTCAAGTTTATGCTGGCGTTTTGTTTGCGTGTGGTGTAAGGGGATGGTGACACATGCTACTATAGGGGTACAGTAGTGCCGGTCCCTCTGTAGTGCCTGTTGAGTAGTGCCAGTCGCCCGCTACGTATAGTGCCTATGGAATCGTCTGGCACAGATGGGATTCGCCTGTAAGTAGTGTGGTAGTGTGATTTCGTCATACTTTTTCCTTCCATGGGACATGTTGTTTTCGTTTTTTCCCCCTTACCAAATTAATGTGGTCTATTGTGCTTAAAACAACCAACACAACGCCGCCGCAGAAACGCACACTAGCCTGCTGTGCTGTTTTTTTTTAATGCTGAGATGCTCTTTCGTTTTTTTCTGTGGACTGCGTGCGTTCTTCTCCATCGCCCCATCGCTTCGCACCAGGAACTGCATGGCGAGCTTTTGATGAAGGGGGCCTCGGACGAAAGCAGCGGAGCCGAGCGGCGTGCGGGGGAGGGTTCGGCGAACGAGTTGACCAGCGCCAAAGCCCGGAAACGTGATGTTGCGAGATTGTCGGAGGAGGAAGCGACCACCACGGATATAGCACAAGAGGCGGAAAAGGCAGCGGTGGCCATTGCTGCCTCTTGCGCGGTCCCTCCATCTCTTCGGGCGGTCGTCGACAAGCCTCGGGCGACCGCGGCTGGTGGTACGACTGTTCCGGGGTTCCCTCGATGGCCAGCCCCTGCGGCTAGTAATACCGCCGAGGGTGCTGACCTAGGAGCGGCGGTGGCGGCGGCGGCGGCGGCGGCAGCCGGTGATGCCGAGGACAGCGAGGACATTAGCGTAGATGCCGGGGGAGATTATTAACAACATACGGTGTATGCACCTTCCTTTGTGTGTCGGTGCGTGTGTGTCTCTCTGTGTGTGTTTTTTTCCAACCCTTTTATGATTACTGCGCCCCATATGCTTTTGCGGACAAACCAGATGGAAAAGTTTGGGATACTTTTTTTTTGCAGGTGTAATCAAAGGGGTTGATAGATTGGCGCGCGGCTGCGAACAGTCTCTAGCCCGCGGTGGTACTACGTAGTTGTTTTCCGGTTAGGTCAGTGCCGTTGCGCTTGCGCTTGCGTTTGCGCGGCCCTAGTCGGGCTTCGTGTCTGGGCACGTCGCGGAGGGACTGTGTTGGGTTGGAACAAGCTTCACTACATCGAGCAATATCACAGCGGGTTGCATTGCTGTGGACGCGAAGTATCGGTGCACAGCGTCTGGAGTACGAGGACAGCGCCGAAATGAGCTGATTTCCCTCCAGCGATGTGAGTGGCGAATGGAAAATCGTGCCCTTGAGTTTTACTTTTATTTTTAAGAGGGACGGGCGTTGCAAGTTCCATGTGGTAGAGAAAGTCGAGGTGCCAGCTGGCCTCCTCGTCACGGGTTTCTGATTCGAAAGCGGGAAGGGGTGCCCTCTAGTTTACAGCAGCAGCAGCAGCAGCAGCAGCAATGGCAGTTTCGCCCCTGTGCGCGCAACGGAGTTCCTTGCAGTATCAGCCGGACCAGTGAGAACGAACACTAAAACCTAGGTTTCCGGCAGTAAAATAAATGTTCCTGTGCTAAGCCCTCCGATGACATTTACGTCGGCAAGCTATGTATTGCTAACCAGTCCGTTATTGCTGTCTTTTATATCGTTTTCGGGTAGTTTGGAATCCGTGGTTTGGATATCTTGACTTCGCCGGGTTTTGCCCCACGTTGGCGTCGCCGGCACTCTCTGTAGATCAGGAAACGGGGATCTGCCTGATCTGTCGGCTGCCAAATCGCACGCATGGCGGCAATCCCCTGCTTCTGAAAGGGGTACGTACGTAGCTTCCAAGTTTTTTTTCGGACCCCTGGTGTGATGATGGTATAGCAGCCAACAAGTCTCAGGGCGAGTTTTGCCGTGGATGCGGTGTACTACAATGCACCGCGTGCTATGGCGCTAAGGTCAAGCGTGCCTTAGAGCTAGACCTAGGTATCTTGAAGGTGAACCCCTGATGTAATTGATGGTGGTGCGTCAGATAGCAGCATGTCAAGGCGTTTTTTTTTCTTCTTTTTTTTCCGTCGACGGAGTGGAGTGTACCTCAAAAAATTGTCCCGTGCGCCGAGGCGCTAAAGCTCGAGCGCGCCTTAGAGCCACCCGAGTTTTTTTCGGGGATGGGTTTTTCCCTAACTCGTACCGGGTACTGTGTTAGCTCCTGCCCGGTCCCGTCTTGCAGCTTCTTACTCTTTATGAACTCCGTTGGAATTTAGGCAAGCGCTATTAGCACCATGTCCTGTGACTCCCAAGGAGCCTCTACAGTATTGGCGCCGAGTGCGACGGGGCCGTGGCGAAGGCTTTCTCCTGCTGTGGACCAGGCCGAAGAAATGCTATTCAGTACCACTCGGTTCTGAAGTGTGCGGACCGTTTTAGTATAGTTGTCATTCCCGAGCCTGTCCTTACCGGTGCTTTTGCGGACGGAGTGGTGCTCATTTTCGCGCGGCATTTACTGAAAAGGACGTAAAAGGCGATTTTTCTTTGCCCGATTGTTTGCAAGGACAAATTGTTTGCAAGGACAAAAGGGCGTGCATATTAGAGCCGGAGAACGTCTGGTGGAGGGGGATACTGGTGTATCTCTCAGTAGCGAACGTCCCGTTACTTAGATCTATACGCTGTACGGCATGTGCCGTGGTGTGCAGTACTTAAAAGTGGATGGCAGTTTGGTGTGTGTTTTCCTTCGGAAGCGGCAGTGCATGTCATCGCCGTTTTGCAAGCAGTACGATGTTTACGCCAATGGCGGAGATGAGTGTCCGCAGTTTCGTGGGTAGAGCAACATCTGGCCTTTTCTGCGCTGCTTGCTGCTGCTTATGCGTACAGTAGTAGTGCGTAGTGTTTAGAGCTGTTTACTACGTTACAGCGTTGCCCGTAAGGCGCTGCTTAGTCTTATGTTCTCCATGTGCAGTAGAGCCGTGGTAGGAGTAGTCTTCAGGATAAGTATAGCGGTATCGAATATACACCGTAGGTATAGCTATAGAACTTTACATGTGCCGGACAGGCGATAGGAAGCAGTACGCCACGTACCCGTCCGTCCCTGTCAAGGAATCGAATTTATTACGGTACGTATGTGTAGTGTATGAGTTGTATGAGCCGGATACCTTTTTACTACTGCAATATGTTGGAACTCTACTGGAACTGCAGTAGTTCCAACTTATTTTGTCTACAAACAATTGGGCGAAGTTGTAAAGGGTTTAAGGCCGCAAACGTTCGTACACGGGGCAGACGAAAACTGAACGAGCTGGTTCCTTACGACTTGCTGATAGGTGCAGGGGCCGTCATCATCGTAAGAGTTCACGCCGACTGCACTAGGCTGTGGATGCGGCTTTACAGCTATCATATCAACAGTACGTAGCGCTATAGCCTAAAAGTTCGTAGATATGAACCCGAGAGAGGGAAAGGTAGTTGATGCCCGCAGTTTTAGTATTGGTCAGTTTTGCTGAAAAGGAGTTTCTGATTGGTTGAAAATCCCTGGACCAGAGAGAAAGGTATTTGATGCCCGCAGTTTTACTATTGGTCAGTTTTTCTGAAAGGGGTTTCTGATTGGTTGAACATCCCTGGATCGCTGGTGTCGTCATCCAGGGTGGTGACGTCCCTTGATGTGGCAAGTCGTGGTTTCCTTTTCCTTTGTGTGCCTGTATGCGCGCGTCTCACCGTCCATCTTGCGTGGACCACACGATGTTGCTGCTTTCACAACCCTGCCCATATTCGGGATACCTGTTTTATGGTATGCATACCAGGTATAAGTATCAATAGTAATAGTGGGGTAGCAGGTATACATTATCCCGGCCTGGTTCGTTTTTTGCTCTTCCGTGTTTTCTAAAAGTTACAAAATATCGCCAGCTTCTGTATTATTATCATGATGAAGCGGGAGGTGAAGTTTGGTCGAGATAGCCCAAACTCCTCGCGTTACTATTGGTTTAGTCAACCTTACGCTGACTGGAGACTGGAGACGACCACGAGCCTTGCGTATGCATACGTATGCAATTGTGAGGAACGGGGGGAAGGGTGTGACCGCAGACAGGCAGAACTTCCCTTTGATGACCGCGTGAGACGCGAATAATCCGGACGCCCATCTCCGTCTGTCTCTCCCCCCCTCGCCCCGCGTACGCCCGCCAACACTCGCGGCGGCCACGCGCTGGCCCGCACTGATGATGCGAAACTGGACTCTTCCTCGGGAAGGAGGGATGTGGGTATTTCGTGGCTTTTCGTGATTTTCCATGGCTTTTCGTAGTTTTAGTGTTTTTTTTCTTGGTTTTTAGTTATGCGTGGGTTTTGTGTTGTGTGTTTTTTGTAGTATCGGTGGTTTTTCGCTGGTGCTGCTGGCGCTGCTGCGGCTGTTGTTGATCTGCTTCTGTATGGTCACCGAGAAGATAGTGCTGTACCCCTTCCTTCGCAGCCTCCTCTCCGCCCTTTTTTTGGCCTGCGGCGTTAAAAACACGACTCTTAGGAAATCGTATTATACGAGGCCAAACCCGCGCACCGCCTATTCATTGACAAAATGACAGCTGTGAGATCGGTTTTTGGAATCCCGTGGGACAGTCCTTGGTAGACCCCATCTGCTCGTAGTGTGCTGGTAGGTGATGCCTACGGGCGGACTGGAAGCACGCATCAGCCAATGCCAGGAGCTACGAGTAGGGCCGATGCGATGCTATATATCGTGTAAGTCGTTTTTTTTACCCGATAGGGAAAACCCAAGAGTAAATTCTTAGGAACTATCTACGCGTACTGCCTGTGGTACTCTATAAACTGTGCGCGAGATGATGGTATACCCGTGGCGCCCCTCCCGCGGCCGCCGCGTTTTCGATTATGTCGGGACCAAGTGCTCCTCCTCTCTTTCCGTCCCAGAAAGCCCCTCGTGCACCGTGCTCGGGAGCCACTTCAGCCCATAACGTAGCGACGCTCGTTTTGACGACTCGATGCTGCGGTCAAAGCTTTCGCTACGGTCTCACACAAAATCCGAAAACATACGTACCAGGTACAGTTTATATTTGTCCGTCAATATAAGAATCGCTTAGATACGTCGTATTGCTATGCAAATCCCAACCATCCCTTGCATCATTTGCGGATAGATGGTGGGTGTATAGAACCGCCAACATCTTTTGAGTTCCTCCCCCCTCGACGACCGCGCGACGGCGAGACGCGAAACCGGGCCGGCCCATCTCCTTCTGACCCTCCTTCGTCTTGCCTACGACCGCTAAAACCGCGGCGGCCATGCGCCCAGATGACGAGAAGCTCGGCTCTTCCTCGAGAAGGAGGGGAGTCCGAACCCCTTTACAATTGCCAAAACATCAACTGCTGTGAGATCGAGCTTTGGAAACTCGTGGGACGTACCAGGTAGGTCCCAACTGTATACAGTAGTATGTCGAAAGGTGATGCCTTTGGAAGGACTGCAAGCACGCGTCGGCCAAGCGCCAGAAGCGGAGAGTAGGGCCGATGCGATGCCTGGCCCGTGACCCATGAGATGGTATCGTGTTGGGGTGCACAATCATCGCAGTGGGTGTGTGAGGGCAGGCGAGGTGAGGGTGGGAGTGCAAAATAAAACTCTTGTCTCAGAAAAAACGATGGCTAACACCATGGCTAACACGATGGCTAACACGATGGCTAACACGATGGCTAACACGATGGCTAACACGATGGCTAACACGATGGCACTACGTACTACGAGTACACATTTCAATGGCAGGCTGTGATCAGGGCGCCTTCCTATTGATAGAGCAGTTGCACACAACGTACGATACTTGTGAGCGTACTCGGCCGTCTGGCATGAGTGAGTGTCGCTTGGCTTGGCGCTGCACATTTGGCTAATTTCAATCGCACAACACTCTTACAGCATTTCGCAGGAGGGGCTCCAACAGTACGTCCCCGTTCCGTTATACCACTACGACGAAAAGCCAAGAGCGACCTAAGATCAGACATGCTATATCATACGAAGGGGTGACCGATGGCTCGAAAAGGTTAAATTAACAGCAGGTTTCGGTTGCCCATCCACTCCGCTCCCACTTTCGCCCGTTCGAACACTTGAGGCATCGAAACAGTCCAGACAGGCGGGGCACACAGCACGTCGATTCGAGCATCCTCACGGTTCCTACTACTGCTTGTACATTTCCTCCAAATTTGCACATAATTTCTCAAACCGTTCCACTGATGCATGCTTAATCTACGGTGCACTCTCCCCAACCCGCCCCCTGCGCCCCGTGACAGACATCCCACCTCACAAAACCGATGAAAAATTAGGACAAAATTGTTCTCTGGTCGTCCTCACTGCCGAGAGAAAAAGGCAAATCTAGCTCTAAAGACCATCTGACCGCGGGTTTCGCGCGCTGTAGAACAAACTTTCGAGCGGTTACAATTGCGTGTTTGAAATTGCTTGCTGGTCGTCACCACTGCCGAGAAAAAAAAAGGCAAATCCAGCTCTAAAGACCATCTGACCGCGGGTTTTGGGCGCTGTAGAACAAAACTTCCGAGCGGTTGCAATTGCGTGTTTGCGACCCAAACCCCCAAAGTTAGGCGCAACGTCTTATTATGCACTGCTTTCGTGTTTGCCCCCCGCAACTTACAGCGGCAAACAACCTACAAGCCTAAAAAGGAACCAAGGAAAACTCTGCTGTTCCACATGGCGTGTATGAGGACGTTCACCATCAGGTTCCCCGAGTAAAGGTACAGCAAGGACCACACCAGCCCGAGGACGGTAAGGGGAAACATGGCCTGTGAGGAACAAAGTACATCGGGAGGGTTTTCAAACAGATGCGCGGCGGGAGAGGGAGGGGGGAAGGGGGAGGCACGCGGTTAACGCCTGCGATGACGAAAAGATGGAATTAGACCTCGAAACAGAGTCGAAAAGCAGGGGATTTGGGAAATTAAATAATTTCCGCGACAGAGCCCAGTAACTAAAGTCACTGGGAAAAAACAAGTGCTTGTGCTTTCCAAGGGGAGAACATTCCCAGCGTATGTACGTAGCCGAAAGTGAATCGTACCGACTCTATCGGCAACACGTAGTGGTATTTACTGCAGTACGGTATTTGATAGTAGAGCGCTTTTGGGGGTATCTCAACAGCTACAGCGGCCAGTCGCTCAAGCATGCGATCTTCAACAATCAAAGCCCACAGCAGTGAGATACTCAAGCGCTGACATTCAAACCGAACCGGTTCACGGTAAAAAACACAGCCACAACCTAAAAGCTTTCACCCACGTGGTGCCGTTTTTTATCTCCCTTGCCACCACCATCGCCATCACCTCGGCCTCCACTGTGGATTGTGCAGAACGTATATCGCCAAATCCTTGGGTATGCAAACACACATACACCCGGCTCAACCTACGCATCAAGTGCCACCCCTTCCTGGCAAAAAAAAAATATGCTCTTATTATCACATTACCCATCTTGGGACCCATGCCAAGCGATACAACAAAGTAAAAGTGTGGTCTAATCACAATGGCGAGCGTGCAGCATACGATAGCCCCACACGCCGGAAAATTCATCTACAGATAGATAATCTAGATCATAACCTGCCGTTATGAGATGCTGTGTGCAGGATCTGCACAGTACAGATCCAAAACCCAGGAAACAGGTTCTAGAAAATGCAGATGATACGGCTTCCACCCCGAAACAGGAGCTAGATCATACAGATCATACAGATCATACAGATCATACAGACAATTAATCTATCTGCCGGGAAAGAACTATATCACTGAGTGAGAATCGCTGATCTTTCTGATGCGAGGATAGTGCATGGTGTCATACGTGCGTGTCGTACAACCCCCGCGCATCGGAATCCGAGACTAAAAGCGTCATCCCCTAACCTAGCGTTAGGCGTTGCTTCGCGGTGCTGCTTCTGCCTGTCATCGTCATTTTTACCAGCATTTTTTTGTTTCCCCTCAAGTCCCAAATGGCTGAATGAACATAATCACCCAAATCTAGTCCGTAGGTAGGTAGTCCCCTTTTCCCCTTTCAAGGGACCTCGCGATACGGGAAAACGGTATAGAAGGGACCTCAATTTGCTGCCCACCATGTTTTACGGAAACACAAGGACCGTTGGGATGTAAGCATGAACACCAAACGGTCCTCACATTTCCGTCCACAGAGAGTGGTATAGCAGCACATGGCACTATTAATAGTGTATATATATCACAAGTTACCTGCAAATTCATGTGGTGTACCGCAAGAAAGAGAAACGCGCGTGTCTCGGTGTGGAGAGGCGCTGGATGCTGTGTTTGCAGAGCGGCGCGAAGTACAGCGCGTCAGTTGGTGCAGGGGTAAAGGAAAAAACGATGTGCACATGAACAAGAAGGGGATGCGGGGGGGGGGGGGGGGAGTCACTCATGTCATGCAGGCCGTAGTCGAAGACAAGTAGAGGACCCTCGCATCTACATGCTGGACGTAAGCACGTGTGGGTTTCACTATAGATCTGAAGGGGGGGGGGTGTCACTGCATGTCGTGCACGGCCGTAGTGTCGTTATGAGCCTATAAGACAATCGCATCCCTACAACGCCGGGACGGAGCACGCTGGGTTTTCACCAACCAGGCAGACATTGCTTGCACCAAGCGCCACGCGCCGTGAGGTATTGGGGGTACTCATGTCATGCATGGCGCATGGCCGTAGTCGTATGACCATAGTCGTATGGCCATTGACCCTCGCATCCCTACAATGCCAGGACGGAGCACGTCGGATTTTCACCGACCAGGCAGACAATGCTTGCGAACGGCCCTTCCTCTCCAACCTACGCACTACACGGGCACACACGGGAAAAAGCCCAACTAAGCTGCCAGTCTTGACACCCACGGCCAGAAGCAGCGAAAAACACTACAATGTCCCCTTTGCCCCTCCTTCTCCTTCTCCTGGTGTGGCCGGCACGCCAAAACAATGAAACAATTAAAAAATAAACAATAAAACACATATTTGTTGTTGCACGGAACACACAGTACTCTTTATAACCGAGAAATGGGAAGTGACCGACCGCAGCTCAAGGGTGCGACCGACGGAAAAAAAATATTTTTAGGGGAAAAAAAACGTGTCCGCCGCTTTTTGCTATTACCGTAACTACTACCTTGGTACCTGGTATATACAGACCCCTCTGGTCGGGAATAAAACCTCCGTTTGGTAATTATATCAGAGGCAAAACGGTGCTTTACACTACCGGTCAGAAAGGTACTTGGTTGGTTTTAGCAGTGTGGAACATGTCGGCCGAGGCCTTGCGCCGTGACCGCGCTGCTCGTTTTGTTTTTCGGAAAGCCCGACTCGACTCGACACGTCACTCACCATCTACTTCGCATGTTTACTAACCGCACCGCACGCACCCACCTACGTTTTGGGGGGAAACTACTTGAAATTAGAGTAGGTCTACACATTTGTTTCTGGAAAATCTCTGTTCATCTCCCAGCCAACAAAAACAAGCAAACAAAAACAAACAAACAAACAAGAACAAACAAACACACAAACAGAGGGATGACTGCCACTTATTCGATAAACAGGTTGAACATACCCTGTGTACGAGACGAAAAGAAACAAACCCTAAACCCTAACCCGAATCCTCAGCCAATCAGACAAAAGCCAAGTCAACCATTCATTGGCTAGCGTTATCCCCTTTGTCTCGCACACAGCAGTGTGCCTCAACCATTTTGCATATATCATAGCATCGAACAACTGGCAAGTTCTACTAAACAAAACAAACCCAAAAATACTTCACACTTAGTCGTACTCGTACTCGTAACGTAGCTAGCTCACCCTCGGTAAAGCACCTCCTCCCACCAAGGCGCAGTGATGCACGGCGCGATGGAGCCTATCGCCATCGCCGCCACGTCGTTATTCTCCGGGTTGATGATCTTCACCACCACGGACTCCGTGTCCGGCATCATCGGGCACACGAACTGGTTGGCCAGGTCGGCCATGTTGAACAGCGACGACGACACGTAGTAGCCCCCTAGAACCCACCTACATGCCATGATGGGCCAGAAAACACGAAGACGTCGAGAGGCGTTTGGGGGGTGGGAGAATGGGGATTGTGATAAGTTGGAGCTGGCGGGAGATATTAGGGAGGGGGGGGGGGGGTGTACTCATGTCGTGCACGGCCGTAGTCATATGACCATAGACCCTCGCATCCATCCCTACAATGCCGGGACGGAGCACGTTGGGTTTTCACCAACCAGGCAGACATTGCTTGCACCAAGCGCGAAGCGCCGTGAGGTATTGGGCGAGTCGCATGGAGGGTGAGCTGCATCCTGCTAAGAACCGCCTTTGAGGCGGACTTGCATATGGACGACAGCCTCCAATGAATTGATTTAATATCTGGTGTGGCCACTTCCAGAGACATCAATTGTTATTACTATGTATCTGCCTCATGGATGCCTTACCATATCACACTACGTGATACAATCATTCCCCTTGTGCGGGGTTGAGCTTGTCAACCACGCACAAATGATCTAACCAGACCGCCAGCCTGGGTGACCGTCAAAAAAACAAACAAACGGTACCCTGGTTGTCTAGCTCACGCAGTGAGAGGCATGTTTTACAGCGTCGTTGCCAACCGACGCCAACCCAACCTATAAATATATAGGGAAGGGGGGGGGGGGGTTGGGCGGGTTTTGCAGGGGGAAGGGTTGGGGTTTGCAAGGTGTGAGAGGGCGCGGGAGGAACCCGGGAGGCGGAGTTAGGGGTGTCTGGCTTCAACCTTAATCCTGACCTTACCGTTAACCTTGGCCCTAACATTAACCCTAGACCCCAAGCTTAACCCTGACTTTACTCTAACCCTATTATTAACCCTTACCATAACCTGAATCTTAGATCCAAGCCGAATTCTGCCCTAACTGACCTTAAACTTCCAAGCGCAAGAAGCGCCGTGAGTGTGTTGGGCGAGTCTCGCATAAAGAGCGAGATAGCTGCACCGTACTAAGAACCGCTTGTGAGGCGGACTTGCAATGGTTATTACCAAAACATGCAACGCCACCCAGTCAACGGAGCAACACCGACCGTCCGGTCTCTCTAGAACCCACTTCTCACCACAGCCAGTTGGACCGCCACTTCATCGTGACCCACGAGCCCTGAACGACGAAAGAAGAGGACGGGTGGGAGAAGAGGTGGGGAGGGGAGTTCCAATCCGACACAATGGGGTACCCCCGGGGACCAGGGGACGGGAGGCCGCCAATCGTTGCGAACAAGAGCACGGGGGCAGGGTGGGCCAAGGGGGAACGGAAAAAGGTGGGAAGGGAGAGGGTGGAGGGTTATAGGAGTACGGCAGGGGGGGAGGGGGGGTGTACTCGTGTCATGCATGGCCGTAGTCGTATGGTATGATCATAGACCCTCGCATCCCTGTATACAATGCCGGGACGGAGGATGTCGGGGATTTTTTTCCCGACCAGGCAGACATTGCTTGCACCAAGCGCAAGAAGCGTCGTGAGGTTTTGGGCGAGGGAGGCGTGTTCATTTGTTGTTCGCCTTAAATTCACTTGACCATTGACCACGCATGCATCCCTTTCGAGACGGAGCACCGTTCTTCAACTCCTAATAGAGACACCCCTCCAACATTTGGGCGCTCACTACGATTTTCCCCCCATATATTGCATGACATGGGGGGGGGGGGGGGGATTCGCCGTGTAAATACTTCATTCAGACCCTGCCGGGAGAAGATTTCACCGCGAGCAGGAGGCTCAACATGTCTGTTTGCAGAAAAAAAACAAGCGCACGCAACAGTGCGTCGAAAAATTGCAGCAGCGCGGGCAGCTAGCTGGCTGTACGCGCTTCAACTTTTCGCGCAAACCTTTCATCACACGACCGACGGGTGCTTTCTTGTTCGGCGTGCCTCGTCGCCGGACCGATCGATCACTGCTCGCTTGGTGCCCTCTCCGTCATGCCCATGCCCAAGCCCAAGCCCATGCCCGTATACAGCAAATATACATCTACTGCACATCGTGTTTAGCGTTGGGAAGGTGATGTTGAGGGGTATGACTAATGGGGCGTCAAGCGTGTGTGTGTGTTTTTTTTAAAATCCCCCGGCGGGGTTTGGTAAAGATAAAGCGTAAGCTCGCCACACTCCTACAAAATAAAAATACCTCACCACGTTTCCACATATGTATGAAATTAAAATATTTTCTCATCCCATTTGCTATGGCGGGGGACCTTAGAAATTAGGACCAAACACTGCTGTTACGCGTAAAAATAGGAAATCACGTACCAAGTTTTTTTATTCGCCGTAGGTGCCATAAATAGGACAAAGTATTGTTATTTACAGTAGTAAAAATAGGGAAATGTAAAGGTTTTCGTATGTGTCGTGTAGGTCCTATTTACTATGGCCCCCCGTAGTTCTCTTGCTCCCTTCCTGTAGTCGTAACTAAGGTCCGGGGTCACATATTATTACTATGTAGGCTCTTCTCTCCCTCCTCCCACGACGGCACGCGCCTTGCATTTCATCGCGATAAGGGTTCAGCCCTTTCTCCCCTCGAAAGGTGCTTATGAATATTGGCAGCTGTTCAATGTTAGTACCGCTGTTCAATGTTAAAATTGTTAAAATGTTAATACTGTTCAATGTAAATACTGTTCAATACCAATACTGTTCAATGTTAATACTGTTCGAGGTTAACACTGATGTTCAAAGTTAATACCGTCCAATGTTAATACTGTTCAATGCATATACTGTTCAATGTTAATACTGTTCAATGTCAAACTGTATTCAATGTTAATACTGTTCAGTGTTGATACTAATAGTTGTATCCGTGATGCTGGCAGCACTACACCAATGAAAGCGAACTATTGTAGTGCCTGGGTGTAACAAAAGAGAGCAAGACAAAACAAACTAATCGTGATATACACTGGTATGAAATAAAACAGAACAAAACAAACAGCACAAAGCGGAACAAAACCAAGCCTAACCGTACCAAAACCAAAACCAAACCGAAAGCCAAAAACCAAAACAACACAAAAAATCGAACCAAAACCAAACGAAGCGACAAACGAAACGAAACGAAACGAATCCACAACAACAACAAAACACCACGCCACACCGGACCAAACCACACCCAAACCGAACCAAAACCAAACCAAACACACGACACACCAAACCGAAGCAAAAAATCAAGCCAAGCTGAACTAAAAAAACACCAAACCAAAACCAAAACCAAAACGACAAAAAAGACAAAGTCACCTTCTTGCGGTCGAAGAACGGCTTGACAGCAAGGCGAAGAATGCGAACCCCCATAAGAACCCACACAAGGTGACTCATCAGGACCTGCACGGACCTTTGTTTGTCAACAGAAAACCGATTTTGTTTCGAAAGACGACGAGGGGAGCGCACAATAAAAAATTCGGAGAAAAGTTGAAAAATATAACAAACAAAAAAGAGAGGAAAACAAAAAAAGGCGAAAAAAAAATACTTTGAATTGGAGTTGGATCATTTTCGCCGCGCGGTTATGGAGGGAAAATAAACCAAGCCCTTAATGGAATTATTCGAGAACTGCCCAAAACAGTTTTTTTAACTACGAGTCCCGTGAACAGGCCTGGTGTTTTTTGGGCACGTCAACGCCTCTTTAGTATATATAGGCCTTATTATACTGCAGTAGTTTTCGTGTAGGGGGTGTAAGACTAACCCCAACCCCGACCCCCGCCCGTATATAACCCATATGAGCGTAAAAATCGGGCATTTTCGCGTTGTTTTTGGAAATTTGATCGCCCACATCAACGAGAACTCTCGTACGTACGTATAACAGAATATTTCTCGACTCCCCCACTTTTTTTAATCTGGATACTAATTCAGCGATGCGGTAGGAAGGGCATGCCGGATGAGGGGGTGTAACTCGCCTGTGCATGGCCACGCTCATGGTGATGCCCACGCTGCTCAGCGCGAAGAGCAGGTACTCGCAGAGCGAAGACCCCAGGCCGGAGAGCAGGTAGGCAATAACCAGCACCACGAACGTCGTAGGAAGCTGGCCAAAAACCAGCGCAAAAACAGATACAGACGCACCGCAGAAACAGCGTGCAGTCGTAAGAGCGGGACTCCCAGGACGAAGGCCGAGACCGTGTCAGACGAGGGCAATATAAGGTCATCAGCGGAGCTCTGCGTCAACCATTTCGATGTACCGTATCACAATAAGCCACATGGGGTGCAGGGCGGCCGGCTCGTACCCCGGACATCGTTTTACCGGAATCCATCATCTACCCTGAGGTTGGCCACGAGAGAGCCCCTGCCTCCCTCCCCGCCTGCCTCCCTGCCTGCCTTCCTCCCTCCCTTCCTCCCTCCCTCCCTCCCTCCCTCCCTCCCTCCCAGAAAAAGAAAGGCACGCTGTATTCTCCCCTCTTCACATCCGCTCATCTTCATTTTCCCACCATGATCAGGCTTTGCGCTACCGGGGACACTAAACCAACACCCCCTCCAAGGATGCAACACTGATGTTTATATACCGCGCCATATTTCGCGTGTGTAATTGCCCCGCGGACAAGGCCTTTCAAACGTCGAAAAAAGCTTCAACTACGGGTTATACGACTACGGCCATGCATGACATAAGTACCCCC
>MEHQ01003881.1:166907-253774 GCA_008828725.1 Saccharina japonica | reverse complement strand
GGGGGGGGGGGGGGTTGGGTTTGGGCAGTACGTGCGTGCGTACGGGGATACGCCGGCGGCGATAAAAGAAGGCCAACAGAGCATTGGGGAGCAACGTGTATTTACAGCAGTTCAGGCTGCAATTGGGACCTTCACGGGACTGGGGAAGGATGTGTTTCTACACATACTTCGTATGTTTCTATTAATAGTACAAACATGTGCCATTAGGCCAAATAGCGAAAACCTTGTCTCCAGCGCCGCCTTCAGCGGAACCCTCCGGAGGTGCCCCCGGCGGGCCCTCCGGAGGCGCCTCCGGGGGCGCCTCCAGCGCCCCCCCCCCTCGGCCCGGGGGGAGTTTGTTTGGCTCGCTTGTTAGTCAACTAGACTACCCGGCTGGCTAGCGCCAGCCAGCTAATAACTACCGTTGGCCGGGGAGTCCATCCCAACTCGCAGCCCTCGCAAAAAATTGCATGGTATGCTATCCGGGAGACACACAATGCACGTGAATCTTTGCATAGGGCATTGCAACCATCCTCTCTGACCCCGTATGGCACCTCCTCAGGCAAGTACGCCAGGAAGAGAAGCGGCCACTATACGTAGTATGCCCCCCAATGTCTCGTCTCTGAAAACCCGACATGCTCCGTCCCGGCATTGTAGGGACGCGAGGGTCTATGGTCATACGACTACGGCCATGCATGGATATAAAGTACACCCCCCCCACCCCCACCCCCCGCTACCCCCCTCGCGCGACTCTCAATGTCTTCGGGGTACCAACAAGGAGCCAAAACAGACCACCGCCACGCTACCAAAGGCGTCAGTATCCCTCTCCAAGCACCACCCCTACACCCGACCCCTCTCCCCCTCCCGCTCCATCTCGAAGAGGATGCGTGGTCAACGGTCAAACGACTGAGGCAAGCAACGAATGAGTACCTTCCCCCTCCCCCCTCCCGCCTCCCCCCCTCCCCCCAGCTCTCAGCCCTGCTCACCATGTGAAACAAGTAAAGCCCCATGCCCGCTGCGGCCTGCATCGCCGGGTGCATGTCGACCGCCCACCGCGGTACCGCCCAAGCCCACTTCGGAGGGGCACCGTCCTCGACCGTCTTGCCCTGCTCTCCCGCCGCCACCGCCACCGCCGCACCCGGCGCCGCACCCCCCCCCGCCACCGCCGGTACCACCGCCATCGCCGCCGCATCCGCCGCTGCTCGTCGCGGCACGCCCCCACCCGCCAAGGCGTCATCGTCCTCGCTTCCCGAGGCCGATCGGTCGTCGGCAGGACCGTCAGCGCCGGCTGCGCCTGCTGCTGCTGCTGCTGCCGATGCTGCTGCTGCTACCGCTACTGTTGGCGACGAGGCAGGCACCAATCTACTCCCGCCGCCAGGAAATTTATTATTTCTTCGGAAAGGCGGTGCCCTTGCAGAGGTCCACGCGAAGAGCGCCCCGAGCGAGGAGCGGCGACGCTGACGGTTTTCGGGTTCGGGCGAGGCGTTGTGGTTGCACGATAATTGGGCCGCGCCATTTCGTCTCCTGGTAGGGAGATGGCTCCGGCCCTGTGTGCAACACGGGGGGGGGCGGGGGAGGCCGGGGGGAAGGGCGGGCTCTAAATAAGTGTTGTTTTGTTTTTAGGCAATTGACTTGCAATACGTTGCGGCAACGTGATGAGTGAGTGGATCTCGTGCGCACACGGCGGGCTGCGGTTCTCTTCCCGCCCCTCGTACAAATAGACGCCGCTGGAGAGTACAACGACACAAGCCCAACGTGGAGAAGAACCACAGCAGCAGCAGTATCATAGTCGTAGTCGTGCCGCATCGGGTACGGGTACGAATCGTTCCGAGTACCATAGGTAGTCGTCGTCGTCAACACCACGGAGGAGGGACTTTTGGTGAAGCTGTTTCTACGCCGACTCCACCACAACAGCAAGAACAGGGGGCATCAACAGAACAGCAGCCGCAGCGATACATAACAGCGGCAGCGGCTCGTCTACTCGAGTGCGTCGTTTGTTTAAACGTCCATTTTCCTGGGCTACTCGTATATACAAAGGCAACGTTGTTCATGTTGTCTCTCGCTACTCGTAGTCTACGTAGGCGCGAGAGGACAGCTCCGGCGATGGGAATCAGTCCCGTAATCCCATTGACGATAGACCGCCCAAACAGCAGTTACGCGATTGCAGTAGATACCCTACCTAGCGACTGTCGGTGCAAGCTGGGACCTTGGACAGACAGTGGGAGCAGTGTCGTCGTCGATCTATACACATGGTACCGTTCGTACGCGTCGTACAGACGACCAGATGCCGCACCAAACCTCGATATCTCTTATGTGTACGTACTGCTGTAGCGTCGTACCCCAGGGGCAGCAGTAAGAGCTCATGGAACCGTGGATTTTCAAAATCTCAACCCCACCGAACGAGCGCTAAACCAGGACTTGCAGAGCAGACAATGGAAATCAAACAGCGGCTGCCTTGGGCATATGCAGACAGCAGGATGGCAACGTCCGGATACAGCGAGGCAGCAAAGGAGGTAGTACGCGCCCACCTCATGTTGCAGTCGGGAACAACCCAAGGATGGACGCCCCCCCCCTAAACCGTTCGCCGGATATCGTTGCACCACGCTCGAGGCGGGAACTGCCACGAAACCAAGCGCAGGTTTCCACGCGAACAAGGACAACAGCAGCATGAACCCGACATAGTGACAGTGATTTCTTCCCTCGTGAGCCATGGGCACACCAAGGACTGTCACGTGCTGGGGTTGGACAAGGGAGTTTTTTGCGGTGTGTCCTAAGAAAAAACGCCTCCAAAACTTAATGAAACCCATGCACGGGGTGAACGGGTTCGTACCCAAGGAGATCACACGCAGCCGCGGCAGAATGGAGGACCTTCAGGAAAAGCTAACGGCCTACACGCAGCAGCTTGAGCAGGTATATATGAAGCTGTAGCGCTGCCTTTAATCGCGATAATTGTTGAACTTTTAACCACGAGTTGTCCTGTATCAGGTATCAGACTTATTTCAAAGCTCGCAGGCAGAGTCGACCTAACCTTGGCCTTGCAGCTAGGCGAGACAGAGGGAGACGGCTCACTGAGAGTCTGGCCGTGCGGGCTCCATGTGTGGCAGCGAGCAACGAACACGGCCTATGTCATGCCGATACCTTTTGTGTCTGCTCGGACGAACGGATACTACGGGGGTGACTTGGCAATCCTATTCCCGATTCCTCATCTTTCTTCCTCCCGCGCCGACACGAAAACGTGTTCGGACGACGCCCTAATCGTGTGGGTTGCAATTAGTGCTGCAGTTCTATTAATAGACTTGCAATTAGCGCTGCCCCACCTATATACGTATACGCGTGGTTTCAAGGTTTCGCCTGGCACAACAAACACCAAGTCAAACATAGAGATAGCACGTGTCCCTCCTGCTTGATGTTGGGCTGGCTACCTGGAGGCTCCGTTGCTATGGGGGCGGTGATTCCTGTACGCCTTCGCCCTTTTCGTATGATAAACGCCGTTGTTTTGCCTGCACGTGGTGGTTTTCAGACGAGCCGGTCAGCTCAGCTGTGCAACTCGGGTGACGGACACTGGGCAGACAGCTTACGAGCACCTTCTATTGCTGTTTGCTGTAGTACCGGTACCAGATGTACTGCTGCTGTGCAACAAACAGTTGCCCTGCCCTACGCGGTACCGTGCTGCGGCCATGCATGGGAACGAGCTCTCTCTCTCCTTGTGTTTACCGTCTCCACAGCGCTTTTTTTTCACAGTGATGTGACTGCTGCTGCTGCTGCTGTACGTTGCAATGGTTTGGCCTTTTGGAGCGACGCTATTAATAATAGCGGTGGCCTCGCGATAAACGGCACCCGATAAACGGTACGTTTTCCCCCCGAGCGTCGCCTGCCTTGATGTCCTCTCTCCCCCTGGAAGAGCGGAGGCGCCCGAGTGGAATATGCTGTGTCTATATTGTCCCTTTGGGGACCCCTTTTAAGCGTTATGAGGGATAGCGACCAAGAAAATGATAAAACGTTCTGTCATCAACCGTGCACGAGTAGCTTGAGCGCCCCGCAGGAAGGGTATTATATCATAGATCATTTCGTAGGACAATTTGGCGCCCGTGCCGCACGTACGGCTCCTTGCGTTGTAACTCGGGGACACCAGTTAGTTTCTATCATATCATCCCTCAACCACGCAGTGACTGAAACTGATGCTGTAATCGTCACGTTTTACCTATATGATACCGTCAATGTTGATGTTTCCCTTTGAAGTCCCGAGAGGGTTAATGGTTTGGCGACTATGAGTACGCGTATTGAGTAAAGGCGCGCTCAACTCCAGCGTGAGCGCTCACTTCCAGCGTTATTCATGGATTAGGCTGTAAGCTCTCGTACTCGTGTGACGGGCTATGAGACTATGATATACCGGTATGCAGCAGTGTAGAGTAACGTAAAGCAGCATGTTCTACGTGCGCTCGTAGCTCATATCATATGTACGTGCCTGGTACCAGTACGAGTCTATACCGTTCCTTCTTCCCGATGGCGTCAATCAGAAGTTGTATCAAGTCTGTAACGCTGTGAACTGAACGTGTCCATCTTCACCTTGCGACAGACAGTCATCGCTGTCTCAAGTCTCAATCGCGTTGTGATTCTGTGATATTACAGTAGTGCACCTTTCTCGAGGTCCACGCTGTGTGCGAGTCGGTATATAGGGGGGAGAACGCCTCCGTCTGCGAGGGAGCGGCGGTCAAGATTCTCGACCGTAGACTACGAAAAGCACAGCAGTATATACGTACGGGTAGTGGAGTCGATGTTGTCAACTATAATCGTAAACATGGTGCAAGTGCGAGTGCGTATATACGATAGGAGTATAGACTGTTACGAGGGACTACGTACAGCAGTATTCAAGCATTCATAATCCAGGATATGATATACCCAAAAACCATATGAGTACATCCCCGTATGTTTGGACAACATACGTATTTGATTATAATTATTATGGATGTGACGGTGAGGGTTAGACGTATCTATAGTAGATCTCAGAACACGTACGCATGGACGGATACATCACAAAGTCAAGCACCAAAGATCCGGCCAGACCGGATCTGAGGGCGTTAGAGGTCCGCTGAGCGTTGACTTCTCCCCTCGAGCTGACTCGATGTTCCTCCATCCTTAATGCCCGACTGAGGTGTGGTTCGATGAACCCCTCACGGTGCCAGAACTATAATAGACCCGCCGTGTAGCACGGGGGTAGCATCTCCTTGCTAATTAAGAAGAAATAACTGTGCTCGGTTACGTCGACCGTAACGACGGCTACAAGGGACCATCGCTCCGGGACCTCTCCAAGGCGACTTCCACGCGGCAGCAACGACGACGGCGGAGCCTAGTATTAACACGGAGTACTATTAATATTAGTAGTATATGTTCCCCCCCTAATATGTAGTCTGTTAATAATGATATTTATACTTGGAGTATTTAACGTACCCTCTCTGAGGCGAACGCCGTACCAACTTCGAGCGGACGGCCTGCGTGCATGGGCCGGTCGGGCTGTCATTCTGATCCGTTTCTATTGAATGCGCTGTCGAACCAAATAGGTGGCCGAGCTGGAGGCGTCGGACCCTGAAAATGCGGGCTTCACGAAGCTCAGGACCGACTTGGAAGAGGTCATTCGACTCACGAAAGGACTGGTGAGTATACTTGGAAAAAAAAGATGAAGAACTATGAGCTGTGAGATCGAAAAAGTCGTTTAACACTCATATTTGCAAGCTTGGTGTGATACACATGGTATCGCTTCTGAAACTCAACAAATGAACCACCTTACTATTACGAGTTACGGGGGACCATGGTAAATAGGGCCAAATATTGTTAGTAAAAATAGTGAAATATATAGGTTTTTGGGTGTACCGTAGGTATTGTTCACTCTAAGGTCCCCCGTAATTGTATACGAAGTATGCCACCATTTTGATGTTTTTTTTTGTTTCTTGATTTTTTTTTTCGGGAGGATTTTGATCTTGTTACCTACGACGATTTTTCCCGTTTCGGCCTTGTAAGAGGGGCTCGATCGCGCTTGCGATATCCTTGACTAGTGCTGTCGTATGCTACATGCTGGCATTAAAAGGGGTTTATGCCGTTGGTGTACTGCTGTACCTTGAACCAGCAACGCTACAAACGGCGTATGGTCATAGGTCATAGTAAGCGGGTGTCCCAACACTCCTTGCGCCTCTCTTGAAAAACTACCACAGGCACTGATGTACGTTGTGTGTCGCACGCCGCACGTCGCCCGCCGATAAGGTATTGTTGGTATCTGGCATGCCATGCCCCCTCTCCGATAATCCAAAATTTGTCGTCTTCCCCCCCCACAAGCGTCCACGAACGTGTTATATATGGTCGAACTGTTTGTTGGAATCACGACCAACGAACACTGCAAAACCCACCGAAACTTGGCATCTATCGCACGATTTAGTGGATCAATTTCCAATGGCTCATATGCGTTCATACCCCCCCCCCCCCCCCCCCCCCTCCCCCCCCCCCCCTCCCTCACCTTTTCCGTAACGCCAACTCCACGCCGACAGCTCGAAGAAGCGCAGGGCTCTTCGGCTCTCCCCGCCCCTGGCCCCCCTCCCACCCCGGCGGCGCCCGCCGCCCCAAAATCCGAAGCCGTTCCAATCGGGAAGTGGGAACCCGTAGCCCCGCCTCCTCCCTCCCCTGCGGATGCTTCCTCCTCTTCCGGAGCTCGAGATGGCGGAGGCGCAGGGGGAAGGGAGGGGGGGGAGGAGGCGGGAGGAAAGGCTGCGGCGGGTGTTTTTGGGGTGGGATCGCGGGTGGAAGTGCTGTCGGCGGATAAATGGTATCCAGCGGTAAGTTTTTTGTTTGTTTATTTTTTTTCCTGCATCGCGACGGGTTTTGGTGGTGGTTGCCTCGAAAAGTGTTACTGGAACGATCGAAGGGTTTGGTTTTGGGGGCAGGCTGTGTTTTTGGGGCTAAAAGGGGGGAAAGGGGAGTCGGGTGTGCTTTTAATTTCGACACGTTCTACGATAGAGGTATATACGAATATAATTTTTTTTTGCCGCCGGAGGCAAATACTAATATTTTCCGACTGATGGAGTTTCTCAATTGAGGAAAGAACTGCCCCCGATAAGGCATATTTGCCCTATCGTTCGTTTTTCTATAGTGCAATATTTTTCGATATAGCATAGACCAAGCCTATTATGGGATTGCTCGTCACATTAAGGTTTAAGTGTGCGTTTTTTTCTTGGAAAGCCATTTGTTTGGGTGAGACAACGAGCTCCTATACTATAATCAAGTGATTATCATACCCTCAAAAAAAAATCAGGTGCTTACCCCTACCGCAACACGCCTCCTTCCGTTGCCTTGTCGTCGGGTTGGTCGCTGATCTACAAGAGTTGGGAGGATTGGGGGCGGAGGAAAGACTTTTGCTATGACAGACGAGGGTTTCCGTCGGTTTCGTCGATATGGCCGTCGGTAGGCGTGGCGGGCTTCACGACGGGGTCACCGTGGCAGCATCGATTGGCAGGTCACTTTTGGTGACGGTCGCAGCTATTACAGACCATCCCGCCCACCGCTCGGTATCACCCCGGTCACCCCCCCCCCCCCCCCTCCCGCGAGGGTCTATGGTAATACGACTACAGCCATGCATGAATATGAAGTACACCCCGCCCCCTCGCCCTCCCCCTCCCGCCTCTATCGAACCTCGTTGACGTTTGGTAAACCCCCGACGGTTTTTCAGGTGATACAGACGGTGTCGGGAGACGGGCAAGACTTCGGGGTGGCCTACATGGGGTACGGCACCGAAGGAACGGCGACGATCACCACCCTCCGGCAGATCACACGCTCGACGCGGCCGATAGCGGTGGCGGCGGCGGAGAAGGGACTCGAGTGCCGGGCGCTCTACGTGGGAGACGGAACGTGAGTGGCTGAATCACTGCCGACCTTTTTAGTTTTGTGCGCACGGGTGTGTCTCCGAGGGGTAGTAGACCAAGGCTTCAGCCGTTTTTTTTTCGGGTGGCTGAACTGCGGCATTGATGCCGGGCTTAACTTCACAGCCCCTTCAAAAGTATACTCACGTTGTTTGGGGGGACAAACCACTTGGAATTTTGTGGGGGGTCGGTTTTGCAGTATGTAGCAAAAGGTTAAGGTTTAGCCCCTCTTGGAATTTGAGGGGAAAATTGTTGTACTTGGTATTATTAGTGTGGGATTCATTTTGCATTGTATGAAACGTAAAAAGGTTGAAACTCGCGTACATCGCCTGCACCTTTTAGCTCTGCGGGTTCCGACCACGGTTGGGAGAGCCGAACATGGTTCGGAGAACCGGCCACGATCCGGAGAACCGGCCACGGTTCGGAGAACCGACCACGGTTCGGAGAACCGACCACGGTTCGGAGAACCGACCACGGGTCGGAGAACCGACCACGGTTCGGAGAACCGACCACGGTTCGGAGAACCGACCACGGTTCGGCGCGGCGCGTTGCAGTCAGTGTTGTTGTGTCGACCTTGCGGTTTACATACATCCCGTTTTTGTTTTTGTTTTTGTTTTTTCGCCTTCTTTTTTATGCGGTCCTTTTTTTTTTCTTGTCTTTCTTATTTTTGTTGCTGTGCTTGTTCTCTTTTGTCCACGTCCTGTGGTCACTCGTGTGCGCATGCAGGTATTACGACTGTACGATCCAAGAGGTGACTGCGCACGGGTACAAGGTGGTTTTCCCTGCTTACGGGAATGTGGAGGAGGTGCCCTTAGAGTACCTGCAGAAGAAGGTCGTGGTGTCTCAAGCCAAGGTGAGCAGGGCGCTCGTTTCAGCGAGGGAAGAGCGAAAATAAAATTGGGGCGTGTACTAAAAAGAGCACCACGTACGGGCATCGTGGCCGCGTTCGGTTTGACCACGTCCGTTCGTTTTTTTCCTGGAACTTTCTCGCGTGTGCGTGTGTCTGCGTACGGGTATCGTGGCCGCGTTCGGTTTGACCACGTCCATTCGTTTTTTTCCCGGAACTTTCTCGCGTGTGTGTCTACGTACGGGTATCGTGGTCGCGTTCGGTTTGACCACATCCGTTCGTTTTTTCCCCCGAACTTTCTCGTGTGTGTTTTTGGGGTGGGGGTCGTTTTCCTGCGACACTGGCGTTATGCAGCAGAGCTGCGTGCGTACATAGTGGTGCAGCCGTGTACTGAAAAGAGCACTACGGGTATCGTGGCCGCGTTCGGTTTGACCACATCCGTTCGTTTTTTCCCCCGAACTTTCTCGTGTGTGTGTGTTTTGTTTTTGTTGTTGGGGGCTGTGGGGGCCGTTTTCCTGCCACACTGGCGTTATGCTGCAGCTGCGACACTGACGTTATGCAGCAGAGTTGCGTGTGTACATAGTGGTGCTGGTGCCTTTGACGGTACGTGGTTGACTCTGATTTTGTTTCACCCGTTGATGATGCTCCCGGTTCGTGTCTCCACCACCGCACTGTGAAGATTGAGTTAGGGCCGTTATGATAAAATAGTGTTTTGTGTTTTGTCCTGAATTTCCTGATTTCGCGTTTTTTTTTTCCCCCCATTTTGTTTTCCCGTATTTAAGTTTTTTCCTAAAAGAGAAAATCAAAGCGTTGTTAATTTTTGACCGTCTCGCCCGCGCCCCCCGCCCCCTCGGTCGATGGTACAGGCGAGGCAAGCGGAGGCGCAAGCGGAAGCGGAAGCGTCGTTCGCGATCCCAGAGAGCCTGCGATTACAAGAAGGCGAATCCGAAGCGGAATATGACAGGAAACGCAAGAAGGTTAAGGCCCTCAAGGTGAAGCTAAATGCTGGGAGGCAAGCCCCCCTCCTCCGCGCGCGGCCTTCGTCGCCCCTACTGGGTGTGCTCTCTGGTTTAGTTTCGAAAGCGGACCCTGTTGAAGTTGAGCTTCATGGAGTAAGCTGATTTTTCCGGTTCCTAGCTCATCCGCTCATCCGACATTTTTTTTTTCGGTCCTATAATACGGATAAACATAGCTCAACTTCGATAATTTGTTTTGACTTTTGTTTTCGCGCACGCATGTGGTCGTCGCGAGTCCAAACAGCACACGCGCGCGCACGCTCCAGCGGCGTATTTTGTTCTCGCCGACGGTGCTTGCGGTACGCTAAGTAGTNGTCCGTCCTTCCCCCCCGGGCCTGTCTTTTATCCACCTGGCAACAGGCACACTTGGCGCAGCTGGTGGGAGCCGACCAGGCCGAGCACAACATTGTGGACGCGCACGCGTTTTTGGAAGGGCTGTGCGGAGAATGCTTGGAGGAGCACGAGACCACCAAGGCCGTGACCCTGGAGGATATCGCGCAGACCGAAGCGGAGGCCCTTAACCTCGTGAGTCTCGACTGCACGGAGAGGGCTCCTTCTTCAGAAGGAGCTTTTTACGAACCAACCATTTCACTGGTAGTTATATATCTCGTACAGTAGGTGCCTACGTATAGGGGTAAGTAAAATTAATAATGTAATGGACTCGAGTTACGTGCGAGCATGTGCGTAGTGCGAACTATTTAATAGTTAATCTCCAACTCCGAGGCACATACCTTTTATTTTTTGTCTCCATCCCATTTAGTTTCTTCGCCCTTGTTTTCTCTCTCCAGCCTTCTATAGTAGCAACTCAGATCCAGGGTCACTTAAGTAGGTTCTTATCCCCCTGCCTCTCCACTTGTCTATGGTGATACGACTACAACCATGCATGAAAATGAAGTACACCCCGCCCCCTCGCCCTCCCCCTCCCGCCTCTATCGAACCTCGTTGACGTTTGGTAAACCCCCGACGGTTTTTCAGGTGATACAGACGGTGTCGGGAGACGGGCAAGACTTCGGGGTGGCCTACATGGGGTACGGCACCGAAGGAACGGCGACGATCACCACCCTCCGGCAGATCACACGCTCGACGCGGCCGATAGCGGTGGCGGCGGCGGAGAAGGGACTCGAGTGCCGGGCGCTCTACGTGGGAGACGGAACGTGAGTGGCTGAATCACTGCCGACCTTTTTAGTTTTGTGCGCACGGGTGTGTCTCCGAGGGGTAGTAGACCAAGGCTTCAGCCGTTTTTTTTTCGGGTGGCTGAACTGCGGCATTGATGCCGGGCTTAACTTCACAGCCCCTTCAAAAGTATACTCACGTTGTTTGGGGGGACAAACCACTTGGAATTTTGTGGGGGGTCGGTTTTGCAGTATGTAGCAAAAGGTTAAGGTTTAGCCCCTCTTGGAATTTGAGGGGAAAATTGTTGTACTTGGTATTATTAGTGTGGGATTCATTTTGCATTGTATGAAACGTAAAAAGGTTGAAACTCGCGTACATCGCCTGCACCTTTTAGCTCTGCGGGTTCCGACCACGGTTGGGAGAGCCGAACATGGTTCGGAGAACCGGCCACGATCCGGAGAACCGGCCACGGTTCGGAGAACCGACCACGGTTCGGAGAACCGACCACGGTTCGGAGAACCGACCACGGGTCGGAGAACCGACCACGGTTCGGAGAACCGACCACGGTTCGGAGAACCGACCACGGTTCGGCGCGGCGCGTTGCAGTCAGTGTTGTTGTGTCGACCTTGCGGTTTACATACATCCCGTTTTTGTTTTTGTTTTTGTTTTTTCGCCTTCTTTTTTATGCGGTCCTTTTTTTTTTCTTGTCTTTCTTATTTTTGTTGCTGTGCTTGTTCTCTTTTGTCCACGTCCTGTGGTCACTCGTGTGCGCATGCAGGTATTACGACTGTACGATCCAAGAGGTGACTGCGCACGGGTACAAGGTGGTTTTCCCTGCTTACGGGAATGTGGAGGAGGTGCCCTTAGAGTACCTGCAGAAGAAGGTCGTGGTGTCTCAAGCCAAGGTGAGCAGGGCGCTCGTTTCAGCGAGGGAAGAGCGAAAATAAAATTGGGGCGTGTACTAAAAAGAGCACCACGTACGGGCATCGTGGCCGCGTTCGGTTTGACCACGTCCGTTCGTTTTTTTCCTGGAACTTTCTCGCGTGTGCGTGTGTCTGCGTACGGGTATCGTGGCCGCGTTCGGTTTGACCACGTCCATTCGTTTTTTTCCCGGAACTTTCTCGCGTGTGTGTCTACGTACGGGTATCGTGGTCGCGTTCGGTTTGACCACATCCGTTCGTTTTTTCCCCCGAACTTTCTCGTGTGTGTTTTTGGGGTGGGGGTCGTTTTCCTGCGACACTGGCGTTATGCAGCAGAGCTGCGTGCGTACATAGTGGTGCAGCCGTGTACTGAAAAGAGCACTACGGGTATCGTGGCCGCGTTCGGTTTGACCACATCCGTTCGTTTTTTCCCCCGAACTTTCTCGTGTGTGTGTGTTTTGTTTTTGTTGTTGGGGGCTGTGGGGGCCGTTTTCCTGCCACACTGGCGTTATGCTGCAGCTGCGACACTGACGTTATGCAGCAGAGTTGCGTGTGTACATAGTGGTGCTGGTGCCTTTGACGGTACGTGGTTGACTCTGATTTTGTTTCACCCGTTGATGATGCTCCCGGTTCGTGTCTCCACCACCGCACTGTGAAGATTGAGTTAGGGCCGTTATGATAAAATAGTGTTTTGTGTTTTGTCCTGAATTTCCTGATTTCGCGTTTTTTTTTTCCCCCCATTTTGTTTTCCCGTATTTAAGTTTTTTCCTAAAAGAGAAAATCAAAGCGTTGTTAATTTTTGACCGTCTCGCCCGCGCCCCCCGCCCCCTCGGTCGATGGTACAGGCGAGGCAAGCGGAGGCGCAAGCGGAAGCGGAAGCGTCGTTCGCGATCCCAGAGAGCCTGCGATTACAAGAAGGCGAATCCGAAGCGGAATATGACAGGAAACGCAAGAAGGTTAAGGCCCTCAAGGTGAAGCTAAATGCTGGGAGGCAAGCCCCCCTCCTCCGCGCGCGGCCTTCGTCGCCCCTACTGGGTGTGCTCTCTGGTTTAGTTTCGAAAGCGGACCCTGTTGAAGTTGAGCTTCATGGAGTAAGCTGATTTTTCCGGTTCCTAGCTCATCCGCTCATCCGACATTTTTTTTTTCGGTCCTATAATACGGATAAACATAGCTCAACTTCGATAATTTGTTTTGACTTTTGTTTTCGCGCACGCATGTGGTCGTCGCGAGTCCAAACAGCACACGCGCGCGCACGCTCCAGCGGCGTATTTTGTTCTCGCCGACGGTGCTTGCGGTACGCTAAGTAGTGCTTGTATTTATTTGCAGCTCGTTACGTCTGCGGGTGCCGTGGCAGGTTAACCTCACGCCGCTGACCGATCAACGCGTGTGAGTATATCATATATATACGTCGCGCGTTTTTTTTTCTTGCTCCACAGGGGCGCTTCAAGTTGAAGCAGAAGGACGCCGTGGTGAACAACAAGCAGGCGTCATGGCAGGTGCAGTTCAAACCCTCCACCCCTTGTGTTTAGGGTTTCGACGAAACGATTGGCATTGTTGTTGACGGCGACTATTTACTATTTAGAACTTATGGGCTGTAGAACTTATATGCAGTCCACACTCTATTATGAGTAATTTAGTGTTGTAGAGGTGAAATGGGGTGCACAATAGACTACACCCCCTTTTGATTGGTCAACCCCTCTACCCCGATTCCACCCGGACCAGATTTCATTTATCACCCTGTAGGGTTGGGGTTCGGGTTATCGGGGTAGCGTGTGGACTGCAGATAAGAGCTGCAATCCATGGACTGCAAATAGTTGCTCTCAATTTTGTTGGTGTCGTTCTCACGTTAACTCATGGCCAAAATCGAGTTCGTGTTGACAGGACAGGCTCCAACAACTCTGAAGTGGAAGAATTACCCCACAGGGAAAATGTGTAAGAAATGTAATACACATACCGGGTACCAGGGTATGCGAGGGTTTTTGCGCAGACCAGCCGTGTCAGGGTCTGCTTGCTGCTGTCCTCATCTGGCGGAGCTGGCCGGTCCGAGCGAAACCCTGGTGACCACCACCTTTTATTTCGTAGGCATGAAATGTACATGCTATGTATACACTTCGTATCAATAGAGCAGTAGTAGCATTCTATGTATGGTATCCGACGGTTTTAGTTCATTGGTTCACTCGACGGTTTCGTTTTTTATCCGACAGTTCCATTTTAACCCGCGACGGTGTCGTTTCTATCCGGCGGTTTCATTTTTCCCCCCGACGACGTTAATCTTGTCCGATGGCTTGTTTTTTTCTCTTCATCCGACGGGTTCGTTTTTTTTCCCCCGACGACTTGGCTGTTACCTGGCTGCTTCATTTCCACCGCAACGGTCATCATCCCGACCCCCCCCCCCCCCCCCCCGGTGTCCATTGATGGCAAATGTTGGCGCTTCAACAGAACAGCGACGCCGCCGGTACAGGCGGCACCCGAAGCGTTTTTATCGCCCGGAAAGGTTCTGCGCACTGCTGTGAACGCTCAGTGCAATAAGTCGATAAGTTTGTTGGCATAGTTGGGCGGTGTCGTGGACATGCTCGCCCGTCTCAGCCCTCCGTCCAGCCCGTCGTGTCTACCATGCGCGTTTGAGAAGCTTTTGTATTGAGGCGATTCTGTGATTTTCCGGCCAAAGATTCGCTCGTTAAGCACGGGGAGCCAGCCCCCGCCTCCTCCCCCCCCCCCGTGCTAGCAATGTCTGCCTGGTCGGTGAAAACCCGACATGCTCCATCCCGGCATTGTAGGGATGCGAGGGTCTATGGTCATACGACTACGGCCATGCATGGAAATGAAGTACCCCCACCCCCCCCCGAGGAAGGAAGAGGCGTTTTGTGCAGGCAAGCGGACGTTTATACCGCAGAGCTGCCTTCCTCTAATACGCCGTGGGGTCAAACTATCGCAACCACCACCCGCTGGCTTCCCGTGGCGGCGGCGTCTGAGAATGTCCGACGAGATCAAAGCCCCACTCACCCCTCCCCCCGCCCCCTTCTGCGCGGAACACATCTGCACCCACATCCATTGAAACCCACACGATTTGTCCATCGATAACCGCAGGCGTTTCAAACGAAGGGCGCCAAAAAGAAGCCGAAGGGCACCATGGCCGCGGTGTCGCTCAAGACGGCCAGCATCTTCGCGTCTCCGGAGGGGTTGGAGGGCAAGGTCGGGGTGACGGGAAGCGGCCAGGGTGTCACGGAGCAGGCCGCTCGGAAGAAGTTCAAGCTTAAAAAGTGACCCCTCCTCAACGACGTACGTATTCGTATATATACATGTACATGTGCTTACTTACGCTTTCGAAGCGTTCTTTTCTTTTTTTCGCTGCGCGGTAGGGTTTGTGTATATCACTCTGAGCGGAAAAAGAGCCGTTGGTGTATAGATAGATATCAATACCCAACGGTCCTTACGTTTCCATCCAGAATAGTATACCTCGTTGCAGCGCTTGGTGGTAGGGGGAGTTGAGGTCTGCTGAGTGTCGTTAGGGTTGTTGACGGCTGATGCCGGCTGCTCGAGCGAGAAACCGAGGACGTTTTTGTTTGTGATGGCATGTGCCCAGCCCAGCGGCGAAGCACGTATCCAAGATCTCTCCGTAGTACCTTGGGGGTTGGTTGGTTTTAGTAGGTGGTGGGGTCTCCCATGTATTTTGGATCATAGGGATCGCAGTCTTTTGAGTTTTTGTTTTTTTCGTCCCACCGTCGAGGTGCAGCTGCCGTAACGATCACGGCGCGGATGGATGTGGGTGGACCGGCTATGATCGATTTTGGTGGACCGACTACGGTAGCAACTTCAAGGTGTGATGGCCCGTTGCTCGGGTCCTCGTTTTTTTTTTGTCCATGTAAGACACCTGGAACATAGCAGAGCCGACGCCGTCTGTTCGGAGCTTCGACCGGGCACGAAACGAAAACAAATATAATGCGGATAATGGACCACTTACAGCAAGCATCATTTTAGCTCTCACCGCAGCTTTCACCACAGCGGCAGTAATTGCATGGCGTCGATTTACCCGTCGCGGAAAAAGAAAGCGGTCCGAGAAGAAACGACTCTCCATGAGAGCCTACGAGGGCGGCGATAACCCGCCCATGTTCTTTATTGACAGAAGAAATCAAGGTTCTGGGTTATCGTTCTACACCAAAAGAAAAAAAAACGCATTTTTGACGGCCCGACCGCTCGTCACCGCTCTTCCAATGACGCCGCCGCCACACACAGCCTATTGGTGGGAGGGGTTGCCCGAGGGCCCGGAGAAGGCGCCTATCTACCTACTTCATGCTGATCGGGACATCGGGCATCGTCTCCTGCAGCTGGCGGTAAAGCTCGGCCTTGTTGGGGTCCTTGAGTGCGTTCTCCAGGTTCCGCTGCCGCTCTTCCGCCTCCTCAACCATTTGCCGCCGCGCGTCGCGCATCCGTTGCTGTTCCACAGGAGGAGAGTGGACAAGAAAGAGGACAGCGGAGAAGAGGGGGGGGGCGGGAGCAACGCAGGGGCTCCGAATCAAAAGTCTGCGCATCAAAAATCTTCGTGTGGTGATGATGGCAAGCGTTCCCATTTTGATGGATGGGCGCAAAATTGGTGCAGGGCGCGCACACGCGGTGATTTGATCAGCACCGGTGACGCCTCTGTTGCCCGCGCAGACCACCTTTTAAGTAGAGTAGAAGAGTACATAAATCGCCACTGCAAATAGCCGTGGGGGGGGCGGAGGCGGGCGGGCCAGGGCGGTGTACTTCATTTCATGGCATGGCCAAAGTCTATGACGCATAGAACCTCGCATCCCTAACACGGCCGGACGAGCAATGTCGGCGTTTTCAACCGACCAGCACAGAACATGCTAGTGGGGGGGGGGGCGGTACTCATTTGTTTTGCTTGCCTTTAGTCAAGACCATTGACCACGCATCCTCTTTCGCAGACGCGCGAGCAGGGGGGGGGGGGGGGGGCGTTTTCCGTGTGGGTAGGTGTGGATGCGGGGACCTTGCGTGTTGGTGCTCCTTGCGCTGATTTCAAAGTTGTGTACCCTATCAACAAGGTTACCGGCGGCTTTGTGGCTGCTGCCTCCCACTCATATACGTACTCGTAGCGCTTTTTTTTTTCTTTTTTTCTTTCGGCCTTGGCAAAATCCAGCTTGGGTCGCATTGTTGTTGTACAGCGAAAGAAAACAGGCGAGATGCGATGGGCGGAACACCGTCACCCCATTAAAAAACTAAAAACCATGCGCTGCGTCACTTGCTGACACCACTACACGGACCACCGGGAAGGCACGCCGTGCTGCAACTAGACCTTGCCAAGGTGTTGGCCGGCACGCCCCGCAGGTAGACCCCGTTAGAACATAAAGATTAATCGCAGTTTTTTTCTGCCTAACAGCGGTGCAAGTCCACACTGGCGATTTCACGAGGGAAAAACTGTTTTTCATGACATTTCGATCGAGGACTCTCCTGGACCCTGCAGCAGAGAAAAAAGCGCCCATCGAGTCCTTGCAGCACTAACGAGGGACGCGTGGTGCAATGTACGATAGAGGTATACCGTTTTTTGGCTAAAACGGTTTCTGAATGATGGGTCCCTTAACCCAAAATCGTCCGTCTTTCATGCTTGAGTTGCAAAAAAATCATTTTTTTTGTTACGTAGGCCATGATATTCTTCATCGGGTAGGAACATGTATTACCCTCCAAAATCAGATTTTGACTAACTAATAGTATAGAGCTCCTTACGCGACGAGCTCCAGAAAAAACATGGTGCATCTCTACTGTAGCACGCGTCGTGGGAGCTCTCTGAACCTCTCTGAACTCCGAATCGAACCCCCAAGGCGTATGTATCACTCCCCCCTCTTCGACCAAGAGAACGGGTATGCACCCTGTTCCCACATGCAGTACGGCAAAAGCGAACCCACCTCCTTCAGCTTCTCCTCCGGACTCTTGCGCTGGTCATCCCACACCGCCTTCGCCCCCCGCCGCCGTGCGTGCTCGGGGTACTTGGAGGCAACCGAACCAGCGTCGCACGTCAACGTGTCGATCTCCGGGTCGCCTTCCATCACGTTCGTCCACCACTCGAAACCAGGCTCCCCCTCCGCGGGCAGCTCCTTCTGGAGGTACAGGACCACGCTGCCGCGCCTCTCCGTCGTCCACAGGCACTCGTCCACCTGCACCGGCCGGGCAAGCACCCCCGCCAGCACCAGGCTCTTCTCGTCGTCGCGGCTCGCGGCTGCAGGAGCAACGACACCCGGCTCACGCTTGCCCTTAGTCATGGGGGTTAGGTTCGGGCTCGGGCTTGGGCTCGTGCCGCCGCTACTGGGGTGTTCGGGGCTATTCCTGGTCAGGACGGATATAGACAGGCGCGACCGGCGGATGTCTACGCGAAGATCGCTGGCGCCGGCCCAGTCGGGCACCTTCACGCACACTTGGACCTGTGCTTTTCAACGCGCGTGCAGTGGTAGCGCACGGAAGGAGGGGCGCGCGGGGGAGGAGCCGTGGTTGCGTGTCAGAGGCAGGAGGGGCGTGTAGGGGCTGGTGAATATTCGCGCGAGCATCGTAGGCTGCAAAAACTGCAAAGAGTGACAGCATGGTCACGGGAACACCCAGAAGACGCCGCTTTCTGCGCCTTTGACGGGGAGTCACTGGCATGGCGCCTTCCGACAAGCAATGACAGATACACTAGACTGGATCCAAAGTGCATCTTGAAGCACTTCCGATCAATGCTTTGCTCGTATACACTGACGTCGTCAGTCGCAAACTCCAGCTAGAAAAACCAAACCCGAGAGCGCTGGCGTTTCGCAGTGGGCTCTAGCGGTAACCGCGCGTCCCCCAGCCAGCCCTGTGGTGAAATTCTTACCTCGCGGATGGACTGGTTCCAACTATATAGACCCTCGCGACACTCGCCGCCATTTCCGGTGGGGAAAGGTTCTTCGTCGCCCCCCGTGTGCCCGCCCCCCCGCTGCGCCCCCTCGTCTAACGGCCTTTGTCGTTCGTCCTGCTCCTTCTCATCGATCAAGCCGGGGCTATCGAGCGTTCTGTTGGTGTCCGCGACGGCGTGATCTGCTTGTGGCGCGGAAGATTTCGGCCCGGCGCCTGACTTCTTCGCGTCGCTTTCGCTGGTGCCGGCGGCGTCAATCGTAGCTTCCGGCTTTGCTTCCATGGGGGTGCTTTCCCGTAAACTATTTGAGGCAGGACTTTGTCCTCCTTGTTGTTGCTGTTGTTGTTGTCGTTGCTGTTGTTGCTGTTGTTTTCGTTGTTGTTGTTGACGCCTCGTCCTGCCATCTTCCGTTTCGCTTTACGGTCAAGTAATCGAGTGTGCGGTACAGCAGTAGATTAAGTGAATGACAAGCGAACGTCGACGATCGAAACGACGGAGGGGGGAGGGGGGGATTTAGCTACGCTGGGCGGAGAAAAAGACCCAGGACATGGGCCTCTCCCACCGGCATACCACCGACATAATCACCGCGTCTCTTCCGAACGAGGCCAATGCACAGACGGCAACGGACTCGAGGAAATGTATTCGCGGCCGGGATACTATGAATGGAGGCAGCACTGCTGCTGTAGGTCCCACCGTAACGGTTTCAAGCCAGATAGAACGTGTACGTATCGTGGGAAGGCTCTACTTTACCGTAATCAAGCTCTGCAGAATAAAAGCGAATCAAAACGCATGCCATCCTGTGGAGTTACGACTGCCATTGCACTATCGATTGACGGCAGGCGAGCGGAACTTGGTAGTTACGTGCACATACAGCCAGGCTCAGCAGGAGGAGAGAGCAGAGAAGAACCGTCCGTACTCCTACGATAGCAGTGCAATACGTACGTGAAGCCAGGTATGTTAAGAATAGACAAGGAGCTCACCGCCGAAGAGCCTCGCTCGCCTCAGCATCGGCCACCTTTTTGCCGACCTTCTTCAACTCTCGACGAATGCTCGCATCTCCCGGCTTCAACCTCAGCGCTCGAACCAAGTCCTCTCGCGCGGCAGCGTAGTCTCCACCCCCCTGCCGTGCCGTCGACCTCCTGTACAGGGCTTTCGCGGCCAATTCCCGACACCGCCTGCTGTCGTCGTCGTCGTCGCTCTCACCTTCTCGAAGCCCACCCTCAACCGGCAACAAACTATCCGACAATTCGTCGCCTCCTCCGTCTGCAAAAGCGACGGCCGCGGCTATTCCGTCCCCGCATCGCTCGAGCACGTGCGTGCAGCAGGCGATTGCGGCTGCCTCCTCGCGCAAAAGCAGGTTACACGCGGCGAGGTTGAGGTACAGGGATGGGCGGATCGAGTCCGCTCGCTTCGACAGGGCGGAGAGAGTCGTGGGGACGGCCTCAAGATCCTTGCGGATTTGAGGGGATGCCGCGTCAGATTCCACGGCAGCCTCCTCCTTCTCCTCCTCCCCCTCCTGACCCACGAGCTTCGCCAGGCCTTCGTCCACACTCGCCAGGGCCCGGAGCCCTTCAGCGTAGAGGAGGCAGGCGTCAGATATGAGGTTCTTACCCGCTGTGTGCTTGGCCAGCACTCTGCCCTTTTGAAACTCGACGTTTCCTCTGTCCTTCAGGGTCTCGGCCTCCGATAGGAAGGCACCAACCGTCTCTTCGGTGCAGCTATCTTCCGCGTCAACATCGGCACCCGAAGCTGAGGGAGGATCACTGCATGCCTCTTCTTTCAATGAAGCATTTGGTTCATCTACGTTTGTCGCCATAACGGATAGGCCTGCACCTTGGGAAGACAGTCGTCTGGAGGCTATGAGCTGAACCCTGAACCCAGAGCAATGATGGGTTTGCAAATACATGGAGGCTTTTTTACATCCAATAATTATGCGGGTTTCGGGCGTTTTATTTTTCTACTCTTCCTGGCGGTAGGACCATGGGCGGTCCCCGATCCTCGATATCTCGATATCCAGGCTTTACGTTCGGTCCTTCGATCCTCGATGCCTGCTGTACACACATATGTAATGCTTCTGCACACGAGTATAACTAGAAGGTTCTACTTTCTTTCGGAGCGTGGCAACCCTTGCGAGAGAATTTTTCACACCGTTTGCAGTTGATAGATATTCGATTCCCACTTGGTTGGATGATCTAGATCTTCAGGACAGATATAGCTCCATGATTTGTACCAGGTATGATCTACACAGCAGCTGGCAGTATAGTAGCACATGTTGCCGTGTGGGAGCCGTGTTATCTGCATGATGATCTACTCCAGTACGTAGTAGCACCTGTTTCCTGGGTTGGATCTGTATAGTATTAAGCAGATTCTGCCCAACCTCTCACAAACGGCAGGTGGTGGTGAGAAACTATTAAATCGTCATCTGTCCGAGGCGTGGAAACTTTACATTTTTTTTTCAACAACTGACTGTGCGCCCAGTTTTAGGGGACAAGACAACAGCAGTGCGTAGTAGCATTACGTACTACTAATAGCACTGCCTATTAGAAGAAAAGGACGACCACAGCCTCTGGCGCAACCGCCGCATATTATACCTGGTACAACAAACTACAAGTAAGTATACCCGTATCGTACCACCCGCATCTCAAGCACCAATCTATCTATATACCTGTACACACAGTGAGTGTCGACAGCAGAAGAAGGACTCTCGCTCTGCTATTTTTAGCGGTACGCGCCCCGATGGTCTAGAGGTAACCTCGAACGCTTCTGAACGTTGATGTCTGGAGTTCGAATCTCACGTGGGTCGGACTTTTGAGTTTATTTGCAAAAATAAATAAAAAACGGAATCAACTGCTGAGAGCGCCAATTAATAGTAGCGTGGGTAGGCACAATTCGATGCGAGTCGACGAGGGAAGGAAAGGCTGAAGTCTTCTCGCGATAAAAATCAAGGCAAGAACCGTAGTGGGGGAGGAGGGAGAGGAGCCTACTTTGTGACCCCGGATCTGAGTTACGACCAGGGAGGAGAGAGAAAGGAAGGGCGAAGATAATAAATGGGATGGACAAAAAAAAAAAAAAAAAAACATCAATCAACTGACGAAAACTGGCTGTCCTGCGAGAGCTCCACATCAGCAGCAGCAAGCACAACATGACATCCCACAGATGACCAAGGAAGAACCCGTTCGCGAATCTATGCGCACATATCTATGCGCGGCTGGAGAAAACCACTGAATCGTCGAGCATCTCTTTTTCTTTTGGAGCGAACAAAAACTGCGCCGTTCTCCTCGTGAAGCTTTCCATACTATATTACAGTAGTTTCGAAGTTACATTTTGACGGTGGGATGTATTCTAACTTTAGGCTGTTGGCCAATATGCTGGTTTTAGACTGCTGAACTGGGGCCATGAAATTATTTTCCGATTGTGAGTCTACAGGTTGACGCCTGGAGAATACTCGTGCCTGGTATGTACCAGGGTATGTATACGACGTACCAGTATGAAGTACTAAAGTACTGTAGATGAGCATATACCATGGGTAGGTAGGTGTTCATCACCTAACTTATGTAATTGGCGAAAAAACGCGATGCTTGGAGAAAAAAACATGCCTTCGTAACGTTTCGCACAGGCGAGAGGTACGTACATACTTGCAAGATAAAATGTCCGGCAAGTGTGATCATCAGTCCCGAGGACTGAGCGTAAACCACGTGCATGCCTAATAGCTGCAAGCTACGTAAATAGCGTTGTGCCTTTCGCGATATCCACAAGTACCCAAATGGCACATGCTGGAATCACATTTATTTCATTTCTAAAACCACAACACCCATGATCTTTGTCCCTTCCTGATCGATAGCAATATTATCGATAGTAAGTTATCTGCCACAAGTCACGAGTCCCTTTCGTGGACAGGAAAATGCTACAGCAGTACCAGTAAAATAACCAAGTTTTAGAATATTTTCGCGTTCCTTCGTTCTACTACCTGCTCTACTGTAGTTCACGCGTCAAGAAAAAAAAGAAAAACATCGTGTACTCTAAAGTCTTTCTGGACGGCCCCGTATCTCCCACCAGGTCGAGTCTACCCTGAGCCTACATTTTTTTTATAGAGGAGTCGGTGCGTCAGCGAAGCCACAGCCTGCGCACGACATGTGATGTCAACACGAAAAGGAGTACCAAGTATACCGTCCCAGATGCTCGAATGGTGCCAATATTAGGATGCCCAACCTTAATCTTCCGCAGAACGGACTAAACTTCCGCGCGCGCACACGCAGCAAGCGCCACGCAGTCCAGCGATCGATGCGTGTTCACATACATAGCACCCAGGCCATAAAAACAGTCTAGAGATAACCTTCTTTCTAAGTCGTACGGTATGCTCTAGAGCTCTTAAGCATGCATACACACAGCACGCGAACACAAAAACTGGCGCCTTCACGGTGTGCGTGGCGGGAAACAGGCAGAGGACATACGTATAACACGCGCTACGTGCGGCCGCAAGCGAGTACCGGTAGCCCCCCCCCAAAAGCTACTACATAAAGCTGCAAAACGCAGCAGAGTGCTTACTCCAACGCGTACCCCGCCAAGAAAAGCACGAAAAACGCGGCGAGGCTGCCGAAGATGAGGAGGTTCTTCTGGCCGCCCGTCATTTTGTTGGCGCCGAAGCCGTAGTTGAGGTTGTCCTCGAACCCCGCGATCGTCTTCGTCTGAGCGACGAAGGTGTCCTTCGGCGCCTTGCACACCGGGCACAACCACGTCGACGGGAGGTCGTCGAACTGCGTGCCCGCTAGCGCTCCCTGCCCGCTCTCCGTGGGCTTGTACACGAACGAGCACTGAAGGCACTCGTAGTCGCCTTCGGTACGTTTGACGAGCGCGGGGATGGGAGGGAGGGAGGGAGGGAGGGCGGGTTCATCAGATAAGCAGGCAGGCAGATGCAATGAGTGGAGGGATGAAAGGGGGAAACATACTGCCGTACCGAGCTGATTTTTTAAAACGTCCGTGGTTTCGCGCCGTGATCTGCTTATCAACAAAATACAGCACTTTCTGGCCGTGGGTAGACAATACAGCTGTGTTTTGACAGTAGATTGTAGCACATTGTTAGTCTGGCAGATACTTGAGCGGTGAGATCTGTGGCTCTCAGCTCGAATCAGACTTGGGCCGACAACACAGGAAACAACGGCCAACTGGAGGGGCGGGGGGGGGGGGGTGTACTTCATATTTACGCATGGCCGTAGTCGTATGGCCATAGATCCTCGCATCCCTACAATGCCGGGAAGGAGCAAGTCGGATTTTCATCGACCAGGCAGACATTGCCAGCACCAAGCGCGAAACGCCGCGAGGTGTTGGGCGAGTCGCATGAAGGGTGAGCTGCATCCTACTAAGAACCGCTTGTGAGGCCGACTTGCATATGGAGGGGCGGAGGGGGGTGGGGGGGGTCACTGGTCACTCAATTTCATGAGTAATTAATCGATCATCGCTCTAGAGGGGTGAAACCACGGATAAGCTGCTGGCGACAACTAAACCGAACGCAACACCCTACATTTACGGGTCGGCCGGGACGTGATAGACCAGAAACGCCACCGAAGGTGATTGTCGAAATTTACAGCGCGGCGAAGGCGATGGATTTGTTGTCCAGTGTGGCCACTCCCAGAGACAGCAAGGGGGATACTATGTAACTGCCTCGTGGGCGCCTTACCAAAAAAACTACTGGTACGTGATACGATCATTCCCCTTGTGCGAAGTAATTTTTCCCCCCCCCGAACAAATCATCTAACCATTCACCGGGAGGGGGGGGGGGTGCGCACTAGCTTCAGCCGTGCTGAGGCTAGCGGTTCGTTCGTACTCGAGCTCTGCTCTTGGGAGCTTGGAAATAGCCATAACTGATTTATGTACATACCAATACTATACAAGTAGTACACATATGTATATACGAAGTGTATACTGTACACCAATACGTATATAGCTACTGGTAAAACAATGAGGCTATCGACATACCGAACGTATCGTTCAACGGGAACGTCCTGGCGTACACGCAACCGGGCGACAAATATAACAGGAAGGAACAGAGATGGGTCGTTTCCCGCCAACTCCTACGGCACCGCCCTCGGCCGTCTCGCTTCCTTTGCTCGCCAGCTACTGAAGCGAACAACACACTTAAAACGTAAGAAAACGGGAGCGAGTGCGGCCCGCAGACTAAAATTCCGCAGACTAACATTCCAGGGTATAGGAGGTCGGCTCCGAAGCAAGGCAGCAACGGCATTACGGTTGCGGGGGGGGGGGGGTACTTCATTTTCATGCATGGCCGTAGTCGTATGACCATAGACCCTCGCATCCCTACAATGCCGGGACGGAGCATGTCGGGTTTTCACCGACCAGGCGGGGGGTAATCATGTCGTGCACGGCCGTAGTCGTACGACCATAGACCCTCAACATCCCTACAATGCCGGGACGGAGCACGTTGGGTTTTCACCAACCAAGCAGATATTGCTTGCACCAATCGCAAAGCGCCGTGAGGTGTTGGGCGAGTCGCATGAAAGGTGAGCTGCATCCTACCAAGGGCCCGTCCAAACAGGGGAAAGCAAAACCTAAAAAGGAAAGCGAAAAACGACCCCACTTCGCTTTTTCCGAGGAAAAAAAGATGGAGTAACAAACGCAGCAACATGAAAAACAAAAGTTAAAAGCAAAAGCTAAACCGAGCCAACGGTCAAGGTGGAGAAAAACGACCAGGCTTCGCTTTTTCCGAGAGAAAAAAAAAAGACGGAGTACAAACGCAGGACACGCGTGGAAAACAAACGCTAAAAACAAAAGCGAAAACGAGCCAACGGTCAAGGTGAAACACCAGCAGTGATGCACCACTCAGCTGCGGTAGAGGCGGTGCCCAGCCCTGAAAAAAGAGGGGAGCGTGCCCACATGGATAGCCAACCATATCTTGCTGGTGCAATTGCACCACAATTCTGAAGAGCGATATTTGCGCTGGACAAAGTACGGGTACTGCTCAAAAACATTCAGCGCTTGCTAGTACAGCAGCACGCAATTCGAATCGGACGGCCCCATGAGCCACGGTTTTGGCTGCGGCGTTGAGCACTGCATTGACTGGCACCAGCGGCATGTTGTTCGCGCACTATCTGTTATCCGTCTCCTGGCTGTCAAGTCTGTGGGGCGTTCGTAGCTGCGGTTGTCGCCAAGGTCTCCTTTCTCGCTGGGCTGTTCGTTCTTCACTTTTTGCTTTTTTGCTTTCAGGTTTTGCTTAATCGATTTTCGATTAAATAACATCTCAAGAAAAAATTAACCCATCGCGGTGTCCTGGGCTTCATTTTGGCTTTTTCGCCAATCAGAAGGAGTGTATCTTCCTATTTCATCTTCGCTTTTGTTTTTAGGATTTTTTTTTTAGCGTCAAAACGCAACGTCTGAACGAGCCCTAAGAATCGCTTGTTAGGCGGACTTGCATATGGACGACAGCCGTCAATGAAATGATTTGATTTCTGGTCTGGCCATTTCCAGAGACATCAATGGGTATACTATGTATCTGCCTCGTGGGTGCCTTGCCATATACACACTACGTGATACGATCATTCCCCTTGTGCGGAGTTAAGGTCCTCCACCCCGCACAAATTATCTAACAAGACCGCCAGCCGTGGTGAAAGCCAAACAAAAAAACTGTACCCTCTGATTATCTAGCTCACGCAGTGAGAGGCGTGTTTTACAGCGTCGTCGCCAACCGACGCGAACTCAACCTATTATATAATGCATTATTTGATAGGAGGATGCGGGGGGGGGGTGGTACGAGCAGCGTCCAGCCGATGAATATATACGGGAATATTGCCGTCAAATGGTTGAAACCAAACGCGAATGCAAGGTTGGCTTCAAGTACTGGTATCGTTGACCGGGGGAGAAACAATACCCGAGAAGGAAAGCTCACTGTTGGCCTACCACCCCTCTGCATCAAGCAGATTAGGCACAGGGAAACGATCTCGTAGTTGTTGGTGGCGGATTCTGGAGCATCAGCTCTCTGGCACTGTCGGGCTGGCAAGGTCAGCGCGGGGATAATAGCCCTGTGTGGGAGCCTCCTGATGGTCGTGGCACGAGGCCTCACTTAACCCGAAAAGTCACTATTGCGGGGGGGGCATACTAAATAGGGGACCTGCGGTACATATAAAAACCTAGATATTTACGTATTTTTCCTAACGATATTTGGTCCTATATCTTCCGTAATGGTACATCGATGGCAAGACTAATAGGACTTCGACATGCTGCGACGGCAGCAGTAAATGATACCTTTCGAATTGAAAATTTGGTCCTGGTACCCAGTACTTGGTGTACGAAGCATGCTAAAGGTACAGCAGCAGTGGGCACACTTCTAACACCATATGCGTACGTAGGGTACTGCCGTAGAGCCACAGAGCCACAGGGCTATAATGTGACTCGAACTCTGTACGCACACCTTACACGAAGGCTTTTGCTGTTCGAAAAGGCGAGCCAGCTGCCAGACCTACCGGTACGTAGCAACAACGTGGACGACACCCCCCCGCCGCGCCCACAGGTGCAGCACACAAATACGAAGTCAAAACGACATGCCCACCACTCCACCCAAGCGTATAACATACCAGGTACCAGGTAGTAAGGACCTTCAAGCTTGACAACACAGAACATGTATACCACCGCCGTGCCCCGCTGCTCTCAACACACCTGTTGCCGCGGTGATGAATTTCTCCTTCGAGCGCAGGCGTTCGATCTCCTCCAGCTTTGCCTTCTGGGCCCTCTCCATCTCGGTGAGGGGCTTCTCGGGCTCCTTTTCCTCCTCCGCCGCCCCCTCGCCTCCCTCTCCCCCAACAGCAGCAGCAGCAGCAGCCGGTGCAGGTTCGCCCTCCGTTGCAGCTGCAGCGCCTTCGGCCGACGCTTCCTCTCCAGCGAACATGGTTGACACCAACGGTCTCGGTCGCTGCAGCGCGCGAATGGACCGCGTGCTATGGCTGCGCGTGGGCTGCGCGCGGCTGGTCATAACACATCGCGGAGATACTGAAACCAAGTGGATTGTCATGCCGGGACGGAAAAGGCGCACAAGAATCGGCGAGGCAATTGAGAAACAAAACACGTCACTCAGAAAAAAAAGCTCAATGACGAACGGGGGACGAGGAAAAGAGGACGCCGCATGTCGGCAACAATAGACCCCTGGGCATGGCAAGCAATGGGAGCATTACAGCTCTGGCCTAGCTTTGTCCGCAGCGGGCTGGAGGGTGGGGCAGGCTGCACACTCCACACTACTGCTGTGACGAGTTCTACGCTGGCTTCTAGGATCTGACGGGAACATGTGCACTTGTTGATTCAGAATGAGAGACACATAACGATCAGCACTCGTCTCCTCACCTTGTAAAAACCCACGCGCCGCCGTGGCCAGAAGGGCCACGCCCACGGAAACAGAAGCGGACGATCTCATTCTTTTTCAGTACAAGCTCTGTGTGTATCCAGCTATGACGGCGCAAAAGGTGGTGTCAATCAGCAATCAGGGATAGCTCTAGGGGGGTTTCCATGTGCGAAGAGGCGAGGCTTGGCAGGGGAAGATAAGGGTCCCAGTGATCTCGATGCTACGTATGGTGCGCGTGCGCGTTGTTGTTGAGAGCTAACGGCACGCTCGGATGACTGGAGGGAAGGCTTCCCATCCGGAATGCCACTTCATTGCCTCTGGTGTGGCCGCAGTGATCAACTTCCCTCTGTGGCGAGCTGCTGCGATCGGCCAGAGCGGCTTCAAAGAAATTGCCCGAGAGAACAAGAACTTCTTGCAACGGTGAGATAGCCCGATTCTAACCGTTTACGTAAGGGGGGTGAGGGTGCGAATGAGGGCGGTCCTACGGGCAGACACGACGCCGAGCTTTCCTTCCGCGTCCCCGTCGTAGCGTGTACCATGGTAATACTACGATGACGTCTTGATCATACGCAATCGAGATGTATACCAGCCTGAAAACTGATGTCTAATTTTGGCTGACTTACGAAGTCAAATACAGTCAGCAGAAGAAGCAAATCAACCATCGCAGGTGATTTGCCCCGCACTTCGATGGACCTCGCGACGGGCACGAGGCACGAGTAAGCGGGCACGATACCGCAGGAAGGACGACAAGGGACCCCGACAAGTTGTGCGTACCCTTTTTTTCTCCTGCGCCTGACCACGACTCATGATGGCCGCCCATGTGTTTTCGTTCTTGCTGCTGTAGGTATGTGGAGGCGCTCAAACCGCCCTACAAGGGCGTCGCCGCTACCATCGTCGGGGTGAGTCTCACGTACAGCAACTATTACTCGTAGTAACAGTAAGCAGTGAGTGTCTATCTGACCCTTCGAAACAAGTCATACGTAGCTCCCATATATCATCGTAGGTGCGTGCAGTATCGTATGTACGAGTACTCGTTCGTGTACGCAAGCAAGGTCAAACCTGGATGGCGTGTTTATATCTCCAGTCTGGGAGGTGATATACGAACCCTCGAGGGTTCGTTAATACCACGAACCCTCGGCCGAGGGTACGTCTATATATACCACGAACCCCCCTCCAGTACGTATTAATAGTAATAGTACTGCTGCCGTATTGGGCCGCGTATTGCACAGTATTTGGTAACAACGTACCTGGTATGAAATAGTAAGCTAAACAATACACAACAAGGTTGCACAGATGCTCCGAGTATACTCGATACTCCGAGTATACTCGGAGTATCGAGTATTTTTCGTACTCCGAGTACTGAGAGTATTGGAGTACTGGTGGCCTAAATTATCGGAGGACTTCCAGTATGAGCAGTACTGAAGGCCTAAATACTCCGAGTACTGGGAGTATAAGCAGTACGTATACTCGAGTACAAGCAGTACTTGGAGTCAAAACATCTAAATTACTCGGAGTACTCCGAGTATCGAAAGTACCACTCTGTCCCGAAATATAAGCACCATTTTTTGTAAATATTAATGTATAAAAGGTGCTCATATTTCGGGACAGAGTGGTATTGGACACCGAATACTGCGAGTACACAAAGTACCCGAAGTACATTTTTCTCGAAAATACTATAATTATACTCCAAGGTAATGGGAGCATCTATCTGTGAATTTTCAAATGCTATAAACGCCAGTCACATGCTCCTAGAACGTAGAACCTGGGAGGAATGACGGCCGAGTCTTTTAAATGATGCAAAGATGCTCCTAATGTACTTCACACTCCGAGTATACTCCGAGTATCGAGTACATTTCGTACTCCGAGTACTTAAGAGTATTAGGGTACTGGCGGCCTGAATACTCGGAGTACTTGGGGTATGAGCAGTACTGAAGCCCCAAATACTTGGAGTACAAGAGTACCGGCAGTATCGGACCCCGAAACACTCCGAGTACAGGCAGTATCGAGATTGTTCATACCCTAAATACAGCAGGGTATGAGCAGTATCCCGGAGTATGGAACCCCGAAATACTCCGAGTGCACGAAGTACCTGAAGTATTTTATCTCCAATACTCCTTACTTTACTCGGAGTATTTCGGGTACGAACACTCTCGATACTGCCTGTTCTCGGAGTATTTCGGGGTCCGATACTGCCGGTACTCTTGTACTCCGAGTATTTGGGGGTTCAGTACTGCTCATACCCCAAGTACTCCGAGTATTCAGGCCGCCAGTACCCTAATACTCTTAAGTACTCGGAGTACGAAATGTACTCGATACTCGGAGTATACTCGGAGTGTGAAGTACATTAGGAGCATCTTTGCATCATTTAAAAGACTCGGCCGTCATTCCTCCCAGGTTCTACGTTCTAGGAGCATGTGACTGGCGTTTATAGCATTTGAAAATTCACAGATAGATGCTCCCATTACCTCGGAGTATAATTAGAGTATTTTCGAGAAAAAAGTATTTCGGGTACTTTGTGTACTCGCAGTATTCGGTGTCCAATACCACTCTGTCCCGAAATATGAGCACCTTTTATACATTAATATTTACAAAACATGGTTCTTATATTTCGGGACAGAGTGGTACTTTCGATACTCGGAGTACTCCGAGTAATTTAGATGTTTTGACTCCAAGTACTGCTTGTACTCGAGTATACGTACTGCTTATACTCCCAGTACTCGGAGTATTTAGGCCTTCAGTACTGCTCGTACTCGAAGTACTCCGATAATTTAGGCCACCAGTACTCCAATACTCTCAGTACTCGGAGTACGAAAAATACTCGATACTCCGAGTATACTCGGAGTATCGAGTATACTCGGAGCATCTGTGCAACCTTGTTGTGTATTGTTCAGCTTACTATTTCATACCAGGTACGTTGTTACCAAATACTGTGCAATACGCGGCCCAATACAGCAGCAGTACTATTACTATTGTTCAAGTGACCCCTGGAGGGGTACTCTGGGTCGAGGAAGGATGTAGAGGCTCCACGTGATGTATATATATTACCGTCGTAGACACGAGAAAGGGGGAGAAAACATAGAGAAACACGTAGGTACATAAAGAGTGGCGATGGGAATCGCTCCAAACCGCCAAGTGCTCCACAGAGAAACACGCATATTTCCTCTGTGGAACTCCCAAATACCGTTACATAAATATCCCTGCACCAAGTACGATAGCACTCTGAACAACTATTAATACGTACTGGAGGGGGGTTCGTGGTATATATAGACGTACCCCCGGCCGAGGGTTCGTGGTATTAACGAACCCTCGAGGGTTCGTATATCACCTCCCCTCCAGTCTACTGCGCTGCGTACGTTGTCCGTAGTCTCACACGGAAGACTTTATCTGCTTTACGCGGACAGCGGTGCAGTCGGCACCATGCACCGCCTAGCGAGCTTGCCCGACTACGTAGACCAAGAAGGCGGATGCAATTTTCGATGACGTCATATCGTATCATACTTCGTACGTACTCGTAGACTCTCAAGTCTACCGGGTAGAGTAATAAGTCTACCGGCATACCGTACGTGTCCCCGGAACGCGGAACGAGCACGCTGAGGGACTTGGAGGTATGATGTTATGCCAAGAAAGAAACTACAGGTAGTCCAGACCATCAGGAAATACATCGGAAGACACCCTTAAAACAAGAACTTATCGTCTACTATACATATGAGCGAGCACTACAGAGTATTTCCTGCCTGGTACTTCGATTTTTCCTTCCACAAAGAGGACACGCCTACGTACAAGGCTCGGATTTATTCTTTGAATTCCTTCGCCAACCGCCAACCGCCAACCCCTCAGCTTTTTGTATTGCTTTTTTTGCGATGTGCACGTATATATGTATACCTTCCATGATCTGTACCAATAGATGACGTGGGCGCGGGCTTTTATTTTCTACGGGAGCGACGTGGGCAAGCGCGACCTGGAGGAGAGCGGGTACTCGAACCGACTCGTCACCGTTGCCCTGCCACCGCTGCTGCTGTCCACGACGGTGCAACTCATCAACATGCCCATCATCCGTGCAAGGTGGAGTTACAAAACGCGGAGGCTTTGTTGTTGTGTGGTAGCGCTGCAGACCGGCGGCCAGGCTGTGTACCATAGTACGCGCGATCGAAGTATCACACATACGCAGCTTGCAAATATGAGTTTCGACGAAATACTCGATCTCACGGACGTTTTTTTTTGTTTTTGTTTTTATAAGTACTTCGTATATATGTCTTCAGAGTTCACGAGGTTTGCAATGAGCTTTGAATGGAGGTTGGGGTTTGTATACTGAAGTAGAACCTTGAACTACATCGCGATTTTGATGGTAAGGTGGAGTGTTTGGCGCGCTCTATTCGACTGCCTTGGCACTGGTCCCTGAACTTTCTCTTCCTTCGGAGGTGCCGCGCATCCTGGTCCATCTCTTGCTCCGTAGCTTTTTGATTGGTTACGGGTTTCCGAACGCGAACCGCAGCCAGCACGTGAGCCTTCACGACCTCTGGATTGATCCCTACCCCTTGCAGGATATGTGCCAAAGTAGCCCACATCAAGTGCTGACGCTATGTTTTCGCTGCCCCGTGCCCCGCTCGTGCGTCTGCTGTTATTGCTGTACGTCCTGCTGTACCCGGTCACTTTTGTGCGCGTTTGGCGGAGATAGCATCACCATCCAGGTGAGCGAACGGCTGTCGATGTACGATGTGTTCCGTCGAGTCACCGCCCCCGCGGAGGCTGCTAATGTTGTCGTCGGTGTTGTCGTTGCTGCTACTGTTGATGTACAGAGGCTGCGTTGCTGGTGTTGTCGTTGGTATTGCTGGCGTGCGCCCGGGGGGGGGGGGGGGGGGGGTACGGAAGAGTTTGTCGCGATTTCAGGTTCGAACCACTTCATGTCTCGAATATGTGCGGATATCCGGTGGGAAGCATTCTCCTGTGGGCCGTGCAAGCACACCACCCCTCGGCACTGCGGCTGCGGAAAAAGGCAGGCCGATGCGGCCCGCTCCGACGTGTGCGGTTGGGATTCCGGACCGTAGCTGCTTCTCTACGTTGATAGGGCAGCCTCCCTTCGGCCTGCTACCTGTAGAGCGACTGCGTCGCTTGCTCTGCTGCTGCCACAGTAGTACTTGACTTTCTGCCGTGGTACATATGTCCGCCACGGACAGGCTTTGTGATAGCCATATATACTTGGGCCTGTACGGACCCGTCGTCTCTGTGTCACCGCGCTCACTCTGATATCAAGACCGAACATGCCTCCTGGACTCCTTGCAGAACCCAGCTTCTGACATAAATTCTGTGCGGGATTCGCTGGCCGCCATCTACCGCAAGGGTGGAGTTGCTGGCCTGTGGCACGGAACCTCGGCCGGTGTGATGAAGACCGTGCCCAAATACTGCGTGGCGGTTGCTGTCAAGGTAAGCCCCGAGTTCCTACTACAAAAACAGTAGAAGGATATTTACGGTTACATTCCTGGAACGATCTCAATGCTGTTAGACTCCCTGAGTAACCGGGCGACGAGAGGAGGGGTAGGGGGGGCAATGGATCTGGTTCAAAAGTCAACACCTGTCTTTACTGGCGTCGGGTTGAGCTTAGTCCCAGCGCGAGTTTGCTTTTTAACACTCGTAACGAAAAGGCACTCCCGGAAGAATTTTCCCCGGCGAGTTCCTCGGTCAATGAGAAGTTCTAAACGGTGGTACGCCTGGTATGCTGTAAGCCCTGCCGGGCCCTGTTAGATAATTACAGTAGGCTCTGGTCGCACAGCAAAAGTGTCGCTCTCGGGATCATGGAACCCAAAATGGAGACGCAAACAGAAATCCGAGTGTCTTGATGCCGTCTGAAGGGTGGAAAAAATCGTCAGAGATCCTGAGCACTGCCTTATTTTGTTTTGCTCCCCGCCGCTTTTGCTAGTGGAGAGGTCTAACAAGCCGAGTCACCGCCACGTCGGTCGGCATCTAGACGTTATGTTGCTGTTGGGGGACGCAATATAGGTATCTGCTGGACGGACAGGCAACGCCGACCCACTGGCGGGCCCATGGCACAGTGCATGCCCTCGGCGCCCCCTCCCTCCCTCCGCCTGCAGCAGCCAAAGTCCCAGACGGGTCTTGCTCGCCACTCCGCCTAAACCCCTCTGTTTTTATTTTTCTTATCTCAAGCACTCTCCATTCAGCCATTCAGGCTAGTAAGCGTAACGTGCCACCCCACCTAAAATCCTTTGCATTAAAAATATATATATACGAGTATGTATATCAAGCACTTTCCATTCAGGCACAGCAAGCGTAACGCGGTCGGTATTTGCCTTGCCGCTGTCTTCCCCCCTGCTCCGTCTCGAAAGGGAAAGGGATGCGTGGTCAATGGTCAAATCACTAAGGCAAGCAACAAATGAGTACCCCCCCCTTCGCCCTGCCCCCCCCCCCCCTTCCTAGGACTACATGGATCGAACGCTTGCCCCCGCCGAACCCGCCGACAGATGGGGCACCTTGGTGCGCTCAGCGAAAAAGTCTGTGGCCGCCGGAGTAGCCGGCGCGGCCCTGACAAACCCGTTGGACGTGCTCCGCAACGAGATGTTCAAGACGGACCTCGGCGTCGGCATGGCGCTGGCCAAGCTCCGCGAAGAGGAGGGGGCGGCGTTTGCGGTGCGGGGGATGAGCAAGAACCTCGTGGCGGTAGCGATTCCCATCGCGGTGACCATCTTCATGACGGACATGCTGGTGCGTGCGATCGAGCAAGAAGAAGGGGAGGCGGCTACGGCGGCGATTAGGAGCCAGTGAGAACAGTCGTATACTATGAATTGGTAGAGGTAGGGAGAGCTACCGTAGCGCGCGAAGAACTCGTAGCGAGACGAAACTATAACCTTTTTTATATATTCACCGATGGGGTTGAGGTGGTCTCCCCCGCCAGTCGGCGGCGGGGGGGGGGGGAGTTTGAGTGACGGTTTGCGCAGGACAGTAGTTTTGCGCGCACTGCATACAGATCGGGTGCGGTGGTCTTGATGCGGATTGGGTGCTGTGGTCTTTGATGTTTTTTTGTGCGGCGAGTTTGGGTGGTGGGCCTCCCAATTTTTCCGCAACTTGGCGTGGTAGGTGTTGTTGGGGTTTGATTGGGCGGTTTCGCTCAAGGGAGGCGTCTTGGACCGCATTGATTGGCCGCATTGTCCTTGGGAACCGCCAGGCGTGGCGGAAATAAATGTTTTCGGCGATAATTATGGTATTTGGTGCTGTAGCCAGTGGTTTTGGTATTGGGGGAGGCATTCCTGGAAATCGTGCTTGAACTGCGCAGTCTTAAATGTTGACGTACTCGTACAACGTCCAGTCCTTCGCGTCCGCGTTTTTGTTTTCGTCGAGCTACACGGAGCACGTGTTGTTCCATGTTTTCATACGTTCGATGCAAATTTTGAGTTTTTGATTTGCTGTGGTAGTTGGACTCCCTCGGGTGTTTTTCCATCGTGTGGAGTGAGGATGTTGAGGAGTTGAGAAGATAATGAACGTGGGGATGTTTATCAATCGTTGTGGCAGTTGCCGTACAAAGTAGTATGTGTCACGTTTGTAAGCTCACCAAAGGGACCTAAAAAGGAGTTTTCCCTTGTCAATTGAAGGCGTTTTTTTAGTGGCATAGGGGTGGAGGCGGAGGGATAAGGCTCGCTCTGCTGTGTCACCCTCGCACCCGTACTACCTCTTCGCACCTTGCACGAACCGCATATTTATTTTATGTCCTGGGGCTCAATTCCAAAGCAGCCACCAAATACATGAACCGAAACAAGGCGCGACGTCTTCTTGGTGCATTGTCGTAAAACGGGTGAAAACTGATGAAAAAATTGGCGATGCCTGGATTTGTTCTGCACTGAGCCTCGCTGGACCCCGGGTACATAGTCCTCCCATCAAGGCTGCTATAGACGCTCGCAATCATCTACTTGTGCATGCCAACTCGTCTCTAGGCTGGAACTTGTCGAGCCCATCTGGGACAAACCCACCGACGCTGCTACCCCCGTCAGCGCCCGGTTGGCTTCGCCGCAGGACGTCCTCCGACTCGACGTCGTGCTGAACCCGCCACAGGCTTACGCGGGACTTCTCCGCACGAGCACCCGCCCCGCCGGCGATTCTACTACCCTTGCCACCCTTACCACCAGGCTGTCGACGGCTTTGCTTGTCCAGGTTTGCCCTCATAACGTCGTACACCTCCTTTGCGCGCCCACGCAGGCCCGTGTTCTCAAGGGAGGGTCTCTGGTCCGCCGCCTGACCGCCACTCCCTGCAGAAGGCTGCTGTTCATCCGCAGCAGTGGTGTTGGCGCCCCCGACCGAGCCCCCTCCGATTCCGCCGCTTGTGCCCCGTGCGTTAGCACCAAAGTCGAGCGAGAGCCCCTCCATGGCGGTGTTGACGAGCTCGTCGCTCTTCTCCTGCCCCCCGCTCTCTCCCGCCTCCTTCGTCTCGACAACCCTGCGGCCCATTATGTCGATGGACAGCTTCACCTCCCGCCTCGCCCCGCTGCGCTTCGCGGCTTCGTCGCGGCGGGCCTTCTCCTCCGCCTCGCCGGTCTCCCGCTCCCGTTGCGACAGCCAGTTGTGGCTCGTGAAGTAGTCCCCCTGGTCGTCCAGGACGCGGGTGCGCGATGCCGACGTCCGGTCGAACAGGAGAAGCTTATCCTTCCGTTCTAGCGCCTCTTTCAAAGCCGCCGACGGCGCCGCGCCCGCGCCGCTCGCGCCCCCGCCGCCCTTGTTATCGCCGCCGCTTTGGCTCTTCGGCTCGCGACCTGTCCTCGGAAGCGCGGCTGCACAGAAAGAGCAGCCGAACCCACCCTCCACCACGCACGCGATCTTGCCGCAGGTGGTGCAGTTGGTGACGATGTCGTGTGTCTTTCCCATACACTGACAGCTCACTCCCGACCACTGCGGGGCCGGCTGTGCCACCGCCACCGCTGGCGCCTGTTTTGTTGTTGCAGCCGCACCGCCGGCTGGCGCTACCCCCTTCGCCTTACCCTGGCCTGCATTCCTATTGGCCGGCTTGTTGACTTTCGATGCTGGCGATGCAGCGGGTGGCTGCACATAGGCGGCCGCAGGAGCAGCCGGCGGTTTCGGCTTTGTCGTCGCGGCCGAAATCTTACCGCCGCCTTTCGCGTTCCCCTTGGGTCTGTTCTGGGCACTAGTTGCCGCGGCCCGGACGGGGGCGGGGGCCGGCTTTCCCGCCGGTGTTGGTGTTGAAGCTGGTGTTGCTGTTCCCTTGGCAGGGGTCGAGCGGCCGGACTTGGTGCCCCCGCCCCAAAAGTCTTCCTCGGCGGACTTCTGGTACATCTTACCTTTGCCCTTCCCCCTACCGGCGGGCGGAGCCTTTCTGTCCTGCCCTCCTCGTCCAGAAAGAGCCGGAGCAGACCCTGCAGCTCGGGTGGGACCCGATCCCGCCCCCGCCCCCCAAAAGTCATCGCTTGCGCTCGACTGGTTTTTGGCCGCTCCTGCCGCTGCCGGTGTCCCGCTCCGCCTGGCGGAGAGGTCGTTGCAGAGCTTATCCACATCCTGGAAAGCCGGTGTTAGAGAAAGAGGCGGCGAGTTCATCGGGAGCAACGAGTTCAAAAACGACTCAGCGATCCAGTTTCAGGTGTCCCTTGGTAATACATAGTCGTCGGACAGGAACGGGTGTGGGGGGGGCAGCAGCTGATATAGTGTCCACCGGCTGGGCGCGACGACGTGTCTCCGTCCAGCGTTGACGCCGACGAAACGGCCAGCCTCTTCCGCTTCTTTTCGGACCAGCCTGGAGCGCTGCGTCTGTACGACGGTGCACCAAAACTATACAATAGGCAGGCTGCTTCCAATTTTCCAAACCCTCGCATACGCTCGAAAATGTATCGCATTCTCGGCTACGAAAATAAGAGGGGGCTCACCTTTGACTGGCCCAAAAACTGCTCCAGGTATTGCTTGAGCTCCAGCGGCTTCGACGCGGGAAAGCTGTCGAGCGCAAACCTGGCGATTTCTTCCACCTGTGGTGCGCAGGAAGAGACCAAGCGCGAGGCCGAGCAACCGCGGGTGCAGCGGAGTTAATTCGAGTTTATCCGATTTTTTCGTTCGTGCGATTTCCCTGCGGGTCCTGCAGCCATGCGGTGTTTTCGCTATATACTGTCATTGTGCTAATCGCCGTTTTTCAGCTTGAGCTAATGCTGACTATTCCTCTCGTGCTGGGTCCACATGGCGGCTGTTTTGAACACGTTTTCTATTTAATAGTGTACCCCGAGCATCGAGGTCGGGCAGGTAGCTGAGTTTGGCAACCGCGGGCGGAGCGGGGTTTATTCGAGTTTATCCGATTTTTTTCATTTTTTTGTTCGTGCGATTTTCCTGCGGGTCCTGCCGCCATACGGTGTTTTCGCTATATACTGCGATACTGCTAATCGCCGTTTATCAGCTCGAGGCACTGCTGATTGTCCCCCTCTTGATGGGTCCAAATTTTGTCCTATTAATAGTCCCACCCAGCCCTTTTTTTTGTGGTGTTCGCTGGGCATCCGGCAAAAATCGGCACAGCAGCATCGCCAGTATGTACACCAGGTATGGTACAGTACCAGGGTACCAGGTACTATATATAACACGAGTCCGCATGCAGATGGATGTGTATATCGCACGATACCGTCAAGTTAGGTCGAATGCGATACTGTTTTTAAACCTACCTTTGGGCTTCGGGTGCCATACCCGTTTATGACGCTCTATAAATAGAAGGCTCCGTCGCTTCTGTCGACTCTCGCTGCCTACGTACAGTAGTCGTCGCGAGAAAACCACGACAGTAATAGTCCCTGTTGCCTGTAGAGTAGCCTCTTTTTCTATCCACAGCAGTAGTGCCGCAACTACCCCTCGTGTAAACTCTGCTGTGCTCACATACGCTCATGCCCGTGTAGCCGAAGACACGACCAAAATGAACACCTCTTGGTCGTCTGCTGTATTCAGCGCATAGTCTACGTCGGTAGGGCACACTTATGACGAGTGTTCCGTCGGTCACAATGTGAAAAAACTAGATTATCCTCCGTCTTTCGAGACGAGCCCTAATTGAACACCAGGTGTAAACAATATACTCTGCACACCTCCACCCTGCTTCCCGCTTGGCACCCTGATACCACACCGACCTGATCCCATCTGGACCTGAGCCCTCCAAACTGAACCTGGGTATCTGGTACCTGGTATATCATTACAGGCAGTAGCCACCCGCAGGGCCCACCTGGTACGCTGATCCCACCCCGACCTAATCCACCAAAATCGAGGGTTTCCAGCATAACGCAAAATACACTAAAACCAGCATACGAAGGCTAAAGCGTGTGCAGCGAGTACAATTTTCGCACCGGGTGTGCAATTAGGGTTCCCCGTTTGTCGAGACGGCGAATCTTACGTTTTTCTCTGCCTACTCGCATGATGATATCATGGCAGCATCATCATGGGCCAGGAAAGCGAACCACAAAAATCACCTCGTCGAAACCAAGCATCCGCCGGAGTTGGCCCTCCAGCCATGTTCGATCTTCGCCCATCGTTCAACAGTTTTGTCGCTCAGCTCTGCGAGGGGATCCTTGAGCAACACTCACTCGTGTGCGGCGGTGCCTGATACCCTGCCTGGCAAGGAGGTCGGGAGACATGTCAAGCAAGGCAAAACATGCGCTGCCAAGGGTGTAGGGCCGACGTGTTCCACACTAAAACCTAGTAGTTTAGTGTCAGTCACGGCATGTCAAGGCAAAGCTGCTGTCTGTCAAGGGTTGAAAGTGCTGTCCCCCGACTCTTTGCTGCCTGGTAACTGGTATGTACCGTTTGATAGCTGTCAGTGTGGTGTGTCCCGTCTCCTGGGGGATAACAGTACGTAAACAAAAAAGTACTCGTACTGCTGTATCATACCAGGTACTGTAAATGCGAAGTTGAGTCGCAAAGGGTTTTCAAACCTACAGGCAGTACGAGTAGGGTAGTAGGAGCGAACGGATGAGGCGAGGTCCAAATGAAAATGTGCCCAATAAAGACGCGGAGAGAACCTGCACACACCAGTCGCAAACGAAATTGAGATGAGGCACAAGGCACACACCGCGGACCATTCCCAGCGTTCCGCCAGGCTGCCCACGCTGAAGTCTACGAAAAAACACCCAGCACGCCAAGAGCACGCACAGCAAAGCAGTCGAACTGCCCTGCCGGCAAGTAGCACTCGCAGCTCAACGAGCAAAGGTTGCAATGTGAGCAATGGGCGAGGAAGCACCACGCAGCAGGGAGCCTAGATACGAAGCCAGCCAATATTGAAGCACTCCTTTTGACCCGGTTTCCTTCGTGAGCACTGCACAAGTCTATTATACAGGAGTCAGCAGAGCTTTTTACGTAGACTGGAGATGCACGATGTTCTCGCCGAACATCGATTGATCAAACGAGGCAGGGAGGCTGTCAGGATTGAAGGTTCTGCGTCTGCGCTATTCAGCAGGTGTCGCCGATTTTGCACTCAGACCGGGTGCGGTCACTTCCCTATTTCGTTCCAAGTTCTTACCGACAACGGGGCCCTCCAGCTTCAGCAGAGGTCTTCAGTTACGAGTAGGTATAGCAGCAGCGCGCAGCAGCACGGAAGTCCCGGGATTCTACGAAAAAGGTGTTCCACTGGAAGCTCGGCGTTTTGACTAAAGCGGGAAAATTATTTGTCAGCCCCGTATCTTCGTCGCCCCCCTACTACACCACTTGCCACCGCAACCGATCCTTCGTAGCCCTGGAGGAACACGCGATACACCCTCTCCCAAATCCTGCGGATCCACATGAGCCTCACCCCTCGACAGAGAGCGGCTGGTCTGGGGATTTCGTCTTGCTTGAAGCGCTACAGCAGTATATTGAGGGAATGATACGTGGCCGGCTCCCAGCTACAGCCAAAGATGTCAGGAGACGGTCAGTCAAGGGAAAACGGGCATCGGTCAAGCGTGTGGATCCGAGTGTTCGACACTAAAACCTAGTAGATTGGCGTCAGTCAAGGATAAAAAAAGACAAATTGACGTCAGTCAAGGGGTCAAAGTGCCGTCTCCTGACATCTTTGGCTACAGCTGGAACGGGTATCTATCGTGCCTCAGATGAATCCGGAGCGGTATATCCGTGTGGTCCGCAGACCCTTTGGCGTCCTCTTTCGCCCACTCCTTGAGATGCCCGAACATTACTTGTTCGTCCATGGCACTGCCCTCACGTCAAAACAAGGCCATAGTCCTAAAATGGCTGTGGGGTTGACCTCGAGGATCTACGGCAATCTGTGTTCACGCAGCCCGTGTGTGAAGATCCTTCCTGTGTCTGGTTCACATTGATACAAATCTTGAGGGAAGAGTTAAGAGTTTCCACGGAGAAGAAAGAAGAGGTAATACGCCATACGGTATGCACATTGCTGAACAAGGGCGGAATAGTGGGAATTTTTACCTTACTGTAGTTGTCTCCCTCAATCTTGATGAGCCCCAAAGCATGACGTAGTTGATCCACGCATTTGCAACTGCGAAGAGGGCTTCACTGACGGGATCCTGATTTTTTGTTACCATCCCATTTATTTTATTCGCCGTTATTTTTTCTCTCGCCCTCCTACTTCGAAGTATATTCGTAGCTCAGATCCAGGGTCACATTGCAGGCTCTTCTCCCCCCTCCCCACTACGGCTCGTGCCTTGCATTGTTATCGCGAGAAGACTTCAGCCCTATCTGGATCATGTATTATACGTCGGTGGGTGTTTCGACGCGTGCCACTCTCTGCAAACTCGTTCGTGGAGACTCCAGAATCCGCGAGGAAAGTGACACTTGAGTGACATCCCTTCTTTAGCCTGAACCGGTGAGGTACGCTTCCATCAGCACCCTGCAAATCTCCCACGCAGCACTGCTACGTATGCAAAGCACTTCTATTGGAGCCGCTCGCATGTCGTGACTGCTCTGAAATTTCGTTCCGACTCACACAGCCTGCCCTCATTCTGGGAGAGTCATCGCTTTTGTCTACGTAGACGAATTCTGCTCCACCCTTCACCCGTTTTGTTTTAGGCCACGTCCTCCCCTCCAATCCCTTGACCCCCCCCCCCGCAACGCCGCACGACCCATACTCAGGAACATGTCGCAAGTGTTTCTCGAGTAGTGCGAGCATTGTAGAGGTTATCTTGCACCCGAGAACTCAAGTAGGGTGGCCTTTAGACAGCAGCAGGAAATTGATTGGTTTTAACTCCTGTTGGCATGTATGTGAAACGCATTTCGGAGTCCCCGCCTTTGGTGCAGCGCAGTTGCAGGAGATTAGGAGGGTCCCCGAACCGCTTGAGCTTGTGGCACGAGGGTCTGTCAACTCACATTAATTCCGTGTGTAGGGCCTGTCTGTGGGCAAGACGGGCAAGACCCACTGGCGCCCTGTGGAGCCGCTCTCAGGGCCAAAATATCTCTCCTGGACTTCGATAGTGGCATGTTCAGACCTGCATCCTTTGCATTGTCGACAGTCAGCGCCCACCCCGTCCACTACGCCCAGCACGCCGCGCCAAATAATTATCATGCATGTCTCGACACCGAGTCTGGTTAGCGTGAAAACCGTATGCACGGCGTCTTTTCGGTGTCCTATGTACCCGTCCCGAAACGTTCTTACCTTTTTATGTACACGCGAGGGGCGACCTCGTTGAATGTACGGCACGCTGCGAGCGAGTGGGAGGAACCCTGTTCTACGGAGGAGGCGTGTGCCTTCGTCATCGGCAGGTATAAATACAGCATTTTGATGCTTTCGGGCGCTAACAACGTGCTCGTTGCCCAAGCGTGGCCGCAAAATGGGCGTGTCGCCTGGATGTCCAGCAAAATGTGTATAGCTACGTCCTGGCTACGAATGCGCCTCTGGTATTATTAGAGAAGAGGTCACAACATTATCACTGTTACGGCGAAGTCCTACAGCCGCAGATCCTATAAATACCAACCTGCGGTGGTATCAAACTGTACATAGGATACGACGAGGCGCGGGGCGCGGGGGGGGGGTATCTGGCTCCCGCCGCCGAACGCTCAACCATTCTCAATCACGTCCGAGCAATCATTCACAAAAGCGCTGGCCCTATACCCCAACACATAATGTCAAGGGGAAGCGTATACTGCCTACCCAGTGCAGCAGACCGCACTTACTGCGTCACCATTGTATTTATTCCTGTCGATTAATCGACCCGTGGAAAAATACATTATTACCCTTCTGAACGCATTAATCTATGCAACAACACCGCGCAGTTTGCACCTTCCCCCAAAGGCCGGCCGGTCACGCACCAGAAGCCACCCATCACCACGAAGACCCCCCCCCCAAAAAAAAAAAAGAACAGCCGTCGCCGTCGACTTCCTGCAAGCACTTAAGACACTATGCTGCAGATCCCACAATTATTTCGGTGCCCTTTCATTCCACCTTCGCCTGTGCCTCGTCGTACTGCGCGCCCAGGTCCGCGAACGGGCTGGGTTCCTTTACCCCCTGATGTCCGCGAGGAAAGAAAGCGGTCGAAAATCCCGCCGTCCGGCGTACCGACGGATGTCATACCGACGGATGCGGGGAGGGGGCAGACGAAACGGTCACGGAACGACAAGCAGAAACAAACTGTCAGACACTGCTTGAATTGGAGACAAACCATATGAAGGCCTTTTTGCTTCCACCTAACAAAAACGCCTCCTGAGCTGCGAACGGGAAACAACAATCGACAATGAATCGTGCGCCCGTAGAGATATAGCGGAGCCGGGTGCGACAACGAGCGCGTTCGATACAGCCCAGGGCGAGGGGGGTATAGTCGCCGCCGGGAAACGCGGCAGAAAGAGGGCAACGACGGCACCGTTCGCAACTCATTTTATTTTCTGTTCGCGGCCCCTGTCCTTCCTCACCTTCGGCTGGCCCATCCCCACAAGTTTTGCGATGTTCCCCTTCACTCCGGCCTGGCAAAGTGCGAACAGGAACGCCTGCACAGCCATGTGTAGCAGCAGCGCGCCAAGACGCGATAAACAATGGGCAGAAGAATAAAAAATAGGAACAGGTTTTCAACACGGTGTAGGTGGCACGGGGAGAAAAGCGCGGCCATCATTCAGCATATCATCGGGGTTTGCGTGCTTGTCACTGATCGTCTGATCGTAGGGTTTTAGGCTGTCCGCCCAAGTCGCTTCACTTGTGCGCCACATACCCTTTAGCGGGGGACGGTTTTCCGGGTGTAGGCGGCATTCAAACGAGAACCGAACCGCGGTCGCCGGGCTGCTAGCACCGTATACACGTCTAAAACACTGCACATGTTTTAGTTATAGCGGCAAAATACCAATCCTCATTTCGGTATCGAGCTCCCAAGCCTTTAGCCAGCCGCGCTATTTAACTAGGAAAAGCGAGACGCACAGCCAAGCGCAAATAATGCATAGTTCATTGCCAACATCTATACAAGCCCCCGTGGTCACCATGACATCACCCAAACCATTTTATCCTGGCTTGCCGCATCTTCCACTCGTAGCAGAGACACCACGCCCACGAAAATTCCGCAAAAAAAAAATAGACATCCTGCTCACGAACAACGAGCGCGTCGGGCCTTATATAGTCACGTCCGCTGCTCAGTACCGTTACACGCCGCTATACACGTCGCTTACCACAGAGCAGTCCGTCGGGTCGTCTCCCTCCAGACCCCTGTGGCTGATCTTTTGAAGGAGCCCGAAAGGAACGAACGGAAGCTTCGCCACCACGGTACCCGCGAAGCTGATCACGCACGAGCAGAACGTTTTGCAAGCGACAGACATCGCACCAAAAGACAGAATGGCGCATGTTAGTTAATAGTCGTCGTTCCGATCGGAAAAAGGAAAATGGGCAAGGCGATGCCCCTTGCAAGTCTAACTTACGAGCGCGGAGGTTGTTTCAGCCCGTGCGAGTGCAGCATCCTTATAATAGGAAACAATCGTCACCCACCATAAGCTGCCAAACACATATATCTGGTAACAACGGACCAGGTATATGTGACCGCACGCATGAACCAGAGAGGGGGGGGGCAATCCCGACGAGCACGGCGTCCGAGAAACGACGACATATATACAAAAATACATGTGTCCATACACATACATGCGGCTCCCTATATTGTCCATCGACTCTACCATTTTAACTGTCGACGATGGAATGCTTGGCCCCCATGAAGCTGTTGGGTGCCGGGAGAGCTGAAACGCGTAAGAAAAACCGATTTCGTTCTTCTTGTGTAGAGCTAATCGCGTATACAGCTCCATCGTACACATGGGGGACAAACTACAAAAAAAAAACACACACAGGTACGGCATGACAGCAGTAAAAAACTCGACACCTCAACTGTTCTCGGGCCTACGTACTTCCTACCCTGGTACTTGTTCTCACGTCTTGTTGATACCGATCACGACGGCCATAACCAGGACGGTCACGGCGAGCTTCATCGGCGTTGCCAAGGCCTGGAGCTCCTTCATCGCGTCCGCCAGGTCTTTCTCTAGGCGTTCAATCAACCGCTGGTTCTTCTCCCGCTTCTTTGTGGTGCTGTCCACCCCCACCGGATCGGCTTTCTTCTTTTCCACTACTCGTTTTTTTGGTTGGAGGAAAACAGGGGAAGAGGGTAGGCTATTTACTTTGGGGGAGAAACCACATGAGTTCAGAGGCGGACAATGCTTGCAATGGGCTTCGTAGGAGCTCTGTTGTATCGTACCTTGAAGTGGATATACCTGTTACTTCGTAATACTGTAGATATTACAGCAACAGCGCAGCTCTAATTGGAGAGAAGCACAAAACATGCTCGGTATCAATTCCATCTCGTAGGCCGCCAACGTATGCACAGCAGGGTGTGCTCAGTATCGAAAAGGTGGACACTAATCTCAAACCTTATAAAACAAAATATGTAGCATTACACGCAATCGGCGGAATGCGTGCGTTGAGTGATCGTACAACAGCACGTATATAGTACATCAGTATGATACGAGCAAGACACGAATAATACGCTGGGCACGAACGGAACCACACCTTAAAAAAACTGAAAATTTTGCTACACCGTGTGCTTGCCGCACTTGGAAATATGATTTAACTCTTTCTGCTGTACTTGTAGTCTAGATATGGAGCCTACTGCTCTGCTATATACCTACCAGGTAGTTTGACAACTACTAGAGCTGTACCATGGTACCAGGTACGTCGTACTACTACTTTAGTTACCGGTATACTGGTAGTCCTTACGACTTGAGACACAGTCTTATAAATTTGCGTATGATACGTACGTACAGTGCAGTGGAACACCATCCGTCGTGCAAGTGCTACTTGTCAGAGCAGGAAATATATGCAGTAGACGCGCTGTCGCTGTGTTGGAAGCTTGGCGCAGAGCTTTCAAACGAAACATGCTGTCAGTATATACGAATACACTATACGAAAACAACATTCCAGGAGTGATTACAGCACATGTCCAAGGCAAGCCGTACACGGTTTTGGATTGAAGCGGAGAACCCGCGGAAAAACGAAAAACGACAAAAACTCAACATGTTCCCCCACTCAGTGCTTGAGGAGAGAGAGAGGACTTACGGTCTTTGGCGATCGTCTCGATGTGTCGTTTGAGCCGCTGGTAGTCAGGTTTTCGGTACACCATGAACCACGAGAACCCTACGGAGGCAAAACGCACAGGAGACCACGAGGGAGGCAGGCAAGATGCATACGAGGGTTTAGTGCTGCCTGCTGATGTACTGCAGGTATGGGCGACAACAACACTCTTGCGTTCTTGCTTGAGGGAGGCAGAGACGGAGATTAAACTCTTGTTCATCGTAGATCGATAGTCTACACAAAATCGTGTGGAGAACCGCCTGGTTTAGCTTGTAGTAACATGGGAAGACAGGGCGGTTGCATTCACGATTCGCTCCAGCTAACCGAATGTTCACTGCTTGTGACTAAAGCATGATCTCGTCGAATGACAGAAGCAGTTTCAGCACACGGTTCACGACGAGTCGGACCACCAACCGCACTACATACACCTGCCTCCTCCTCTTTCAGCAACCTTCCTCCGGGAAAGCTTCGTTGGGCCTACGCTCAGCTCGAGCGTTGCCTCGAAACGAGAGAGGAACCGCCGGCGTGGATTCTAGTGACGACCCACCGCACTACTCGTACACCTCCTCCTCTTCCAGCAACATCCTCTTTCGTTTCGAGGCAACGCTCGAGCTGAGCGTAGGCCCAACGAAGCTTTCCCGAAGGAAGGTTGCCGGAAGAGGAGGAGGCGTAGTGTGGGTGGTCGTCCGTCTCGTTGTGAGACATCGAGACGTCGACCTCAGACCAGCGGCAAGGTCTTCGGCGATGGATGTGAGTCCGAATCTCATCATCGACGCCAATATGGAGCCCCTACTCTCGTAGGATTCCGAGTGAAGTGGTAGCTGTGAACCGCTACCGAGGGCTGCAGTTTCCTTCCTTATACGTAGGGCAAGGATAGAGCCCTCCACGTGGTAACGTGGAGATAAGAGAGCGTGAACACGAGTGAGCCAACAAGGGTCTCCTCGCCTCTTCAGTCTCGGGTACTACAGTAGACCGAGACCCGCAGTTCGTAGGTAAGATTCTTCAACAGGTACGTACTGCCTTCTGGTAGACCTTCCGTCGGTACATGTGTGACGACCGTTCTACGGATCTTTCCCAAAACCTGTCCTCCACGTATATAGTAGTGGACATCGCCTGATAGTGAATCTTCCTAAGGTAGCTATTTGCGCACTCTGATTGGCTACGTAAGGGGTACATTGTAAGCGGCTCTATTAATAGAGTCTTTCCAAGCCACAGCATCCCGACCCGGCCGAATCAACCTAGAGTCTTTTCAAGCACAGCATCCACGCCGGCCGAATCAACCCACTGTAGAGTCTTACCAAGCACAGCATCCCAACACTGATTACTGGCATAGGGATCGGGTTAGGGAGGTCGGCTTTAGGCGCCGAGCAGAAAACCTCCATAAAACCACTACCGTATCAGCAGGTGTCCACGCGTCCACACCTCCCTCCACATACCGGCGTAGTCTATTGCTGCCAGGCGAGAGGCGCTTCACTTTGGCCTTGGTCAATCGTAGAGACTTGTGAACTTGCTGGGTCTGTATGCGCTACATACCAGGTACTGCTGTAGTCCATACCAGGTACCAGGGCGTTCGCAAAGACTCAGCCTAACTCTGGAGACGTGTCGTCGAGCCGCAGGTCATTCAAGTGGTGCTCGTGTGCTCGTCTACGAGTATGTAGAAACACGCAAGAGCTGCTACTGACTTGTACTTGGCACAACCTGTGCTTCCATACTCGTAGCTGTCTCCTCTGGTAACACGCCTCACTACAAGCACACCGTCCAGATGGACGAAACAACGGCCGGAGTGTTCATCTCCTATATACCAGGTACTGGAGTATAGAAACAGCAAGCGTACCATATGTTCCAGCGACCGTATTTAGAGTGTGGCACAAGGCATCGGCTGTGCACCCACTCTTGGAACTTGTTTTTTTCCTCGTTTTCCTTTCTGCCGACTTTTCGTGAGCCATGGAAGACAAGAGACGACACCCATAGCCATACTCATTACCTTCTGCGAAGAGGGCGGAGATGGCCGACATGAACACCACCCCGACGCACAAGAGGACCCCCATCTTTGATCGAAACTCCGTCAGAACTTGACAGGTCTTGGAACAATGTCTCTTGAAATGTGATTGCCGTCCTCGAGGCGTTTGGGAGTTCTACTTTCATCGCAGGCGTTATGCAAGCGGGCGCTTCAGGGATTCCTCTTGGTAGAAGTGCGCCCCACCAACCGCATATCATCCTTATCGTGCGAGCGTAAGGGTACCACAAGTCGCCCAAGCTACTCTCACGCCACAGAGCTATTTTCTATCGGTGAGTTGCGCGTGTGTCGAACGTAGTCCGGCGCGGCGCCGCCGGTATATTGCACGCAGAGCCCCTCCTGCCCTTCAAGTTGGCATGTTCGGTTTGCGCACCGAAATCTTGCTCCATTGCTCGCTGTTGCTCGCGCTGCGCGATGGACGCGCACGGCGGAGCTGCTGCGTTACCCGCGCATTTGCTGCGCTCGCCCTCTTCCTTTCGTGACCGTGTGACGCCAATGCGCGCGCCTCCTGTACCGCGAACGCTTCTTTTGTGTGTCCAAACTCAAGGTCATTTCCGAAACGACACTTGAGGTTTGCGCCCCCGACTTCTCTACGAGTAAGAACAAACAGCAGCAAAAGATGGCTCTTGCGCCTCGCTCTCCCTCAACTCCAGCACACAGACAGGATCCATCGCCTACTCGAACGATAACCTGATCCGACCTCGTAGTGCAGCCCATCCAGCTGACTGCAGCGCTCTTCCTGGACCCACGCCACGTCTCAGCAGGCGCGTCGGTGGCCTCGCCTGCCGAGTTGATGCATGCATGCGGCCCAGCGCAGCTTGCTCTTTTTTTTTTTGTTTGCTCCTTTTGGGTGCTCGTCAACAATCTCTTTTTGGTTTCCACTTTTCCACATGCACTTTCCTGTTCTATTTCCAAGTCTCAACCTACTTGTCGCTATGATACATCAAGAGAGAACAAAGCACCCACCCGCCATCCATGGGAAGAGAGAGATGGAGAGAGCTCGCCCGCGCGCGAGAGAGAGAGGGCGCATGCGGGCTGTCCTCAGAATTGCGTCCAGGATGTATATATATGGAAGTGTTGCGATCATACATCAATAGTACGGGGCGACAAGTTCCCTGTGGTTCCGTTTTTTTTTTTCCCCCCACGTTCAAGAAGAATGTTTGTGATATGCGCGGCGCGCTGTACTCATGTTGATGTTGACGACCCCCTGAAACATACCACAGATATCGTATACATCGTCATTTCGACACTTTTATATTTGGAGTTTGGAGACATTCTTTTGATATGTTTCGTTATTCATACTGCCAGAGCAGAGAGCAGAGGTGTAACCAGTTCAGTACCGGTACGTACGTAGTCTTCACACATGTCTTGCTTGTTACCGGTATATACGTACCAGGTAAAGGTATTTCCTATTAATAGCACCTCTGGGGGTTTTACGTATTGCTTCCAGAACTGCCTACGTACTATCAATACTATCTGTACAGCAGTTTTACAAGTATGAATAGCCCTTGGCATATACCATGCGCGGCAGCACTTAATAATTTGGTAGTTAAGAATTCCAGGCTCGAGTTTTAAGACCAACATAAGCACACGGCCTCTTTTGTACCGAAAATAGTGTAGGACACGCCCTGCCTTACATAAGAATTCCAGCCTGGCCATAAATAAGAGGTTCTTAACTGGTGTCGCGTACAGCTGTACTCGTACACAAGTACTGGTAGTACGTACGTACGTGCTACTCGTACACAAGTATGATACTAATAGTGAGTACCACTACGTACCACGCTGAACCGGAATATAGGGAGCGTTTGTATACTAACATTCAATACAAAGGGTGCATGTATTTCCGGTCAGATTGGTATATTAGACCCCTGAACGACGAAAAGTGAAGAATGACTGAACTATTTAGTACCTGGTAGTGTCAAGTGGTGGTGAGGGTCCTGCGCGCGACAAGCCTAATCGTGCCATTTATTTGCTTCTTGCATGCACACGGCGCCACAATTGGCATCGAACAAGCTCATATGTTCATATTAAATCACATGAATATGAACAAGTAATAGGAATGAACTGCAGAATGGCCTTTCGTTGCGAGAACGGCCCAAAAGACAGGAGACAGGAGGTGTTTCTACGCGAGCCGCGCTGAACCTATAGCTGGTACTCGTATTAGCCGAGACTTCCAGCAGTCTACGAGTAGACTATACGCAACTGACTAAAACGCGCAATCTATAGTGTGTGGATGTTTCGATCTCTATCTTTCTTCTTGGCCCCGTGCTAGGGAATAGGTAGTATACACAACCGGTCGCCCCGATGGTATAAATCTAGCAGTTAACCACGAAGACTGCTAAGGTTGAGGTCGAGGGTTCGAGTCTCCGACACCAACTGCTGTCGAGAGTGCCTACTATAGCGTGAGTAGACACGATTCGGCGAGAGTCGACGAGGGAAGAAAGTGCTTAAATCTTCTGATGTTAAAAATGCAAAGCACGTGCCGTAGTGGGGAGGGAAGAGAATAGCCTACTTTTAGTGACCCTGGATCTGAGTTACGACTTAAGAGGAAAAGAGAAGAAAAAAAGGTGAAGATAATAAATGAGATGGAGGAAAAAAGAAGAAAGAAAAAAAAGGTGTACCGGTAAGTAAGAAGCAGTTTGGTGGATTGAAATTGTACATCGCGCCGCGTGTTGCATTTTAGTCGTACTGCTGTAGTACATACCTGGTATTAATAGTTGTGACTGATTTTCGATTGTGTCTTCTGCTTATCTTGGCCGACGTTTACCTTTTTGTTTTTCGCGTTGTCTTGGATGTTGATATCGTCACACCTATGTATGTCCTGGTCCCATGTCGGGTTACGAAAGCTGCCTTTCCTCTCTCTCTCACGCTGGCTCGCTCACAGCAGTGGTTCAACGTACTGCTACTGCTGTATATATACCTTGTTTTTGCCAGTATATCAAACCCTAATGACCTCTTCACAAATGCATCTGTCACATTTGAGGACACCTATTAATCCTATTGATAGTTGGAAGTACGAAACTATTGCATCTACCTACCCTGGCATGTATTAAATCACGTTTCGAGGACAAGGTACTTGGAATTATACCGGGATTCTTATGAACTATGTACTATGTCAGTTGTAGGTATAATATTAATAGTAGGGGGTGGGTGCATTTAAATTCAGTTGATGCTACTGGTGCCACCTTTGCATGATTCGACGCAAGGTGACGAGCGTTGGGAATGAACGCCTGATGTCGTCGCTGTTAGTAGGAACTCGATACAGCTTGTACCTGGTACGTAGTACGGTACCGCGGTGAAGCTAGCGCAGGCGAGGACGAGAGGGGTCCAATCATGCAATCATCATGTGAGCTCGTGATATCTCGTCAGAGTGTGTGTGTCTGTTCTCCACATTAAACCTTCCTTTCTACCCGTCGACATCCAGCACACCCAGTGTCCGTGCCGATTCTTCATCCTAAAAAGGTACCAGTTCTGTGTGGCGTTGGGCTGCACCCGTATACCTACCTAGTAGACTGTTCTGGTACCAGGTGGACAAGAGAAGTTTTACGGGGGACCATAGTAAACACTAGTAAACAGGACCTACGGTACACACCTATGTTTTACTACTGTAACAATATTTGGTCCTATTTACTAGGGTTTACTATGGTCCCCCGTAATAGTACCTAGAGCAGTATTAATAGTAGTGGTATCCGCTACCTGGCGTCATATCCTATCACATTAAGTATTGATGGAGTTACTCCAAGTCAAAAAAATAGGTTTTCGGCCACGGTTGATAGCGGTACTATGGCTGCTAAAATACAAAATATCGCGTCAGACGCTATAGAACTCGTACCATACCTGGTATGTGTTTAAAACCAAATTAGTGCCGGGGGGTAAAATAAACCAAGATACCCAAAGGTACCGGGGAAATCTTGTCTCAGCGTCGATCTTTTACGGTTTTCTGAGCGAAGTTTCAATTTCGTCGCGAAATAATAATATAAGTCGACCACAGATGGTGCCCGCCTTGTTGGGTTTTGTGCCACGTGTCTCCTTTCTTTTGTTTCTGCAGCACTTTCAATAGTTTTGGATTTTACTTTTGCTGTATTGCACTACGCATCATATATACACCCAGACGATGATCTGTCGTCCGCGTGTGCATGCATCACCCGGGTACTGCAGTTGTACCAGGGTGTATACCGCTAGCTTCTTTTCGATTTTGTTGGCTTGAAATTATCCGCCTCCATAAACTATATTTTCTGCACGTACCTACCTGTTCCGTGCATTCTACATAATACATGTTACCTTATCGCAACTACTGCCATTTCTGATATTTCTATATGCGTGAAAATGTTGATGGTAGTGAGATTCTCCGCCAGCGAAGACAATCTTTTAAGTTCGGTACGCAAAGCTCACAGGTGACGTTTTTTTTTTTTTTTTTTACGAAATGCTATGTACGCTACAAATGTTGGCTGCTTGAACTCGGTCATGAAACGCATGCTTGCGTCATGAACCTGGTACTTAAAACTCGTCGTGAAACGTATGCTTGGTCATGAACCTGTCGTTAAACGCGTGCTCAAACACTCTACGTACGGCTTTTCGGTTGCCGTGCGTCGGGGGGGGGGAACATGCCTTCGACCACCGTGCCTGCGAATTTCATGAATCGCTTGTATGCGCAGTCCCACCCATAATGTAGTAGCACGGCTGCTGTCCCACCACCGAGTGAGCGGAGGCACATGCTCCAAGTTGCGCCGCGCTTTGTGCAAGTTTTGTTTGCATCAATCGCGTGACGTGTCACGATCTGACCCAGTTTGAAGTTGGACATTTTTGGACTCCTCTGCTTCCACGGCCGCGACGGGCGCATTCCTTCCGCACTACTGTCTAACTTGAGAACTGGGCGATTGGGCTATGTTGGAGCAAGAGTTGTAGTAGCACATGGGGGGGGGGGGGGGGGGGGGGGGAGAAAGCGAGCAAGCAAGGCAGTTGGCCAATCAGCCGGTGAAACCTGCCAGACTGGCTACATAGCTTTTTCCTTGATGGGCCGTCCGTCGGCCTGCTTCTTTCTGTCCTTTTTCGGAAGAAGTTTCATCAATTAATATGGTTTTCGTCGCCCATTCGCCTCGGTAAAATGGATACACGCGTATATAATAGACCATAGGTTGCACGGCGGCTTCAACGAGCCGATTTCGGCGTTGTTGTGCGCGCTGTTGAGGCCTATCACACAATTGAAAACCTTGGCGTTGCAAAAATGTCGTGTCAATACTCGTACATCTAGATTGTCGATTGTCGTCGTTATTATGTATGTATTATACCCAAGGTAGACCTCACATTATTTGATTATTTGAGTCGGCGGAATCGTCCAAACCATCGCGGGATTTTTATCTCCACTCTCCCTTGTTTTTTCATTTTGATGGACGCGTTTGATTTATACGTCTACTCAAGTATATGGTGTATACGCCGGGTTTGTATAGATACATACAAGGTTTCCCTTCGGGGTTGGGGTTGACTTGAAAACCCCGGGGTTGTCCGCAAGCTGAGAAGGGCGAACACAGCAGGCGCGCGTTCCTCGTACCAGCTATATGTGTTCGTACGTAGTCACCGGGCAAGAACGAAAAACGTGGGAAAAAAAACCTCTTAACATAAAAAGAAAAACAACGGACCAGTAACCGGGCAAATAACACCGACCAGCCCAAACGAGTTTATAGTAGTTATACTATGCCTTGCGTTGTTGCTGACAATCTAAAGTACGGACAGACTACTCGTACAGCAGTCGTGCTGCTGCCAGCAAAGTGTAGAAAGCAAGCAGTAGCTCGAAGAGTTGTCTATCGAAAGTTGGGCCGTTCGTCACGGAGAAAAGAGGTGTATTACGGTCCACTCATAACTAACGACCGACCCCAGTCGACGTAACTCTCATGGTATTTATAGAGGTATACTCGTATCGTATATCGTACATACATACGGTTTGACATTTCTTAAAGAGGCGGTGTTTTGGGCGGGGCTTTGATTTTGTTTTTCTCGGATGAGGTGCAAGTGACACCCCCCACATAATAGACGTGATCAAAGACACGAAATTCGATGAAAGCATCTGGATAAAGATACCAGGGGAGAGGGGAGCGAAAGATTATTTCTTAGGAAACATCTATATCAACACCAACACCACCACCACCACCATCAACAACAACACCAACACCAACACCAACACCAACACCAACAACAACATGCCCCCCCCCCCCCAACCCCCAACCCCAACCCCCTCCCCTGCTACTCGACCCTTTCGCTGGCATCGCATGCCGTCTTGTGTTTCGTGCTCGCGGATGGGCGCCTCTTCTATCCCGCTCTTGCTTGCCAGGGGGGGTTAACACGGTGTATAGTAATGGCGTTTTTGTAGCGGTGGGGCGGAGGGAGCCTCGAGGTCTGCGGCAAAATCACACTATTTCGTCTGTAAGGCGGCTCTCGCCCGCTGTGTACGTACACAGCCCGTGCTATCAATATTAATATTATCCCACTATCACGCGGGACCATAGTACTAACAGTGATCAGACCCAAAGGTGGTGTGTAAACACACGGGGGCATACATGTTTTTTTTTAAGTCGTGGATTATAAATGCATGTATTACACGTATCACTGTGTATCACTATGCAATACTATGTATTTTTATGATTTGTATGTATTACTATGTATTACTATGGCCCCTCGAAATAAGAATGACCATAGATTGACAGACTGATATACAAAATATGCCTTTTCTGTGTTCCGCCTTGCACACCAAAGCAACTCAAAAGTTTTTCCAATGCCAACGCATCCCAAAGCACCCTCAAAGCTCTCTCCCTAAAAATCACGGGCCGCGCAGCAGCCGAAACGTGGGGGCGTGCATTTGTCGACCCGTCCTTCGGCAGGACTTAGCGTAGCGTGACCGGATTATCTACGTATCTCTCTCTTACGTCTGGAGCTGCATTTCGCTCGCGCCTCACTTGCCGTGGGTGCCTTGGCTGCCTTGGTTGAATTATATGGCTCACTCGCAGATGAGCTTCCGTGCGCCCTGCCGGTTTTCATGTCGGTGTGGACGGCGTTCGTTGTTCTTCGTTTTGTGTTGGTTGGTTGGTTGGTTTGTTGGTTGTTGGTTTTGTTTCGGTTCGTTTTATTTTCGTTTCGTTCGGTTTGTTTTCGTTTCGTTTCGTTTTGTTTCGTTTTTTTTTTGGCGTTTGTGCCCTATGGAACCAAAGACGTCAGGAGAAGGCGCTTTCACCTCTTGGTAGGCAGCAACTTTGCCTTGACGTGCCTTGACATGCCTTGACTGGCAACAAACTACTAAGTTTTACTGTGGTAATTTATAATGTAGTGCTTATTTTACCAGGGTAACTACTCTCTGCGACGAGGTGCCGCGTTGACTACCGGCGAATCAACGCGGGGGTAGTAGCCCTGGGTGAGAGTCTCCGGCTGATCGCAGCAGAGAGGCCTCATTGATCCCAAACTATATACGAATTAATGCGACGACGGAATGTTACCGGAGAACACTCGACCCCTATGTACGCCCTTGACAGCGAACGGTTTGCCTCGCTGACACGTCTCCTGACACCTTTTGGTTCGGAACAGGTATGGACGGGCACAAGGTTAAGTCGCACCCGGCACCAGAGTCGCGCGTGGGCGAGGAGGGCACCTCGAAGCGCAACATAACCAGGAAGGGGAGCGCCAAGGTATGCCCACATGCCTGCGCGTGCGGTCGCAGAACGGCTCGGCATTTGTGCATGACATCTCTTCTCCCCGCCCGCCCCCTCCCCCCCTTCCCTCCCCTCCTCACTCGTTTTTGACGGGTTCAACGCCCCTTTTTGTGCTGTGTCTTTTTTTTATCACGCCGCGTGGCCAAGAGCACTAAAACACGAAGATGCTTTTAGTTTAGAGGCTACAAATCTGTCTGTAAATGTAAGAACCGTTTTTGTATTATTATCTAATCAAAATGGTGCTTATAATTAGGGACATAGGGGTACGTATATAGGAGACCGGTCTTTTTGGGGGTGCCAAAGGCCTCTTGTGGTTTTATTGTATGTACTAGTTTTAGTGCAGGGGAGGGGTCAGCAAACCGTGGCCTCTTTAGCGCCTTGGCTAGACACCAATTACATAGAGCGGATTCGTTTTGTGTTTGCTGTGGCTGGTTGCCTCGCACTTGCTTTCTAGTCTCTGGTGTTGACGAGTGACCCATCGAGTGCCCCCCCCCCCCCCCCCTCACTTTTGGCTGCGCTGCAGTGGGTTGCCGTGTTAGTCTGCTCGTCAGCCCATACGTCCCACCCACAAGCTCTTCCCTGCGTCGCGCTCGCTTTTTTTTTTTTACGTGGCGGAAGGCTCGCTTGCAAAGAAAATTGTCCTGCCTCGTTGGTTTTTGTAGAGGTGGGAGGGAAAGGGAGGGGGGGGGGGCGATCTATTGGTTCCGTCGCGACGATAACTCGTTAACCTTTCTACTGGCTGTTGCAATTTAGGTAACTCTTGTTCCAGGTACGAGTGTGCCTCTGAAACGTGAGCGCAGCTCTATAAGAGTTATAAAACGCCTGTGGGGCTTCAGAGGTAACCCCCTTTGGGGCTCGAGAGGTAACTTTGAGACTTCAGAGGTAACCTCTCTGAGGCTTCAGAGGTAACCCCTTTGGAGCTTGAGAGGTACCGGTAAGCCCTTTGGGGCTTCAGAGGAAACTCCTTTGAAGCTTCAGAGGTAATCCGTTTGGAGCTTGAGAGGTACTGGTAAGCCCTTTGGGGCTTCAGAGGTGACCCTTTCGAGGCTTCAGAGGTAACTCCTTTGGAGCTTCAGAGGTAACCCCTTTGATGGTTCAGAGGTCACCCCTTTGGGGCTTCAGAGGTAACCCTTTTGGGGGGTTTGAGAGGTAAGCCTTTTGGGGCTTGAGAAGTAAATATTTTGGGGCTTCAGAAGTTACCCCCTTGAGGCTTCAGGGGTAACCCCTGTGATGTTTCAAAAGTAACCGCTTTTAGGCTTCAGAGGTAACCCCTTTGGGCTTCAGAAGTAACTATTTTGAGGCTTGCGAGGTAACCCCTTTTGGGCTTCAGGCGCAACCCTTTCGGGGCTTCTTATAGTTGGAGCTTCACATTTTATTCCTGTCGGGGCTTGAGAGGTAACCCCCTTTGCGGCTTCAGAGGTAACCCCTGCAGAGGTAACCCGTTTAGGGGCTTCAGAGGTAACCCTTTTCAGGTTTCGGAGGTAAGCAACCCACTGGGGGCTTCAGAGGTAACCCCTTTAGGGCTTCAGAGGTAACCTCCTTGAGGCTTCAGAGATATCCCTTTCGAGGCTTCAGAGGTAACCCTTTTGAGGTTTGCGACGTAACCGCTTTGGGACTTCAGACGCAACCCTTTTAGGGCTTCTCATAGTTGGGGCTTCACATTTTATTTCTTTTGGGGCTTGAAAGGTAACCCGTTCGAGGCTTCAGAGGTAACCCCTGCAGAGGTAACCCGTTTTGGGGCTTCAGAGGTAACCCTTTTGAGGCTGCAGAGGTAACAGGGTAACCCTTTTGAGGCTTCAGAGGTAACCAACCCCCTTGAGGCTTCAGAGAGGGAAAACATGTCGGCAAGACTACGACGATTACAGCAGCATCGGGCACACGACGCAGCTCCAGGCTACCGGCGTATAACTTGTGTCCGAGCCGCAGTGCGCATCGAGCTGTCTGCTGTACCACACGCGCAGGCGGCAGGCATATGGTGATAACTTGCTCACTGCTGCTCGGTCTTATACGAGTAACAGTCGCTCGATAATACTAATGTTTTGCAGTACGAGTAGCCTTTGCTGACATGGGTGGCGGCTTCGTTTCTTACAAAAAAACGTGTCAGGTTTTGTAGGCCACTCTATAAAGTAAAAACTTATATACCCCGTATATATAGAACGCGCGGTCGAAGTATCACACCAAGCTTGCAAAAACGAGTTTTGAGATTTGTTTTTTGTTTTTCGATGTATCATACGTAGCGCTGAGGTGTTGTTTTTTAATTCAATTAAATATATATATCGCAGTCGTCGTTTCGGTTTGTCGCCATACATGGGTCCCCCCGCGAGCCCGCCCCGGGTAAAACATGCGATGCCCTATGATAGGTAAACCCTTGTGGCAAGCAAGACAGCGGATAAGAAAAAAGCAAAACTGGGTTGGTACCAAATCGTTTCGTTGCCGAAGACTTCAACTCACCCCTCTCCGCCTTTTTTTCGACGACGTATATATATATATATAGGGTTAGGTACGTTCTCTCAATCGGTCGTACTCTCCCTACACCCCTAACCCTGCGATAACATTGCAATGCACTGCTGTCTACTCTGCGGACTGCATTACACTGTAGCATGTCTCTTGTGTCGTGGTTTTTTGTGACCACAGAGCTTGTATCTATCTACGTACCCTGGTATCTCTCTCTATTAATAGGAATGGAAGAATAATGACACTGGGTGTGCTGTCGACGGGTGGAAAGTAACGGTTTGATGTGAAAAAAAAAAAACGCCCACACAGCAGCAGCTCATGTTTCTATTTTGTAGCAATTTTACACCAAAAGCTGGTGTTTTTATTATGTAGCAATTTTTACGCAAAAGCTGGTGTTTGTATTTCGTAGCAATTTTATATGATGTCTCATGGATGCAACCTGCCGCGTCCCTCCGCAACCCACTCACCCGATGAAACCCGCCTTTCCGCAACCCACCCACCTGTTTCGCAAGGGCAAGAACGGAGGAGGTGGGGGACAGAAGGGGCGGTGGGACCCAACGGACGACGGGAGCGAGGCAAAAGCGGTGGATGGCATTGCCGACAAGGGGGACCCCAACTACGACTCAGAGGCGGATGAACACGACAACAACTACGTCCTGGTGCGCGCGCGGCGACTTTTTTCGGGGGGGTTTCCAATCATGCACGCGCTCTGGCTTTCCTGGCGTTTTTTTTTTTTCCTTTCCTTTGCCTTCTTTTTTTTTTTTTTTTTTTTTTTTTTTTTGTGTTTTTGCGTTTTTGGTACATGCAAAAAAAAGAACAAGAACATTATAGTACCAGGTAGAACATAATTTCATAGAATACATATATAGATGCGTGCGTTACACGCTTGTCTTGTTACGTGCGTTGTGCGTCTTATTAGCTGCTTTCATATCATGTGTGGGTGTTGTGTGTGGGTGTTTTTTTTTGCTATTTTACTTGTTTTTTATTGTGTTCGATGTGCTCGTGTTGTGTTGTGACTCTGAGTGGGGACCATCATATTTTCCTTCCCCCGGGGTTTCCCGGCTTGAACTTTTCGACGGTGACTCGCATGTGCGATGCCGTTGAGCGATATATCCGTTGGGCGTTAGACCCGTTGAACGGTAGATTCGTTGGGTGGGATGCCACAGGAACGTTTCTGCTGTGTAATGTTTGCCTGTTGGCGTTATTATATACCTGGTATTTTTTTTCGCGCACGCGAGTGATGTGTGAAGAGAGTCTTTACACTCAATTGTGTGTACTCGTATTAACAGCACTCTTCTTGCATACCTTGGGAACATTTATATCGTAGCGATGAAGAGTTGTCATGTGGTCGTCCTGCCTCGGCCCTTTTTCCACCTTTCAACGATCAAGCAAAAAACAATATGGTACATACGTACGTATTGTATGTATATACGAGTATATGCGACTTGTTTTCTGCCATAGTAACCCTCATCTCGGCTCGAACAATCGCTTGGCCGCACAGGAAATATATGGTACTCGTACGGAGCAACGGGGCAGCAGACTTCAAATGCTAATATTTTTGAAGTCCCATCCAACCCACCCACCCACCCACCCACCCACATCCACTTCCACATCCACCTTTTGCCGATCCTTCGGGCTCGACTGCAGCCTACCCTACCTTGCCGCACCGTACCGTACCGTATCGTGCCGCAACATACCATACGGGGCGCTGTCCCGTGGGCCAAACCCGCGAGACAGCAGCAGTGCTGTGGACCGCGCGGGCCCGAATTTTGTCTTTCCGCTCTTGGCTCTTGGCCCCGTCGTCCCGCGAGAGGCCATACGTACGTACGGGTGCTACAACAGCAGCAGTTGCGCGTGGTCGGTGCCTTGTAGGTTGTACGGGGGGCAGGGCAGGGCAGGGCAAGTCACGGCAAAAGTCAGGGCAGGGCAGGCTTATTTTTTTTTTCTTTTTTTTTTTTTTTTTTTTCTGGTTTCGCGACTGTTCGGGGCTTGGGCTATATTTTGTTTTAAGTGCTGCTGCTGCTGCTGCCGCCGCCGCCGCCCCCCCCCTCCTTTTTGCCATTTTTTTTTTCCCCCGTCCCCCCCCTTCTTTTTTTGTCGAATCCACCTGCAGGTGTCGGACAGCACAGTCATAACTCCCAATGGCGTCCCAGGCCCTCTCCATACTCTGCCGGAGTTCAAGAGGCGGCTCAAAACCATCATTGAGGTATAGGGAGAGGGAGGGGAGGAGGGGAGGGAAGGGGGAGGGGTACTCATTATTGTGATGCCAGACGCGTGCGATGATAGAGGTAGCGTTTTTTTGGCTAAATAATGTGTCCAAACCATGGTTCTCCTTATCCCCTGAACCCTTTTAGGACTGCAGTCCCGTTTTGGGGACAATCCACACTAATTCTAAGTAATTTGTCCCCAAAACGGGACTCCAGTCCTTTAAGGGTTAATAATTGGTCCCGTGTATTTGGGGACAAAATACTAGGAATTAGTGTGGGATAAGTTTTTTTTTCAGTTCTGAATGGGTTAACCCCTTAAGAACTGGTCCCACGAATTTGGGGACAAACTACTGGGAATTAGTGTATGACATTTTTTTCAGTTCTGTGTGGGGTTATATATAACCAAATTCCGCCGGCCGCGGGTGCTTTCACGCCGTTGGCGCTCTTTTTCTGCTTGAATGTCTTCACCTCAGTCACGTGTAGCCTGCATGTCCTTCGTCGACCCCATCAGCACGCCACGCCGTAAAATCCCTTAAGCTCGTCCGCCTCACATACGAGACCGGATAATGTTTTTTTTTTTTTTTAAATGCCGTCCTTTTTTTTGCATATCTATTTTTTTTGTACTTTGAACCTTATAGGACTGGAGTCCCGTTTTGGGGACAAATTGCTTAGAATTTGAGTGGTTTGTCCCCAAAACGGGACTGCATTCCTAAAAGGGTTAAGGCCGTGGGATTGTTCATCGGGGGTGCGTTTTTGGGCGAGGCATAGAGCTCCTCAAGTGACCACCCTTTGAAGGCAGAAACATCACGGTGCATCTCTGCCTTAGCATTTGTCTGCATGGCCGTCTAGTCGGGGGGGGGGGTGTACTTCATTTTCATGCATGGCCGTAGTCGTATGACCATGGACCCTCGCACCCCTACAATGCCGGGACGGAGCATGTCGGGTTTTCACCGACCAGGGGCGTACTCATTTGTTGCTTGCCTTAGTCGTTTGACCATTGACCACGCATCCCTTTCGAGACGGAGCACCGTTCCTACTCCTATAATAGAGAAACCCCTCCAACGGTTGGGCGCTCATTACGTCGTTTCAATATATTACATGAGATACGTTTTGGTAGTCTTATCAGGGGGGTACACTCATTGTCGGGCATGGCCGTAGTCGGGGTGGTGGTGGGGGGGGTGTGTACGAGTGTCCTCAATTGCTTTGCATGTTCATGGTCGTATGGCCATAGACCCTCGAACCCCTACGATGTCGGGGTGGAGGACGTCGGGTTTTCACCGACCAGGCAGACATTGATTGCTTGCACCAAGCGCGAAGCGCCCTGAGGGGTTAAGCGAGTCGCATGAAGGGTGAGCTGCACCCTCTACTAAGAACCGCTTGCCAGGCGGACTTTCTTGCATATATGGATGGCAGCGTCTAATTAAGTGTTTTTTTTTTTTTTTGGTGTGGCCACTTCCAGAGACGGGGAGTGGCGGAAAGCGTCGGTTTTTATAGTCGCTTATGCGCTGCACGCGCGCCTTCGTTTTTTTTACAAGGAAACGAAAGAAAACGGGACTTGTCTGGGAGAGAAAAATCGTTTTTTTGTGTGTGTGTGCGTGCCTGACGAAGGAGAAAATGTAGGCCTGACAAAACGAAGATCTATTTATGTGTTCGCTGTGTTTAAAGCGCGTGCGTACGCGAGTGTGTGTGTGTTTAGGGGGGGGAGGGTGTACTCATGTCATGGAGTGCGTACGCGAGTCTGTGTGTTTAGGGGGGGGGGGGGTGTACTCATGGCATGGGTGGGTTTAGCTCACGGCCTCTTGTTTTTCCAGCGATGGTATGTACCTGGTATATAGCAGGCTTCCCCCCGCGCTGCGGCAAGGCTGGGTGGCTTCTCATCTGGAGACAGGCAGTAGGCTCACTCCCTTGCGGAGGCAACGGTGCCCTCCGATCTCACCTTACTCAATTTTCACAAGGACTCTTCACGGATCATGACTCCGACCTTCGAGTCGGGTCAGGAAGTTTTCGAGGTCGCACGGGTCGAGTTGGGTCGAGTCGGGTCGGGTCGAGTCGGGTCTAGTCGGGTCGAGTTGGGTTGAGTCGGGTCGAGCCGGGTCGGAAGGTTTTCAAGTTCTCACGGATCGGGTCCGGCCAACCGTTACCCGACCCGACGCAACCTGGCCCGCAAGGTTTGACCCGACCCGCGAACACGTGAACTTTAACTTTAACGCCTTCGGGACTTGAGAGGCAAAAAAACGTTCTAAAAAATGTGACGATTTAGGCATCGGCTATAACACGGAGTAGAGCCCTATTTTAGTATTACAGCAGTGGTCCCTCTATAGTGCCGGTTGGACAGTGCCGGCTGCCCACTATACGTAGTGCCTGTGGAATCGCTTGACACACAGATCGGATTCACCAGTGTGGTTGTGTGCGGAGTAGATAGTGCCGGTTGCCGCTATAGTGTCGGTATTGTTGGCTGGCGGATACCGACACTACTACTGTATTGAAATATACCACTTGTCCCTAAATATAAGCACCTTTTATACATTAATATTCAATAAACACTGTTCTTATATTTTGGGACAGTATAATGTATTTCAAGACTTATCATTATGTCTCGTAATATAAGCACCATTTCCATATTAATATTTTTGAATGTAATCGATGCTTATATTTCGGGACAGAGTACGTGGCACAATTTAGTGAACCCTTTTTAGTACGGCACTGCTGTACATGTACCTAAATCTGACACTAATTCCAAGTTTTTTGTCCCCCCACCACGGGAGTGCAGTTCTAAAAGGCGTTATTGGCTGCTGGGGCAGTAGGGGATAGGGGATGTGTTCGAAAGTGCCACGGAAGGAGACGTACTATGTACGATACGCGCACAGCACGGTGATACACATGCTATGCGTCTATGCGTGTATACGCAGCATACTGCTGCACGCTCTTCGTAGAAGGTTTTTGGTGACAGTACCACACGACCACACGTGCTTCGCCACGTGGCTCGCCTTTTGGGGCTCGTTACATATAGGCCCCTTCAACTCGGACCGTCACCAAGGATTAGCACCCACCGCCGCTGCCGCTGCTGCTAATTCTACGTAAATCGAGCCAGTCCCATGTTGGATTGGAGGCGGGCGTCGAGAGTTCGACATCGCCAGTTGGGGTGATGGAAGTTGACTCGAGTTTACGGATGTTAGCGTGCGGTTGCTGTGGTGCCGCTGATGCTGCTACTGCCGCTGCTGCTACCGCCGCTGCTGCTACTGCCGCTGCCGCCGCCACTGCCGCACCCGACGGTCAGCAATGGCAACACCACCACCGCTGCTGCTGTTGTTGTTGGCGCCGTTGCCGCTGCCACCGCCCCCATCTCGGCCGTCCTTACTCGTTTGTTCGCTCGCTCGCTCGCGTGCTCGGCTGGTTTGTGTTTCGTTTTGTTACCACCACCACCCATCATCTCAGCTGTGCTTGCTACTCGTTCGCTCGTTCGCTTACGTGTGCGTCCGTTTAAAAAAATATGTATCTTTTTTTTTTGCCCGCCATTTTTTGTTGAATTTTGCTTCGCCATTTTTTGTTGATTTTGGATTTTTGTTCTCGCCATTTTCTTGTTTGTTGTTTGTTGTTTGTTGTTTGTTGTTTTCTGTTTTCTGTTTGTTATCAGGAGTATTTCTTGTCGGAAGATGCGGGCGAGGTGCTGCGGTCTGTGAGGGAGCTCAAGTCCCCGGCGTACCACTACGAGATCGTGAAGCGCGGCATCAACATGTCACTTGATGCCAGGGACCACGAGGTAGGCGGACAGTACGGAGTCGTTTTGGGTTAGGTTAGGTTAGGTTAGGTTGGGTTGGGTTCGGTTGGGTCGGGGCGGGTCGGGGCGGGTTGGTTTGTTTGATTTGGTGTGGCCCGGCGTGACGGGAAGCGGGGGTAACGGGTGAGGCTTAACGGGTTGGCGATGGGGGCACCGAAAATGGACGACCTCCTCTTTCTCTCTCTCTCTCTTTCACACAATAACTGACTCTTGTTTTGTTGCTTACTTGCTATGTACGCATGCTTCTTTCTTGGGCCTGTGCAGCGGGAACTGGTGTCGAAGCTCCTGTCGGACGCCTACCCGGACGTGCTGTCAAGCAGAGAGGTGTGCAAGGGATTTGAGCGGCTGTTCGAGATGATCGACGACATTCAGCTAGACGCGCCCAAGTGAGTTGTTGTTGTTGGTGTTGCTCCACAAATTATGTAATTGATCCCCGCGGCATGCACCAACCATACCACTCACTGTTCGAAAAAATAAGCATTTTTTTATATTTAGATCAACATACAAATAACCTTATTTTTACGGATAGAGTGGTGGAGATAATTGAAAAAACTGCTGTAAAGAAACTAACAGCTGTGCGATCGAAAAAATCCTCAAAACTCTTTTTTTGACAGCTTAGGTTTATACGAAGTACCAGATATGCGTACGTACGTGTATACACTCTGTTAGTTACACTCGTGTGCCGCAACATTTCTTTATGCAAGGATGCAGGGAGTTCCACAATTGGCGTCACGTACAGCAGTATCGAGAGACTATACACCGTGCATCACGCAATTTAACACAATTGCCTGAGCTTAGTTTCCGAGCCGATTTTCTTTTACAACAGGGGGGGCACAATTACACTATTACGAGGGACTATAGTAAATAGGACCAAATGTTGTTCGTAGAAATAGGTAAATATATAGGGTTTTTTATGTACCGTGGGTCCTATTTACTATGGCCCCCCGTAATATACACAAGGAAAGTGGTAGCTGCTGGAAATACTATTACGAGGGACTATAGTAAATAGGACCAAATGTTGTTCGTAGAAATAGGTAAATATATAGGGGTTTTTTATGTACCGTGGGTCCTATTTACTATGGCCCCCCGTAATATACACAAGGAAAGTGGTAGCTGCTGGAAATATCGGATGGAGGCGTTTCCATAGACGTACGTATGGATGCATCAGTCGTCGTTTGCCCGGTTTGGGGTCAGGAAAATGGCAGCTTGGCGGTGTGATATCTTGCGTGTCTTAAGGTATAAAACATACCACGCTGGGCGGAAATATGATGACCCCAAATAGTCCTTACAGTTTCGTCCAGAGCGGTATATATATATATAATACCTGGTATATATATACAAGGGCTCCGCTCCGCGGGCGGCGTACGCCGCCCGCTACGCTCGCGCAAGGAAAGGGGCAAAAGAGGCCCATGATGTAGTGCAAGCAAAAGCACCGACTTGAAAATGCCAAGAGGTTCATGGTGCACAGCGAAGAGACGGCGGACTTGACATGCATGCAAAACATGCTCGGGTCCTGGAGCATGGAGGTAATGTGCACCCCGACTCGGGGCTCGGGGTGCACATTAGCCCCATGCTCCAGGACATATATATATACCTCATGCATACGTACACAAGAAGTGTCTGTATATATAAAACAGTAAGCCGTCGGCCGTAGTAGGTCGTAGGCGGTGAGCCGCAGGCTGTAAGCTGTAGGCCGTAGTATTAACAGTATGCCGTGTGACTTGGATTAGTATTGAGTTCGCGAAAACGCCTGATATGTACGTACATACTTGGTATATACGTACATATATTACATTGAAACAAAGAAAAACATTAGCTGTAAGATGGAGGATTCCGTCGCAATTCATCTTTGCAAGCTGCGTGTGATACTCATGTTTGTAAGCAGCGTGTGATATTCGTGTTTGCAAGCTGCGTGTGGTAGCATATGCTAATTCGATCGCGCGTACTACCCGTACGGGTTTTGTATGACCTCACGAAGGATATATCCGTTCCTTATCGAGGGGAACAGTTTCGGACAGCTGTATATTGTACTCGTAGTGTCGAGCCAGTGATGTACTTGTACGTATACACACTCTCAGCATTAAGCTTTGACATCGGACACATACGCATATACGCACACCTACACGTATGTATACGTATAGGAGAGATTAGGTGCGATTGTTGCATCCGCTGATGTCTACGTAAACACGTGCTTAAATACGTAAGCCATGCGGAATTCTGGACACAGCAGTTCCTACTTTTTTTGTGGAATCTTCTCTTTTATTTTTACACCGGACGTTTGGTGTGTTTTTTTTTCGTGGCGGTGACCTCCGGAGGGGGCCGGCCGGCCGGCCGGTTCTGAGAGTATCGGCTGCCGCCCGCGGCTGAGCGCATTATTAGTGCAACTGCGGTAAGGTCCAGCCTCGGAAACAAAAGCAAGGACTGGTATGCAGGGGACGGCCAGTCAAGGCGTCAATCCCCGGCCGCCTAGCAATTGTTCTTAATATACTAGTTTTAGTGGAGGGAGCGGTCAGTCAAGGGGTCTTACTGCTGTCACCTATCATCTTAACATACTAGTGTTAGTGTAGAGGGCGGTCAGTCAAAGGGTCTAACTGCGGTCACCTATATATTTGGCATATTTAACGGGTACCAGTATATACTAGTTTTAGCGTAGGGGCGGTCAGTCAAGACGTCAAACCGCGGTCACCTAGCATTTGTCCTTAATGTACTAGTTTTAGTGTAGGGAGCGGTCCAACCGCGGTCATCTAGCATCTTAATATGCTAGTTTTAGTGTAGGGGACGGTCGGTCAAGATGTCAAACCGTGGTCACCTAGCATCTTAATATACTAGTTTTAATGTAGGGAGCGGTCAGTCAAGCGGTCAAACCGCGGTCACCTATCATCTTAGCTTACTAGTTTTAGTGTAAAGGGCGGTACGTCAACCCACGGTCTCCTATGAAGCATCTTTGCCCTCAAATCCATCCCCGTTCCCTCTTCCTGTAATCGCTATTAATCATCGTCCACCTTTTGCTGCTGCCCTGCCACTGACATTGATGCACACACACACGGCAGCGCGCGCACATTAGTGGCGTCGTTCCTGGCTCGTGCGGTTGCGGACGAGATCATCCCCCCGTCGGTCCTGCGCAATGCGGCTTTCCTTAGCTTGGGAGGCGAGGTCGTGAAGGGGGCGCGGCGCCTGCTATCGAGGTACGATACGGTATGGTATGGTGTGGTATTGTATGGTGTGGTGTGGTGTGGTGTGGTGTGGTGTGGTGTGGTGTGGTGTGGTGTGGTGTGGTGTGGTATGGTATATGGTATGGTATGGTATGGTGTGGTGTGGTGTGGTATGGTATGATATGGTATGGTATGGTATGGTGTGGTGTGGTGTGGTGTGGTGTGGTGTGGTGTGGTGTGGTGTGGTGTGGTGTGGTGTGATATGGTATGGTGTGGTGTGGTATGGTTTGGTGTGATATGGTATGCTTTGGTATGGTATGGTTCGGTTGGGTTCGGTTTGGTTCGATTTGGTACGGTATGGATGGGTAGGGTAGGGTATGGTGGGATTATAATATTAATAGTGTATAATTGGACGCGAGTCGACGAAGGAAGAAAGTAATGAAACCTTCTCGCAACAAAAAATGCAAGGCACGTACCGTAGTGGGGAGAGGGGGAGAGGAACTTACTTAGTGACCCGTGGATCTGAGTTACGACTATTAATAGGAGGGAGAGAAACAAAAAGGGTGAAGGTAATTAATGGGATAGAAAAATGAAATACAATGAACGGCATGGCAGGGTAGGGTATGGTAAAAAGGTATGATCTGGTAGGGTTGGGCATGGGTATGACATTCTGTGATGTGGCATGGTATGGTATGATACGGTGTGGTATGGCACGGCATGGTGTGGTGCGGTGGTTGCTGTGTGCGTCGGGTTTGTATCGCAACATTTACCGGTGAAGCGTTCGGCGGTCTACGGTCGTGGGCTGTCGTGGAGGCGCACACCCTAACCCCCCCCCCCCCCGGCAAGCGTTGAAAGTGTGTGGTGCGTGAACGATGGTTGCGCCTTTGTTTTTCCGTTGCCTGGGAGAAGGGGTAAGCACAGCAGCAGTGTAGATGCCCGCCGCATGCTAACGGCACACGACAGCGCGGATTTGTTTTGAATCGGCCAGCGGCAGCTTTGTGATGACTCGCATTATCACGCTCCCTTTTCTTCTCATTCTCTTCCTCTCCCTGAAATTTAGACGGCGCGGAATTACAAAACCACACCACACCACCCTGAACTGGATTGCCTCCCGTCCCCTCATCTCGCGTTTTCCGTTGCGTTGCGTCGTCTCTTGTGTCACCCCTTCCATTTTTCCGTTCTGCGCCGGCGGCGACGGTTCCAGGGACCACGTCCTCTCGCGCCTGGAGCACGTCTGGGGCCCCGGCGACGGCCGCCCCGTGGAAGACCTGAAGGTGGCCATCGACCAGGTCAGTTGTCAATCCAGCCACCCCAAAAGCGTCTACTTGGATTATACCCCTGTTAGTACCCTGTTAGTGCCCTGTTAGTACGGCTGTGACTTGGTTGACTATTACAAGTCGCCGACTAGTTGTTAGTTGGCTGGGTGTGTTCCATGATTAGTATATAGGGCTGTGAGTGGACCGGCTAAGTCGCCGACTAGTGGTTAGTTGGCTAGGTATGTTCCATGATTAGTATATGGGGTTGTGAGTTGGTTGAGTATAAGTCGTCGACTAGTCATTAGTTGGCTAGGTGTGTTACATGATTATTATATAGGGCTGTGAGTGGACTGCCTATCAGTCACCGACTAGTTGTTAGATGGCTAGGTGTGTTCTATAATGAGTATATAGGCATGTGAGTTGGCTGACTATACGTCGCCGACTAGTTGTCAGTTGGCTAGGTAGGTTCCATGATTAGATAATTTGTATATAGGGCTGTGAGGTGGCTGACAATACGTCACTGACTATTAATAGTTGTTAGTCGGCTATGTAGGTTCCATGATTAATATATAGGGCTGTAAAGTGAAACTATAAGTCGCCGACTAGTTATTAGTTGGTTTGGTAGGTTCCATGATTAGTATAAGGGACTGAGTTGGCTGACTATATGTCGCTGACTAGTTGCTAGTTGGCTGGGTAGGTTCCATGATTAGTACATATATCCCCGAAACGCTAGTGCAGTCGTAAATGGGATGGTGTCACACCTCTGAAATCAGATTAGATTGATCTTATCCCCGCTTTATGATGTATAGACATTTTCAGGGCAGATAAATTTACTGATCTGCACCTCGATCTTGGCTCATACTACCGGGTGGGAGCCGTATACTCTGCATGATCTATATACGTAGTACTTGTGCAAAGACCCTGAACAACAGCTCAATAACGCAGGTTAAGATCTAGATGGTCTACACAGCAGTATATCGTGATCTGTCTGATCTGTCGATAGTTATATGTATACGTGCACAGGAGTCAGGCTACAATTGTGAAATTCAGTTTTTTTTTGCTTGGTGTGGAAACAGGGATGATGAGTGCCAGAGCGAGACAGTCAAGTTAATAAATGAATACCTGGTATGCAGGAGTAGCTCTCTCTGTCTCACTTTCTGCATGTTGGTTTCTCTTTCTATCTAACCTCTACCCCCTCCCCTCCCCTCTCTCTGTGTCCTATCTCTTTTCAGCTGCTGGTGGAGTTCCTGTTGTCCAGGCAGCTCGACGAGGCCGCGGCGTGCGTTAAGGAGCTGGACTGCAGCCTCTTCCACCACGAGATTGTCAAGCGCGCCGTCAAGGTGAAGCGCTTAGCACAATTTATACTCAGCACCATTTACACGTAGCACAATTTCTACTTGGCACAACTTCTCCTTGGTGCAATTTCTACTTAGCATAATTTCTGCTAAGCATATTTTTTATGCAGGAACAAGCCCGCACTACTCTAGTGCACACCTCGGGCAGATCAGATAGATTCCTGATCTGTATTATCTAGCTCATGTTGCAAGGTGGGAGCCGTATAGCCTGATTGCTTTATAGGGCATTTTTCCTGGGTTGGATCTGTACCGTACATATCATGCTGCACAACATCTCATAACGGCAGGTTAGGAACCAAATGATCTAGATCGTGATTTTGTCCGGTGTGGAAATGTCCGCTTATTGTTGTCTAGCTTCGACCCTTTTTTGCCTGTTGTTTCCGGGTTTTCACAGCGGCGGCGTTTTGTTTCTCGCGCCACAATTGGAGATGCCGCCGTTAGCGTGGGCGTTGGTGTTTTAGAGTAGCTTGGGGGTTAGGGGGGTTGGCGTTAGCTGTGAGGGTTAGCGTAGGGGTTGGTGTTAGCGTTATCTTCGATTTACCGTTAGCATTGGCGTTATTGCTGTTGGCGCTAGCGTTGTTGGCCTTGGCGTTAGCGTTGATGGCCTTGACGTTTGCGTTGTTGGCGTTAGCGTTGTTGACGTTAGCGTTGTTGACGTTAGCGTTGTTAGCGTTAGCGTTAGCGTTAGCGTCAGCGTCAGCGTTAGCGTCAGCGTCAGCGTCAGCGTCAGCGTCAGCGTCAGTGTCAGCGTCAGCGTCAGCGTCAGCGTCAGCGTCAGCGTTAGCGTTAGCGTGTCAGCGTTAGCGTTAGCGTTAGCGTTAGCGTTAGTGTCAGCGCCAGCGCTAGCGTTAGTGTCGACATCAGAGTTAGCGTCAGCTGTCAGCGTTAGATGACGGTTTATCGAGAAGGCCGCTGAGGGTATAAACCTCGTGCTTCGTATACATGATAAAATTGGAGCTGGAAAGTTACGGTAGTGAGGATTAAAACAGTTCAAAAAGAAAACAAGTTATGGGGAGGCAGGGGGAACACGCCGAAAAGATGAAACGACACTCCTAAAACGGTCATGTAATATTGTAATTTACGAGTAACGAAAAGCCGACCAGTGGGGTGGGGTCTCTACGTTTCTGTATTTCTATATTTTTTTACATGAACAATAATAAACGAAGTATTTACTTTGCTTTCGTTATGGTTGTGTTTTACTTGGTGTTAGTGTACCCCCACCCTGTCTGGGTCTCGAAAATGTTACCAGGTATGTACGTGAGTAGTGGTGTATCGGATATGTTGTTGTTGTTGTTGTTGTTGTTGCCAGCTCTCTCCCGCCATACCAACGACCTTAACCTTGGCCTACCCCACCTCCACCGCGTGTTCTGGCGTGCGATGTGCAGACGGCACTCGATAGGACGGATGATGACCGCACCTCCATGTCGTCTCTCTTGGTCTACCTCAACAACAACGAGGTCATCAGCGACGGCCAGATGAAGAAGGGCTTCGACAGGCTTCACGAGGCAAGTCTCTCTCCCTCATTTTTATATCATGGTCTGTCTAGTCTCGCCTTGTCTTGTCTTGTCTTGTGTATCTGTTTGTCTGTCTGTCTTGCGTTTGTCTGTCTGTCTGTCTGTCTGTCTGTCTGTCTGTCTGTCTGTCTGTCTGTCTGTCTGTCTGTGCGTCTGCGTGCCTGCCTTTCTTGTCTTGTGCCTCCCTATCTGTCTGTGTCTCCTGTTCTCTCTGTTTTTTTTATTTTCCCCCGCCCCACCTCTTCCCTCTCCCTCTCTCCGGCCGAACATCTCCGTAACGCAGAGCAATAAGAACAACAAGCTGTAGAAACGAAACACACGTGCAACTCGGGCACGGAGCGCACACTTCCACGCTACCCGTCCAACACAGCATACCACACCTGACCTCGCTCGTACCCCCCCCCCCCCCCCCCCCCCCCCCCCCGTCGATTCAACGGAAACCCAGATCTTGCCGGATCTCATCCTAGACACTCCCGCGGCACCTTCCTTGCTGGAGAAATTCACGGAACAGGCCATCTCTGACGGATGCTTGCCCGCGGACTACACCCGTCCCAGCCCCCCTGCAGCAGAAGACGCCTCCCACGAAAGCAACGGTGTCGTGCCCCCCCCCCCAGCGGGGGAAGGAACCAACGGGGCTAGCGTTTAGCGGCCTTTGATGGAGGGATGGTGGTGGTGGTGGTGGTGGTGGTGGCGGCGGCGCAGGTTGGCGTTTAGGTGGCCTTATCGAGCGCGAGGGAATATGGTGGTGGTGGTTGTGGTGGCGGCGGTGGAGGTGGAGGTGGTTGGAGGTAAAAAGTGGTGGAACAGGAGGAACCTTTGAAGGTTTGCCTTCCTTGGGGGGCTTTTGGGGTAGAGGGGAGAGGGGGGAGAGCAGCGGATGAGCGCTGCATGTGGGGTGGCCTACGTATGATGGAGATGAAGCTACGGCCTCACGGCTTATCCGATGTTGAGTACACCCCCTCCTCCGAAATCGAGCACACCCCTCCCCCCCTCCCTCCTCCCCCCTGTCTCTTATATCCCTCGTGGTGCTTCTTGCGATACACCTCATGGGGCTCAATTGTAGATTTAGAGAGAGTGGGAGGGGGGGTGCGCGTGAGACTGCGTGTAGGGGTCGTGTGGTGGATGTTGAACTTGCTTGCTCCAGCAACGGTTCAGGCAGGAGGCGTCCCTGACAAGGGGTGACCTAACCCTTGACCCCCGCCCCCCCCCCTCTTTTGCCTCCCATCTTCGTCGGCTTACTGGCCTGCCCATAAATATTGCGTGGATTTGGGGACCACAACGGCGGGAGGCCTAAAAAAACGCCCTAAAAAAACATATTTTTTTTACTGGAATGCTTGGTTCCTTTTCCGCTGTCGTCGGCATTCTCGTCGTCACCGTTATTTGTCGCGGTCATGTACTAGTCGCGGGGGGGGGAACTTTTCAACCTTGTGACGCTACAAAAACAGTACGTGGGCAATATTTAGGAAGAAGAGATTTGGATTTTAGTCAGGTCCACGGTACGTAGCCGTTGTGGCTGAAAGGGACCCGCGCGTGACTCGGTGAGGCCGGAGGCGGGACGGGGTAGGGGGGGGGGGGGGGGGGGGGGGGCTCCCTGGCGAAGATGCATGCAGGGTTAATTACCCGGTGTCCATAGCTCTATTTTACTGGGTGGTTGATGTTTTTTGTGTGTGTTTTGAGTTACACTATAATATACCTTAGACAAATTGAAACTTTGGTGTTTTTTCTTCACCACGGCGATGGCGAGAGACGGTGGAAGATGATTTATGTCGTATCACAAACATGGTGCGCGGGGTGGGAGTGATGCCTAGATGCCACTCGCTCGCTCTTTGACAGGGCAAGCTGCGCATTCATTCTCGGCACCGGCAATATAGGGAGAGATTACTTTTGTCAAAAGCCAGCATCGCCTCATCGCCTCATGAGTTGGGTTTTTTACATGTTTCTTTGTTCATTTCGTTGTCTACCGGGTACATAGCTGTTACAACTGGTACTATTGTTTCTCGCCCTTTTGAGGCCAGCGCGGATTCTGACGCGGGTTCGCAAGGGCAGTCCCGGCATGTTGTTGTTGTTGTTGTTGTTGTTGTTGCCCCCATCCCCACCAGCGCGTGCGCTTCGTGTGTTCAACGCTCTCCAACGCTCGCTGGTCGCCTTACGTACGTACGTAAGAGCCACGCGTCTCCATGAACGGAAGAAGGAACGGTACACTTCGCACGGTTCTGTCATCGATGCTTGGCTGCCGCAGTCTCAGAAAGAAAGAACACGCGCGCGCGCGCGCCAGGCGCTACGAAAACAATTCCACCTCGCGAGCAATTACTTTTTACGTATGCACACGCACACGCACGTACGATATAATATACCAAGATGCGTATTGTACGTACTGAGAGGCTCCTGTGTGCCGACACAGATAAATCACAGCCCTCTAAACCCAACCGTACCGCTCAGGACTCAAGAGGCCGCCCATGCCAAGGGCGGCTGTAGAAGCAAGCATGTATGCCATGGTTATATGACGGCTTGGCTCTCTACAGGCGGGTTCAAGCTTCACACCTCAATTTGTTTTTCAGACATCGGAAAAGCTCACACGCCCGTTTGTTTTTGGAGATGATATCCCAATTTTTTGCACACATATACGTACGTGCTGCTCTATATCAGCTTCCGCCAACTCCCGCCAAAATTTTGACGAACGGTAACGTTTTTTTTTCCCGCCAGATATTTATGGGTCGTTTTTTTTTAAATTATTTTTCAAAATTTGGGCCCTCTGCAAGGTTAAGGGTATGATCCAAGTACTACCAATACGATCCCCATACCTGCTACTGTACCAGGTGTTTTACCGACATTTCCACATCATTCCAGCAAAATACCATACTAACAGATCACAAGGGATTCCAAATTTATTTCCCGCGTAAAAAACTAAAACGTTCGTTAACGGGTTGTGATGGCGGGGGCTCATAGAACACTATGTTGCACTATGAGGCACATCATGACCTTTTTTGGAGGGTCATACCGTCATACCCCATATAGGTGCAGACATTCAGGACAAAACTGAAAAAAAAAAAGGCGCGAACTTTGCCCTCGTTGTGTGGGGGGGGGGGGGAAACATTTTGCGACGTTGCCTCGTAATGTTCTTGGTGCCGGTGTAGGGTCAACTTTGTTTGGACGTTCAATGTGACTTGTCTCCTATAGTGAATATCTCTCTCCCTTTCTCTCTCCTCCCCCTCCGACCCCTGTTACAAAGCACAAAGCTTCTACGACCTACGATGCAGTCAATCATTCTTCGAATATTTGCGCGAGAGTTTTTACAGGCGTGCCTTTTTGGAGTGTGTGTGTGTTCTTCACATTAAACCTTCCTTTCTACCCGTCGACATCCAGCACACCCAGTGTCCGTGCCGATTCTTCATCCTAAAAAGGTGCCAGTTCTGTGGTCACAAAACTACGACCTGGAACCGGCTCGCGTGTATACAAAACATAAAACAAAAGAGGGTTTGTTCTCCTAAGGAAACGCCGGACTACGTGTTGTTGTTGCGCCCGTCTTGAAGGCCTACGTAGCTGTGTTTGGTCGGGACACCCTTTCGCCGCTACCGCCAGCCCTACCCAGGTCCTACTGTGAAAAAAACTGGCTACGTAATATCACGGTGGAGGCATAGTAAATAGGACCAAATGTTGTTCGTAAAAGTTGGGAAATATGCAGGTTTTTGAGTGTGTCGTAGGTCCTATTTACTACATTAGCCCACCCCGTGCTATGTCACCCCACCGTGTTCCGTTGTTCATGGGGGTCAGCATGATACCAAATGCCAGGTATGTTATATTCGAGTACTACCACAGCAGTGAAAGTGGCATTCGTGATGGCAAGATAATTTTTGAGACGTTCAGCTTGAGCCAGCTCGTGCACGCACGTACGTACGACTCTAGACGGAAATATAAGCATCGTGTAATGTTCCTTGTGAATGTGTAAACGGTCCTTATATTTCCGCGCCAAAGTGGTAGGGTAGCAACACCAGGTGTACCATATATATGGTTGAATTGAACTGAGCCCTGTTCAGCCATATATCTCTTTTTATACCGTTACGCCTGTTCCAACCATTTTTCCAAAGCTCTATCCGTCTATAACTACAAAATACATGACCTACTGCTGTTATGGGCTATGACCCTCCGAATTGATTTTTGGAGGGTCATAGCCCAAAGTACAGAACCCCGCTCAGAACGGGAGAGTTGGCAACCTTCGAGGCAGAATTCGATGAACATCACAAAAGTCGCACCCTTTGGGAGAATTGGCATGGAATAAAAAAAGCAAACGCGATGACGACAAAAAACAAGATACTAACTGTAAATAAAATGGTCGACAACAAATTAGCTCCGCTTTGTATACCCATTTTTTCCGCTTTCCGTTCCACAATTCGGCAATTTGGCGCTGTGGTGTGTGTGCCGTGTTTGTTCTTTTCACATGAAACCGTCTTTTCTACCCGTCGAGATCCAGCACACCCAGTCGTGGCCGCGCCGATTCTCCATACTACGTAGAGAGGTACCAGCTCTGTGGTGACAAAGCTACGACACGGCAGAGATACCGCATTGCATCGCCGTAAGGGGGGGTAGACAATGCGATGCAATGTCATACACGACAGGCACAACCTACCCTGCTATTATTATAGTATAGCAACCCAGCGGCGTGAACACAGGGGGGGGCACCCGCGGTAGAAATATTACCATAATATCATGCATGCGTGTACCTATCTATGATATCATACTTATCTATGGCGTCATGCAGCTCGTGAGTTGGGACCCCCCCCCCCCCCTAAACGTTCCTTCTCGCAAGCGGCCCCCCCCCGTCGAGATCGGTCATATTGTATACCGGGGCCACTACGAGCCCTATCACCCCCCCCCCCCCGCATCCCGTCTATGACAAGAGAGGGGGGGGGGGGGGGGTACTTCATATTCATGCATGGCCGTAGTCGTATGACCATAGACCCTCGCATCCCTACAATGTCGGGACGAAGCATGTATGTATGTCGGATTATCACCGACCAGGCAGACATTGATTGCTAGCTAGCACCACATCAAGCGCGAAGCGCCGTGAGGTGTTGAACGAGTCGCACGAAGGGTGGGCTTCATCCTACTAAGAACCACCGCTTGTGAGGCGGACTTGCATATATATGGATTGACATCTTCAATGATTTAATTTAATTTCCGGTGTGGCCAGAGGGGGGGGGAGAGGGGGGGTGTGTGCACGCCCACCATCGTACCGGTATACCTGGAAGGGCTTGGAGGTGTGAAGGGAAAACAAATAAATAGCAACAACTTTCGACGCCTGCTGCTACGATAGAGGTGTACCGCGTTTGTTTCTGAGGGAAGAAGAGCCCTATGCTCTATACCCCACCAAACCACTACTAACTGTTTTGGGAGGCGACCAGAACAACTAGTACACCCGAGGAACCCCATCCCATCGCCTCTAACGATGCAACAACAACAAAATTGCAACACAAAAATGAAAAAAGTCCGACGGTTTTTTGGGTTAAGGGCCCATTTTAACGAACATGAAATAAATTCAATTTGATTAAAAAAACAAAATCAAATTCGCTTTCTATTGGTCAACACACGCACCAGCATCAAAGATTATACCCCAAGATCCTAATATTTGATGCTGGTGCGTGTGTTGACCTATGAAAAGCGAATTTGAATTTTATTTTTTCCAAATTGAATTTATTTTATACTCGTTAATATGGGCCGTAAGGAGCCCCTTCAATCAGAAAAATTATCGCCAATCAAGTACTACCTCTCTCTATCGAACGACGACAGTCGACTGTAGAACAACAAATCTTATCGTCGACGCCATTATTATGGAAGTCGCCGTCCTCAGATAGATGATGTCGGCCATATCGATGTCGGGGTCTTGGACAGGTTTGTTCGGCCGAGGTCTTGTGACGCCCACTTTTTCTTTCGGGCATACCTGGTACATGCATGTGGCAAGGAGCAGGTGTGCCTCCACAAAAAAACCTCGCCCCTCGCATCTCGCAACGAGATATCTCATAGAAGAAAAAGAGTCTGGGAGTGGGGGGGTTGTTCTCATAGAGGACCCTTCACCCCCTCTGGTATACATACGTAGCGTTCTGGGTTTGTATCCCCGAACGTCAACCATATATATGAAGACCATGCATGATACCAGGTATCGTAGACCGGATGTTGGTTAACGTATGATATGTATCTTCATGGATGGTTGGCATTTGTGATAAGAGGGTGGCGATGTCTGCCTACCTATGGGCTATGACCCTCCAACTTTTTGGAGAGGTGACGATGTCTGCCTACCTATGGGCTACGTATGACCCTCCAACTTTTTGGAGAGGTGACGATGTCTGCCTACCTATATGGGCTATGACCCTCCAATTTTTGGAGAGGTGACGATGTCTGCCTACCTATATGGGCTATGACCCTCCAATTTTTGGAGAGGTGACGATGTCTGCCTACCTATGGGCTATGACCCTCCAATTTTTGGAGGGTCATAGCCCATATAGATGTCTACGTACTGTAGTACCCTGTCCTCCATAACTATCTGTTTTACTAATAGTTCTATTAATAGTTCTATCTATTACTGGTTCGAAGTACTACTGTAATACCAATAGTCCAACTAATAGTAGGTAAGTGACAGTAGTAAGTGGGATTGCCGGCCGAGGCACGCGAGAGAGACCCCATCATTTTTTAACTAAACATTCATTTTCGTTTCTCTTGGTTTTCTTTTTTCTGGAGAGGGGGGGGGGCGAAAGGGGGGGCGGGGGGGCGTACTCATTTTTTGCTTGCCTTAGCCATTTGGCCATTGACCATGCATCCCTTTCGAGACTTTCGGGGGGAGGGGAATGAATGTTTCTGAGTGGTCAACGTTGAACTTCATCATTTCAATCAATGCCGGATGGCAAACGCAATACAAACACTACTGTAATAATCGATACGTACCACCATTTTTATCTCTTTCTTTTTCATCCCTTTTATTATCTTCGCCCTGCTTTTCCTCTCTCCTTCCTATTAATAGTCGTAACTCAGATCTGGGGTCACAACGTAGATAGTAGGCTCTTCTCCCTCCTCCCCCATTACGTACGGTTCGTGCCTTGCATTTTTATCGCGAGAAAACTCCAGCCCTTTCTTCCCTCGTCGACTTGCATCGCATGAATGTCCCTAAATATCATGAGAACCTGACGTATTGTAATATATATGCCATCAAAACGGTGCTGATATTTCGGGACAGCAGGGTGGTGCTATGTTATATCATAGTGGGAACACGTAGTATACGTGCTACGATGTTTTTTATTTCGGAGTGCTTATTATGTGAGTGATGAACGTTATTGAAGCTCTCATTCATGCTCCACATTGTCGCGAAATAGCAAGAACAACAAAAATAATAGTACGTAGTCCATTATTATCATTGCGGTGGGCAATGATAGTATTCACAGAACCCACTTTGGACCCCAAAACACCACACATACATCCCATCAGGGGAGTTCCAAAAAAAGACAACAACGGAGAGCCACACTCCTACGCGTAGAAGAAAAATGCCATAAAAAAAAAAAAAAACGGAGCGTCGGGATTTTCTGTGTACGAATCGAGAAAATGACCCAAGAAAAAAAACATGGTTTGCTTGGTTTTAATCTACCCCTCCCTTCCTGTCTGGAAACAGCGTAATGAGCGCCCAAGTGTTTGGAGATGTCTCTATTAGGAGTAGGAACGGTGCTCCGTCTCGAAAGGGATGCGTGGTCAATGGTCAAATGACTAAGGCAAGCAACAAATGAGTACGCCCCCTCTCCCTGTCTGTGGCTCTCGAACACAAAGAAGAGTGTGGGTTCGATTTTTTTGTTTTGCGTGCTTCCCTGTACACGGCTGTTTTTACTAACCTCCCAAGTACTACCAATACGGCCCCAATACACACCAATACGGCCCCAATACACCTGTCACCACCAGGTAATTACCGGGATTTCCACATCATCATCCAAGCAGTATCATGCCATCACAGCAGCTATCATACCTGGTAGATACATCACACCCTGGACAATAGCCTATTGAATAAGCCTATTGGTCTGTCAATAGGTTGGGATATCGGCACCTACTGAAACCTGCACCAGGAGGGTCAAATCTGTCCACCGATACCTATTTCCTTTAACCCAACAGGCTCAGAGGACACGGGACAATAGGCTATTGTTTTAGGATCTAAGCATGTTCAGTAGGCTATTGTCCAGGGTGTGGTAGATATTACGTTTATAAGCTCCTGGCGGGGGCGGCGGGCAGGGGGGGGGGGGGGGGTGTACTCATGATGTTGTGGCACGGGCAGTAGTCATGATGAACATAGAACCCTCGCATGCTCTACAATTGCCGGACGGATGCGCGTGGTTGTTTTCACAACACAGGCAGACCATTGGCTTGCAGCCAAGACGCGAAACGCCGTGAGGATATGGGGCGAGTCCATGGAGGGTGAGCTGCATCTGCTAAGAACCGCCCTCTGAGGCGGACTGCCATATGGGACGACAGCTTCTAAATTGAGTTAAATTTAATTTCTGGTGTGGCCCTTCCGGAGACAGCAATGGGTTTTACGTATGTAATGCTCGCGGACGCCTTACGCATTATTAACACTACGTGATCACGCACCATTCGCCGCTTGTGCGGAACAAAGGTTCTCCCACCCCGACAAATGATAACTACTCGACCGCCAAGCTTTCGGGTGACCGTGCGCAACAAAAAAATAACAAAAAAAAACGAGCACCTGGTTGATCTAGCTCACGAGTCGCGAGTGCGTGTTTTACAGCGCTCGTTAGCAACCGAGCCATACGCCAACCCTATAATAGGGGGGGGGGGGGGGGGGGGGTCGGCAAGAATGGCTTGCGCGCTCAAAAATGGAACTCCGTACGTATGTATGACGCGTGCTTACGATAGAGGTACGAGTATAAGGTATACCTTTTTTTGGCTGAAATTATTTCGGAACGACGGGGCTCCTTGCCTTAACCCAAAATCGTCGTCGGAATTTTCCTCTTTTCTTGTGTCGCACTATTTTTCGTTTTCTACTTGACCCTTTTAGAACTGCAGTCCCGTTTTGGGGACGAACCACTCTAATTCTAAGCAATTTGTCCCCGAAACGGGACTGCAGTTCTAAAAGGGTTAAGACCACGGAATTGTTCATCGGGTACGTATTCATAGCACTTTTTTTTTTTTTTGTCCGAAATAAAAAATCGGTTGTTTTCGTCCGAAAACATTTTTTTCGGTTGTTTTCGTCCGAAACCATTTTTTTCGGTTGTTTTCGTCCGGAAACGATTCTCGGTTGAGGTAATAGAGTGCCTCATAAGTGACCGCGCTCAGAAAAAGTATAGTGCACCTCTACCGTATAGTAGCATGCATGCGTCCGCCCGTCCTATGATACTTCCGCGTGCGAGTAGCGCAGCTCCGGGGCAAGCCCGACAGGTACATAGCAAGCTCTCGTCCCAGCTCTTTCGAAAGACTACAAAGACATCAATGCTGCATACATATAATACGTATATACAGTACGCGTAGGTACAATAGATAAACCACCCGTCGCGAACGTCGCTCTGGAGCCGCTGAAAACATGAAACCTTTTTTTTTGTAAAAAAAAAACAATCAAAACGTGAGACAGATCCCCCCCCCCCCCCTTGCCATGCATGGCATCGCATTGTCTACTATGATTTACTGCATTGATTACAAAGTATAATCACAAGGTAGTCGTATCTCCTTTTGTCGTGGTTTTGTGACCACAGATCTTGGTTGTTGTGTCTCTTCTAGGATTGAAGAATCGGCACGGACACTGGGTGTGCTGGATGTCAAGACGGGTATGGAAAGAACGGTGTATTTATGTGAAGAACACACACGCCATACAATACGCGACACAAATATGTTAAGAATCTCTTATTTTTGGCCAGACTGGAATTATTACGTAAGTAAGACTGGGTGTGTCCCACACTATTTTCAGTACAAAGAGAGGTCGCATTCTCGTCTCCCCCTCCGCCCCCCCAATCTCCGTCTCGAAAGGGATGCGCGGTCAATGGCCGAATGACTAAGGCAAGCAACAAATGAGTACGCCCCCCCCCCCCCTTCCCTATATATTTATAGGTTGGGTTGGCGTCGGTTAGCAACGACGCTGTAAAACACGCCACTCGCTGCGTGAGCTAGACAACCAGGGGGCCGTTTTTTTTTTTTTCGGCGGTCCCCAAAGCTGGTGGTCTTGTTAGATCATTTGTGCGAGGTGGAGAACCTTTGCTCCGCACAAGGGGAATGGTCGTATCACGTAGTGTTAATATGGTAAGGCATCCGCGAGGCAGTTACATAGTAAAACCCATTGCTGTCTCCGGAAGTGGCCACACCAGAAATTTAATTAACTCATTGAAGCTGTCGTCCATATGCAAGTCCGCCTCAGAGGCGGTTCTTAGCAGGATGCAGCTCACCCTCCATGCGACTCGCCCAATAACTCACGGCGCTTCGCGCTTGGTGCAAGCAATGTCTGCCTGGTTGGTGAAAACCCAACGTGCTCCGTCCCGGCATTGTAGGGATGCGAGGGTCTATGGTCATATGACTACGGCCGTGCACGACATGAGTACCCCCCCCCCCCCCCCCCCACCCCCCCCCCCCCCCCCCCCCCCCAAATCTCAGTCTCAAATGATTAATTATCAGATTCTTAACATCTGTCGCGTGCTGTAGTAGTAGTAGCCGTGATCATCTCATCCCATGGAGTAGACTACTACACAGCTTCCCCTCATCCTTGTTCGTTTGTGTTGTCGATGCATAACGTGGGTGTCATCGAGCGTGCTGCGTAAGTCAGCGGGTAGTAAGTAAGCGGGCGTTGTGATGTGAAATGAGAGGAAAAGAAAAACAATCAATCGGCGTCTTCCTAGTCTCAACGGTGAAGAGGAGACCTAAAACTATCTCCTTCCTTCCTTCCTTCCTTCCTTCCTTAGATAGATTTTCTCGTGTAGCTATAGCTGTATATAGCAAGGAGATTGATGCTCTATCTAGATGCAATGATTGATGAGATGACCCTTGGCTGCAAATTTGCATGAGGCCGGCCTCTGTCTATGTCTAGAAGCTACACTAACTACTGTGACACTGCTCTGTGTGATCGATCTCTAACACGAGTGACCCATAAACCACTACTACTACTACTACTATTACTACTACTGTGACCATTCATAGTTTAGTTGACTCTGCCATTTCCGCCTGTTGTGTTGGGGCTGTTGGGGGGGGTGCGGTCCCAGGCCTAACCTAAGTGCCACGACACCCCCCCCCCCGGTTATTTTCCCCTCTCTAAGATTTTGCAAACCCCCCCCCAATGACATAGTGCATCCCTGGGGCTCGGAGAATCTCAGCCCCCGGGCCCCTGGAGACGTTCAGGGGTTTATAGAGGGCTCTGCTATTTGCCGAATAATACCCAGTACAGTATAATAATGGTCCCTCTCGTATAGTGCCGGTATGCGCCACAGGCAACAATACCGGCACTATAGCAGCAACCGGCACTACTCCGCACACTGCCACACTATTAATAGTGAATCCCACCTGTGCCAAGCGATTCCACAGGCACTATAGCGGGCAACCACCGGCACTTTAGAGGGACCTCACTATAGAGGGACCTCTACTGCTACTGTACCTGGATAGGGTGAGATGAGCGCAGTGAGTCGAGCCTGGGGGCCGACTGCTGGTCGGACACGACGAACTGCTCCCACATGCCCCACTTGGGGGACAGCTCGTGGGCAGCGTAGGTCTGCATCCAGGACTCGAAGCCCTCGTTCAGCCACAGGTCGCCCCACCTGTTAATACATCGTCCCGCGACAAAAAAAGTTAGAACATACCTGGTACCAGGTATCACACATATACATGAGGGCAACCACCGGCACTATAGAGGGACCGCACTATAGAGGGACCACTACCAGTATTCAATAATTACGGGGGGGCATAGTAAATAGGACCAATGCCAAACGGGCAAGAAAACTACGGGATAAAACTACGGGATAAGCGCTTGCCAGTGTTCTGGCTGTGTATCAATCTAGCGCCACTTATTTCTACGGTGATGTTGATACTCTTGCCCCGTCAAGCTGCTCTTTCTGTGTCGCTTTACCGACCTTGAAAGCACTGCTTGCTGAGCATCCCCGGTTGGCACTGTAAGCCAGAAGACTGGAACCACAACTTTCTTCTCAACAGTTCTTCCGCCCTTCCACAAACCTCAGATTGAGCTATCTTTCACTTTTTTTGTCTTTTAGCTCAATCTCCAACGTAACAACAGGTAAAAATAGAGTTTTTTTTTTGGGGGGTGTACCGTAGGTTCTATTTACTAGTATTTACTATGGTACACCGTAATGCTACTGCCAACTCCGATACCGTCTCCTAACACAAACCAATACGTAATGAATTCACAATTACTAGCTCAAGCAATGATTTTACATGAATAATTTACACCCATACCCTATCATACATATGCGCAATACGACGCGAGTCGACGAGGGAAGAAAGGGGGTCGAAGTCTCCTCGCGATACGACGCGAGTCGACGAGGGAACAAAGGGGGTCGAAGTCTCCTCGCGATAAAAATGCAAGGAGGGCACGAAGCGCAGTGAGTGGGGAGGGGGGGGGGGGGGGGGGGGGGGGGGGGGGGGGGGGGGGGGGGGGGGGGGGGTACGAGCCTGCTGCGTATGTGACGCCCGGATCTCAGTTACGACTATACATCGTATGCAGCAGCAGCAGCAGCAGCAGGAGGGAGAGATAGAAAAAAGGGCGAATATCATAACAACATGGGATGGGACTTAAAAAATGTACCGTTGAGTTTTGACGTACGAGTCGGTTCTTCTCCTTTATAGGGGACTACGTATGAATATGACAGCAGTACATGTTTTATGCCACACGTAATAATTTTAAACTAAAGGTATAGGCTAACTAGCCCATAGATTGGCATTATTACGTGTACCCCGAGGTCTCCGATGCCTCGGAGTAATTTCCATCGTTTTAAAGAGTCATACTGATGATGTAGCTCACATATCGTGCGTGTCCTTCGATTGTGAAAACTACTGAACGTCTTGAATTAGTATGAATTCATTAAAAAAACGGCGTTGTATCGTAGGCTTTGGTCAATTTGCCAAACGGGGGCCGGGTGTTGTAGCATTACAATAAACTTCTTTCCGCGGGGAAATTACGAGTTCGTGGTAATATCTACATAGATAGCCCTGCCCTCTGTCCATGGCAGCCTTTCCCCCAACATGGCTGATATAGTGCACAGAAAAACGTATACTCCTCAACGCACAACGCAGTTTTTTTCCGAGAACTTTCCCAGCGGGAGGTCGGGGTTTTCTAGCTTGAGGGAGGCGGGGTTAGTATAGGGTTAGCTCCCAGGGCCTATTGTTTTAGAGTACACCTCGCACTATGTTGAATCTGCTTGACATCGCGTGAATTTCAACCGATTTTGAGTGCCCCGTGGGATATTTCGTGGAGTGCTCATGAGTGAGCAATGTTGAAGCTCGTGCTAAACATTCTATCCTCGGAGGGCAAGGACAATAATAGTAATAATTTTGATAATAACAATAGTAATAATAATGATGATAATAATAATAATAATAATAATAATAATAATAATAATCTACTGAGCAGATCTGTTGTGGCGGCTACACTTTACCACGAGCGTGTGGGAGATGTTCGTTCTAGAAGACTCTACGTACGTACGTATAATAGGAGTACCTGTTAAGCTAATTCGGATGCGTGACTTATATAGCTCAACAGGTACATACATTTGATACGCAACTCCTTCTAGAACGAACAGCGCATATACGTTGGAGTCTCGAAGCATCCAATCCCCCTGTCAACGATGATCTCCGGGACGAAAGCCCCTCGCCACTCACTGGTCATGACTCTCAAGGCCTCTCTGGGGCAACTCAACTTTTGTTTAGCTTCACAAGCGGACATTACAATCCGACGACGATAAAACGTTTTTGCCGACGAGCTCCGCGAGCTCGGGTCGATCAACACAACTGTACTCGAAATCGAAGAATTATAACCTGGTAAGCTGTTTACTACAAGTAGAGTATTTCAGTGACACTCACGTGACAAAATTACGAGCTCAACATGTATTGATACTTCCTTTTTTAAGCACGCTACATAGTATCATGTTTTGTACATCGAAAAAGCTGGGAGTGAATGTCCGTCTATCGGGATCCCATATTTTAATGCTCCCGGGTTGCCCCCCCCCCCCCCCCCCCCCCCCCCCCCCCCCCCCCCCCCCCCCCCCCCCCGTTGGTGAAAACCCAACGTGCTCCGTCCCGGCATTGTAGAGATGCGAGCGTCTGTGGCCATACGACTACGGCCGTGCACGACATGAGTATGATACACCCCCCGCCCCCCAAGCCCACTTCAACAGACAGATGTATCCCAAGGCAATAGCACCAGTATCACCAAAAGAGAGAGAACCTCAAACGTATACCCCCCCCCCCTGCTCCGTCTCAAAAGGGATGCATGCGTGGTCAAAGGTCAAATTACTAAAAGGCAAGCAAACAAATGAGTACGTCCCTAGCAGAAAGTTTATTTGCAATGTATGGAAACAACGTAACGAGCGCCCAAATGTTGGAGGTGTCTCTACTATTAGGAGTAGGAACAGTGCTCCGTCTCGAAAGGGATGCATGCGTGGTCAATGGTCAACTTACTAACGCAAGCAAACAAATGAGTATGACCCCCCCCCCCCCCCCCCCCCCCCCCCCCCCCCCCCCCACACATTACTGTGCCCCAAACACCAACCATCCACCGTTCTTCGCAGGGACGGCACGTGCAAAGGGTGGGTGCGTGCATGGAGATACCATGTGCGCGCTTCTTCGGATGCTCGAGAGACTGCCGGAAGTAGAGCTGCATGCACAGCAGTTTAGATTTTAGCGTTGACCATGCTTTAGGCGTCGGGGGGTAGAGAAAACGGCGTGTGGCCGTGGGGGCAACCAATGTAGCTCTCAGGGCTATATTCACGGGGTCGGCTTAAACCTCGCGGGTC
>MEHQ01003881.1:24407-164407 GCA_008828725.1 Saccharina japonica | reverse complement strand
AACATGTATGTAATACGGGGGGCCATAGTAAATAGGACCAAATATTGTTAGTAAAAATAGGTAAATATGTAGGTTTTATATGTACCGTAGGTCCCATTTACTATTCTCTTCCATCCCATTTATTATCTTCGCACTTCCGTCGCTCCCTCCCTAGTCGTAACTCAGATCCGGGGTCACAACGTAGGCTCCTCTCCCTCCTCCCCCACTACGGTTCTTGCCTTGATTTTTATCGCGCAGAGGGTTCAGCCTTCCCAACGCTCGTCGACTTTCATCGAATTTTGCTAACTCACGCTCTCGCGCTTTCTGCTAGTCAAGATATTTTTTTGCGAGATAAAGTGCCTAAGAGCATGCACTCGGCGGGGCTCGAACTCGCTTTCTTGACGCTTACAGGCTTCGTGGTTACCTGCTAGCCCACCGGGGCGATAGTCTCCCGTAAATAGCATACCACTCTGACCCGAAATATAAGCACCAATTCGATTGAATGTTAGTTTCCAAAAGTTATCTATATTTCGGTTCAGAGTGGCATATATTGCTTGCTTAAAAAAAAAAATAATAATAATAATATATTATCGGAGAGAAAATCGAAACAATACTAAGACCTGAACGGAACGGTCCGTACGTTTATACTCACGGGCAGAGTGGTGCCCAATGGCGCCTCAGTCCGCTCTGAATTATATTGAATTTGCTCTTTTTTTTTTTGTTTCCTCCGTGTTTTTGTTCTTTCGGAGAGAGTGTTTCAGAGTGGTCACAGCAGTAGTTGAAGCTCTTTCATGCTACATACATACATACATACATACGAGTATGGCAAGGGTCGCGTGCCACGACATGCAAAAGGTAACTGGTAGCTCTTTTTGGCTGAGATCGTTTCTGAATGATCGGACTCCCCTTGACCCCTTAAGAACTGGTCCCACGTTTTTGGGGACAAACTACTTGGAATTAGTGTGGGATTTGTTTTTCAGTTCTGAGTGGTCGGGCTCCTTAACCCCAAATCGACGGTACTTTTCATTCTCGTGTTGCAATATCTATCGTGTCCTTCGAAGGTGAAAACTAATTAATGAATTGAATTAGACTTAGTATGAATTATGATACTGCTACGCTTTTGATCTGGAGAGTTCCTTCACTTTTGCACCCCGAGTCGTTTTTGGAACAACACTACACATTGTCGGATGGCAGGCATAATAATATAATAATAATGAATTAATTAATTAAAAAATGGCGTTGTATCGTAGGCTTTGGAGAATGTACGAAACGGGGGCCGGGTGTCGCAGGAAATGGTAGTATAGTGTTCATTGAATACTTACAGTATTAGTAGTAAGCCATGGTAGTTCTTCATCGGGTAGGAACCTTTATTTCCCTCCGAAATCAGGTTTTGACTTACTATTAGTATACAGCTCCTCGAGTAAGGGAGCTCCAGAAAAAAACATGGTGCACCTCTACCGCCGTAGCATGCGTCAAGGCCAGTAATACTATTAATACTATTAATACTATTTCATACTATTAATATGTTACTCTCTTGTCTGCTCGAGACGATGTGTGTGTGTGTTCTTCACATTAAACCTTCCTTTCTACCCGTCGACATCCAGCACACCCAGTGTCCGTGCCGATTCTTCATCCTAAAAAGGTACCAGATGTACCAGTATACCACAGGTACCATTCTCAAAAGCGGGAGAGGTGGAGGGACTCTGAATCCCAGAACTACCGAACTAACGTGCAGGTATGTACTACATAAGAGGCAAGAAGAGACGTCCCCACGAAGAGTACGATGATGTGCCAACTAGACCAGAGAAATATCACGCCCACCAAAGAGTATCACGGGTGACTATAATACTACTCTGTTTTGAGTGTGAAACGCGATTAGAAAAAAATCGCCGAAAATATCTGGAAAATACTGGACGGGCGGGACGAGTGAGAAGTGGCCACTCCAAGAACAATATTGATATTACTGATAAACTGTTTTCGTACGACTCTATTACCAATATTGATAGCTGGAGTTTATATACATATATATATATAGTCTTATATTGATATCATACGAAGCATGTAGCATGTATAATATATATGTGTACTTGTTATGCGCGGTGAAGACTTGATAGCATAAAATATCAGGCAATTTGTTTTGTGTATCACTCAGCATGATAAACGTCGTTGATCACACTGCTCATATCATATTAAGGATAAACACAACGCAGAAGCATGTTACATATATATGTGTATATATGATAACACATATTATATGTACAGCAGTATACTGGTGTACCAGTATCAGTAACATCAGGAAGATGTTACAAATAATGGCCCGAAGGCCAACAGCGGGTACAAACTAAACAGCAAGGCGTTGTTACGTAGAGCGAAACACCAGATTCACTACTGAGCTGTAATATTAATAACAAGTCAGCCAGCTGACTCTTACTCTATTTCGGGGGGCAATAGTGCCATAGTCATTGGAACCCACTGTATACACTAAAACCAAGTAATACCGCCATGTTCACAACACCAAGTTTGATTCTGGTTACGCCAAGTTCCCCCGTATTACGTAAGCTCAGTTTTTGGTAAATATTTGCACGAGAAAAAAGAGTGAGTGTATCTCAGATCTCAGGTATATTTATGTGTTCTCTCGTACTGCTGTATACTGATACAGAGTGGCACAATATGTTGCTGTTTTTATGTTCGCCATCGGACATTCTTGTGTGGCGTGAGCATCATGATATCATGATGAAACCGAAACCACAGAACATCCAGTCTTCTGTTAACACCTATAGGTTAACACTGACTACACCCGTTGCACATTATTATTGCCGTTGGATGCCAACGGAAACAATAATGATGCCATTCACAGATAATAGTATACCCATTACTTGCAACACCTACTTATAAAATATTATAGGCTACATTATTATGTATGTATATATATACCAGGTACTATATTATATAGATGTTCATTTATCACTCCGTCACGACTGTACTATTACGGAGGACCATAGTAAACACTAGTAAATAGTACCTACGGTACAGACAAAAACCTATACATTTCCCTATTTTTACTAACAATATTTGGTCCTATTTACTATGGTCCCCCCGCAATACTCCTACGCAATGCCATTTTGAAGCGTTTGTACCGATAATAGATAGATACCGGTATACTTTAAAATGCCAAATTTCGAGAGTGTATGGTGGGTGGGTGGGCGAGTGGGTGGGGAAAATACGACCTAGATCTCGATTGTACGACGCTCCCCGCTCTGTTGGCCATGGCTGACTCTCTCCTGTACGTGGTTGTGGGCTTGTTCCGCGTGTACCTTCGTACTGGTATGCTGTCTATATGCCGTCTATCTACGGCAATCCATTATTCTTTCTTGCTCGTTGTCAATCCGCCCTTTTTAACGCTTGACGTTGTGATCGACGGTCCCGTTTGCTTGCATGCTTTTGCGGTATGGTTTTGTAGGTTATGTTTCCTTCTATACCCCTGGAATGATCTACAGCAGCACTATAAGTACATATACCCTCTATCGTCTTGCATAATATATCTGGCGTCAAAAGCACTCCATTCGTCGATTTCCTTGTCCGGCGTATAACACCGAGAACAGGAGCATGTCTCCTCGCTATCCCTCAAACACAAGTGACCACTACAGTATTACGGGGTGGGCTAATGTAGTAAATAGGACCTACGATACACACTAAAAACGATACATTTACGATTTTTTAGTAACAACATTTGGTCCTATTTACTATGGTCCACCTCAATAGTAAGTAGGACTAAATGTTATCAGTAATAGTAAAAGCAGGTAAATACTTACCGGTAGGTTTTAGTGTGTAACGTTGGTCCTGTTTACTATGGTCCCACGCAATAGTAGTTAGTGGTCCCTGTATAGTGCCGGTATGCTGCCAGCCAACAACACACCGGCTCTATAGCGGCAACCGGCACTACTCCGCACATTACGATACCACACTAATGACTCCCATCTGTGCCAAGCGATCCCACAGGCACTATAGTGGGAAATCGGCCCTTTACTCAACCGGCACTATAGAGGGACCGCACTATAGAGGGACCGCACTATTAAGGGACCACTGCTGTGTACCGTACCACACGGGTGACGCTATTATTACGGGGGACCATAGTAAACACTAGTAAATAGGACCAAATAGTGCTAGTAAAAATAGGAAACATACTCGTTTTTTTATGTACCATAGGGACCTATTTACTACATCAGCCCACCCCGTAATATTAATAGTAAGATAACACACCGCCCCGGATGATTTTTGAAGCGGACTTTCTCCGTAACCGGCAGTGCAAATGCCAATAATGCCGAGCGATAAATGCGTACGGCGGTCGGGTCTATGGAACATATATCGAGGGGATATTCTTCCATAGCGGTCATATTCGTCGGGTGTGTCCCCCTTTGTTCCGAAGAAATCGGCCCGGAAGTCCATCGCAGGAGGTGTGTCACCATGCCATGCGGCATACTATCAATACCTGGTACACGGGTAGATTCGTCCCCTAAGGGCCGTTTCTAACGACACGTATTTAGCATTTTGTTTTGCCAAATTTGGCAAGTTTATGAAAATTTTGATTTAGCGAGTTTTTTTTGTTGTTGCCAATTTGGCAAGTTTATCGAAATTTAGAGTTGCCAAAATACCAAGTTTTTTTTTTCGCCAAACTTCATCTTGGGTGCATATTTCCGGAGTTCTTCGTTGACAAGTTTATGGAAATTTTGTATTTGCCATTTGCTCTTTGGACTTTTGCTATTTGGAGATTTGGAAACTTTCCAAAAACTTGGTCAAATTTATCTGGCAAGTGTTACGTGTCGTTAAAAACGGTCCTGGAGATAACGCTTTTCATTGGTTGGCACTTCTCCACGAAAACAGTTCGAAAGCGTAATATTAGTATATCGAGGGGGGGGGGTGGGGGGGGGGGAGTGCTGCTGCCCCCCTTTGCTAAGGCATTAGTCTGTTGGGCCACCGGTAAAAGGCTGACCGATTTCCTACCCAAACTAAAGCCTTATAACTTAGAGCACCTTCTCCCACGTGCGTATACTGCTGCGCATACGTACTATTGATACAACGAAATGCGCCCGATCTGCCTATATCAGTGACGCGCGCTTCGTACGTTAGAGGTACTGCTGTACCTTTTTTCGGCCGAAACGTTTTCGGAATGACGGGGCTCAGAACTGAAACAAATGTCCCACACTAATTCCAAGTAGTTTGTCCCCAAATTCGTGAGACCAGTTCTTAAGGGGTTGATTCACCCAAAATCATCGGAATTCCATTTTTGTGTTGCTATTTTTTTTCTTTGTGTGCTGAGGCCATGGGGATTGCTCATCGCGTACGTAGCACTTTTACTTCCCTCCAAAATCGGGTTTTAGGTTAGGTATAGAGCTCTTCAAGTGACCACCCTACCGTAACATGCCACCACCAGTCACGGCTATGATAGGCGAGTGGAAAGCCTCTGTGTGAAGGTGCTATCTACTGAGCTACAGTATAGGGGTAGAGTATCGATCGATCACCCAGCCCAGGGTAAGCCTTACAGCATATTCTCTTGAGACCGCGGACTGTAACCAAGCCTGTTGTGTCGCCCACTACATCTATAGGTAGTCCCTTGTCCTTTCCTTCCTTCCTTCCTTCCTTCCTTCCTTCCTTCCTTCCTTCCTTCCTTCCTTCCTTCCTTCCTTCCTTCCTTCCTTCCTTCCTTCCTTCCTTCCTCCTCCCCTCTCTCCTTCCTTCCTTCCTTCCTTCCCTCATTCCTTCCTTCTTCTCTCCCTTCCTCCCTCCCTCCCTTCCTCCCTCCCTTCCTTCCTTCCCTAATTCCTTCCTTCCTTCCTTCTTCCCTCCCTCCCTCGTTTCTAAATAACTGCCTCCGAGTCACTCGTTTCGCTTCCAGCATTGCCGCCCCTCCCCGTCCACCCCGAAGGCAACGCGAATCCTTTCGGAATCCAGTTTGGTTCCTTCTCCCCTCCGCCCTTCTCTCCCTCCCTCCCTCCCTCCCTCCCTTCCTCCCTCCCTCCCTCCCTCCCTCCCTATTGTAATGGCATCCACACTGCTGTGCTAGAAGGATTATTACCCGGGGATGTGCAATTGATCGATAGATTATCCCTAAAGCTAACTACTGTAGGCAACACCTTCACAGCTGGCGGAACGTCAACGACGGGGGCGGGCAATAGTACGGTCGTCGTGGCAAGTGGCAAGAAAGCGCACGGTACGGAGGCTCCGCATCTTGATTTGATGAACTCACATGGGAGCGCCTATTTGTAACCCGCAGGTTGCAAAACGTTATTTGCAATCCCCAAGCCCTAGCTGAAATAACCGTCCGTCAGGAATGATGGGGGGGCAAACCGTGGCTCAACTGGCCTGCGATTCGCTGGGACTGAGATTTTCGCACTGAGATTTGGGCACTGAGATTTGCGCACTGAGATTTGCGGGGACTGAATTTTGCGGGGACTGAGACCTGTGGACTGAGATTTGTGAGCCTAGATTTTGTGGACTGAGCTTTGCGTGGAGTGATATTTGCGGGGACTGAGATTTGTGGACTGGGCTTTGTGGACTCCTACGCGTACTTGTTTTATTCCTATTCCCAACAGTACGTATCCCATATATACGCTGCCAGTTTCGACACCAGCTCCACTTGCATTTATCCCATCTCCTTTTGCAAGCCAGCTGGCTCCCGTTCCCGACGAAATATCTCAATTTCACCCCACACTCTCCACCACCACCACTGACTGTTTCGCCCCAATAATAATTCCAAGCGAAAGTTGCCAATGGTCCCAAACGTGCACCTGTGGGTAACACATGTATATTCCTCCGAAAACAAGAGCGAGCCGCTCCTGCCCCCCACCACCTGCCTACTCCTGCAGAGGCTGCGCGATTCAACGCGGATCCGAGACGTTCTGTCTTTTTTATGGCTCCTCGTGAGTCTGGTATGTAGTTGTGTGTGTTCTTCACTTTAAACCGTTCTTTAGACCACGCCGGCATCATGCAGCACACCTATTAATAGTATCCGTGCTAAAGTTCTCCATCCTTCTATGTCATAGAGAAGTACCAGCTCTGTGGTGATCAAAGCTACGACACAGCAGAGATGCCGCATTGCATTGCCGTAAGGGGGGTAGACAATGCGATGCAATGCCATGTTGCATCTCTCTCGTCATGAGTGTATCTGCTAACAACTTGTCATCGACGCCCGTAGTTACGTTCCCCGCCTGCTGGACACGGCGCTCCCCCTCTTCACTTCCAACGTCCCCCCCACATTTCCCCACCAACCACCAACGCCCACAAAGGGCCTGGCTCTCCTATTTTCCCCACCATCGCATGTTTGCACACAGGTTCTACGGTCGCTTCACAGTCCAATATCATATAATTACACCTGTTGTCTTCCCTTGTGATTGTCATCGTGAACGAACACCGGTATGACCGCTGCTGCCATGACCCCATGCACATCGAGTGACGGTTGTCTACCCCCCGACCCTCTTTCACCGTACCAAAACCGTGTCTTGCTCGGCAATCGCCTGAAGAAGCTAAGTGATGCCCCCCCCCCGCCCCCCCCCGCTTGAAAATCCGACATGTTCCGTCCCGGCATTCCTCCCTCCTCCCCCCTTGCTTCCCGAAACCACCCCCCTTCCCACGAGGTCAGCGAAGAATGCAAGCAATAACCGTCATGATTGCCTCCCCTTTTGCTTGCTTCGTGTGCTCGTGCCACATGCGTCACCGTCCCCCAGGTCACTCCACACCCCACCACCAGTCGAAGGCATTATTCCACCGGTGTGATATCCCCATAGTACTATATGATTTGCCTTCCGACAATGTGCAGGGCATTATTCATTCAGAACGAAAAAGCTGACACAATTCGTCGAATACCACCAATTTCATCCAACAAATTACCATAGTATACTATAATAGTATATAGTAACTGCCTAGCCCCATACCTACAAAAACCTACCACCTATCATGCACCAGGCGTATAATTGCACGTACGTGCTGTGGGCTGTTAGAACTGCACGTACTTTTGCACCATCTTTACCCTTGCTCCCACCCGGACCTGATCCAACCCGGATCTGATCCCATTTGGCACCCTGCTCCCACCCACAAGGTGCAGAAATATAATCAGCCCTCCGCAGGAGCCGCCGGAGGCCCACCTGGCACCTCGATCCCATTTGGTACCCATGTAGGCCATACATATCTACAACAACTCCTGCTATACATATAACCGTATTGAATGTACGTGCAGATTCGTTAGACTCGCACGTACGTGCAAGTTCTCCGGAGCCGCCTATCATGCCGTCCATGGTTTATACTACAGGTGTAATATCACTATTAGGGCTTTTTCGCGGTCCCGAACCGCACCAACCACGCCACGATTCGGTGTTGGCTCCTTCCACACACCTACCTACGGCTCGGTTTTCAGTTCGGACCTCGCCATTTATTAGAGCCGTGCGGTTCGGTTCGATCCGGGTCCCGCAACGTAAAAAAATCGAACGGTTCGGTTAGGGTCCGACATAACCGAGCCTCGAATCGCACCGAACCGTACTAAAACCCTTGAGTTTTTTCATGATGCCTTGGCTTTAACGCGAACGCATTGTCACGATTCGGAACCGTGTTTTTTCAGGAGCGGGGATTTTCAAGGTTCGGTTCGGCTCGGTTCTTGGATGCCATACTTTGTTCTGGTAGGTTCGGTTCCAGCCCGCTCAAGTGAAAAATCCGAATCGAATCGAACCACCGAACTGACTCAAACCGAACTGAACCGAATCGAACCGAACCGAACCGAACTGAACCGAACCGAACCGAACCGAACCGAACCGAACCGAACCGAACCGAACCGAACCGAACCGAACCGAACCGAACCGATTCGAAACGTAGCCAGGAACCGTACGTAGACAGCCCTAATGTCGCACTGCGCTGTCATGCTAGCATATGGGATCTGCCATATAATACGTCTTGTGGCGCGCATGTTTTTATATGTGTTTTAAAAAGCAACTCACACCTCGGACAAATGATGGATTGGATGGATGCCTTTGTATGCACTTCATGACCTAGATCCCATCTAGTTATGTCAGGGAATATATATCCCTGATCTGTATGATCTGTATGATCTGTATGATCTAGCTCACGTTGCCGGGTGGGAGCCAATACAATCTGCATTATCTAACACATGTTTCCCGGGTTGGATCTGTACTGTATAGATCCTGCACTGCACCTCATAACAGCCGGTTATAATTTAGATGATCTATAGACGATCTATCTGTAGACGATCTCTCAGACCTGCGCAACATTCACATCCAACATTCCAAGTAGTATGTGAATGTTGGGGTGTTTTTCCTTTGGGGACTTGAGAGAGAAAACGTGTCGAAACTAAAACACGATTAGACTACTGGCTGCTACGACTGCTGTGTATATATTACGTGTAGCACTCTGTCCGATAATGTGAGGATCGCTTGTATATTAATGTTTAATACAATCGTTCCTTATATTATGGTACATATTGGTACATGTGCAGCATCGTCCACGCAAAGCTGCCGGGCTGTTGGGGTAGGACATCGTCTGTCCGAAATTCATCAACACGGAAAAAACAAATTGGACGGAGAGCTGTAATCTAATCAGTAAACAAGCTGTGCATACGATACGAGCGCAGCAGCATGTTGACTGCTGTACTGCTCTGGTTTACTGCTGCGCGGTGACGCTCTTCATAGATGGTTGACAAAACCCGCACCTACTTTTCGTTTTTGGGGTCGCTGTTCTATGTTCCAGCAGGACCCCCTATATGTATATACAATGTACAAGTATATACGACGTACTCGTACTATTAAATATTAATAAGTTCGTTCTTCAGGAATGTGTCCGCTCCGATTTCAAAGTACATTGTGTTCTTGCAGTGCGCTACGAGTATTTCTGGGACCGCTCAGGATGCTGTGACACAGCATTTTTTGGCTGCCTCTCGCATTTCAACCCCACTCACCGTTTTCTCCCTCTATTCCGTTAGTCGCAAGCGTTTTCTTCTTTTTTTCGTCATGCCGGTTCCCCCACTCGCACCGCCGGGGGTGGGACACAGCAGCAAGCAGAGTATATCCCTTGCCAGGCTTGCCTATGGAGCAAGTACTCGTCGTTGTACTCGCTTGATAGGTATAATGTGGCAGCTCATATAGTATATATACTGAGGCATAGGAGGACTGCCTATCTATTTCAACCATGCACCACCCCCCCCCCCCCACCTCCTCCCCCCCGGCTGCCACTAATTCCGGTAGCTATTGTAATAGTCTTCCGGTTTCTGAAGTGCCCGCGCCCCCCCCCAGCGACTTCGCCCCAATACCGTCACGGGCGGTTTCGCGCTTGGTGCAAGCAATTGGTCTGGCCTGGGTTGGTTGAAAACCAACGCGCTCCGTCCCGGTCATTTGTAGATGCGAGGGGGTCTGATGTCGATATGAGCCCTGCCCCCTACAGGGCGGGCGCGTGGCACGGAACATGAGTACCCGCCCCCCCGCGGCCCCACCCCCCCAGCCTGCCCGGCCGGCCGATTGTAAGTATGGAGAGAACACGTATTGGGCTGCTGCGATTGAGACGCGCAAGAGCTGTTTGAAGGTGTCTCATATACGATTAAGAGCAGGAACGCGTGCTCGCGCCACGTCTCGGAAGAGGTCGTGGTCAAGTGGTCCAATAACTAAGGCAAACGCAATCAATGAGTAACCCCCCCCCCCCCCTCGCCAACCGCGCCCCCCGGCCCTCCCCCCCGGTGCCTGGGGATATCCCAGTTGATGATACGAAGCCTGATCTGTGGATCTCTATTTGGCGAATATCTGTGCGCCCGCCCCCCCCCCCCGCCCCCCCCCCCCCCCCCCCGCCCTCGCTAGGGCTGTGGCAGTATCATACCTGGTAGCTTCGGGGTATGGCGTTCTCAAGCCCCTTACGGGTAGGGTAGGCTTCCTTTTTCTACGATCTGTACGAGTACTACTTTATGACTCTTGATCTACTGCTTGTTGTACTAACTACTACTACTGCTGCCATTATACTTCGTACTTACTATTGATACTACTGCTACTAATAATACTGCTGCTGCTACTGCTACTGCTGCTACTGCTGCTGCTACTACTAGATACCAGGTACTATCATACTGCTACGACGTACGAGTACTGCGTGCTACTACTACGTACTGTACTACAGCAGCAGGATTACTATAACACTATACTCGTACATCGTACACACAACTGTTACAGCAGTATGAAATACATCCAGATTACATACCGGTATAACATATACCCACACACCTCGTCCTCCGACACAGACTACGAGTATAAACCGCTTGTTGTGTCAGCTGTTGCGGCTCTTCTTGTGGTGCTATATTACTGGTGACTACAGTAGTTATGCCTTACCAACTTGCCCCCTCATATATATGTATAATATGTGTACACCACACCAATTGCAACGTGTTGTACCGGTATTTATTAGGTTGTGAAATTACAGACCAGGACCAGGCAGAGGCCGGAAAAAAAAGGAGCCTGCTGCTGCAGGAAGCACTCGTACCGCCGAACTCGTAGTTCTGACCTTGTTGTGTGACTTACTTACCAGGTACACACACAACAAATAACTTCAACACGCGGAGAGCGTTCTGCTCTCATTCCTCAGTGTGACTTACCAAGTATCAAGCAAGTATCGTAGTAGTGATGATGATGCTCACCATCAGATGCTGACGATGATCTCGCGGCTGCGATCTGTGTCTTCCTACTACGTCGTACACACTCTAACTTGTCACCATCTGGTACTTTATAAAGCTCGAGCTTTCTTGTGAAGCGTACCCCCAGGTTCTGGTGGTGGCGTACCATGCATATGTGTCGAACTGCGAAAGTCTAAAGTTCTAAATTTTAAAAATTACTCTCCGTCGTCACACCAACACAAGGACGGATATGACTGGGCGAGCGGGTGAGCATATCAACCCGAATAGTCTCCGCCCCCGCGATCAAATCCTCTAAATTCACCGAATTTTTCCGATATAAGTAATCCCATTGGTCAAAACTACCCGAATCCTGCAAAATATTCGGAGCCCCGCAATTAAAATGGTTGATTTTAGTAGATGAAGCGGGGACCCCGTGTCACGTGACCACCCACACAGCAGACACCAAACGTCCCATATTATAGCTCCAGCCCGACGCAGGAAGCAAACACTTCTACAGCACAAAACCCCCGACCTCTCACAAGTATCGTCCCACTCTCTCGACTAACAAAGGAGCAGGCACGAAACACAGACAGAGAGCGAGCGAGCGAGCGAGCAATCGAGGTGAGAGGATAGATTGTGCACAGAGATAGGAGTTGCTGCTCCTTATATCCTTGTTTTTTTTGGAAGGTGCTTCTAATTCCCCACATACATACATGCTTCTGCTCAGTTGTAGGGAGCTTTGCGTCCCGTGATCCTGGGTGTGTTAATAACTTCGATTTCGATGGGAAATACTTGGAATGTGCGTACGTGAGCGTGCATGACGATGGTGGCAGGCCGGAGGGCGCTCGCTACGGGCGTGCCAAACCAGCCCAGCGAGAAGAGAGCCTACATGGCCCGGCGAGCGCGCAGCGTTGCATATCCTGCAGGCGCTCGGGCCGTGCTGCGAAGGCATGGAAGATATTTTTTTTTGGCTAGCATCACAGCTGGTTTTTTGTCGGAACCCATTCGAACTTTCGAAGAGTTCGGGAATCCGGCTCTCTTCATCCCATATACTACACAGTAGTATAGGATCAGTATGGATGAACAACTTCCATTCAATTCACTTTCTATTCACTTTAGGCACGGGTTCCTGTCGGCCGCTTTCTGCACTTCCAATAACCCTCGCTGGTGTTCAGCCCCTGCCGGAGGCACCGCCCACCGCGAGTATCCACCCACAGCCTGACCGCAACAGCAGCAGCACAGCAGTGCGCGCTGCTCCTGTTCCTCTTCCCTTCCGACGCTTCCTTCTGATTCCCAGCTTTGCTTCGTCCTCGTTGTTCTATAATCGTAGATTGTTTCGGGAGATCTCCTTTACCAGCCCGCTCGTCTTCAGGATATCTCGGAGCTCGTAGCTAGAGCTAGCCACAGCTGCACACACACACATCCGGCATCATCATGTCCAAGGCCAGCCGCTCCTCCGTCTCTCCTACCTGGGCGCTCTCGACGATTGCGCTCTCGGTGGGCACGCTGGGTGTGTCAGCAGCCATGGTGGACACTGGTTTGAACCTTGGCAGCGGGGACATCGCGGGGCGGTTCCTTGCCGTTGACAACGCCATCAGCGCGATGGAGCAAAAGATCGGCTCCAGAAACATCCGCAGGAGGCACCTGCAAAGTGAGTGAGAGCTACAGCAGCAGTGTGTATCGTATCATGTTGAGATATGTATAGATCAATGATATTTTTCACCATTTCTTTGTACGTATTGTACGGGACGGTGGGGTTGTGTAGGCAGGGCCTCGAACAATGTCTAGCTCTCGTGGCTCGTCGTGTGTGGTTTGGGTTTGCGTGAGCTCTGGTGGTTGGAAAAAGCGCCGCCTGGCTGCTGTCTGTGATCGAGCACTATACTGCTACTGCTGCTGCTGCCTGGCGTAGCTTAGCTAATCTGGCGTTCGGTGCGAGAGATGCATATGATAGATGGGATGGACAACAACCGAACTTTTTCGTACGAGTCAGCGAAGCTGAAAAGCAAGCGTTCATTTTTTTTAGCCGTCATACCCACCCGTCCTGGAGCGCATGCAATCCACGGCCCACGTGTCCTGGGGCCTTGACACTAAATTCAATATAAAAAGTGAATTTCCCATATTTTGAGGGCCCCCACATCAACGTAGCTGCGTAGGTAAGGCCGGTAGAGTTGATCCTCGTCATCCTCTCATCGCAAGGCTTTTATTTTCTGGCCGCCATGCGCCAATCTACAGACAGACTCGACGATTGTTGCGGCAGACCGGCAGGCAGGCAGGCTTGCTACGAAGGCTTTCTTGGTGCAAGCTTCGTAGCTTGTGCTTTTTGTTGTCTTGGTCCGGCGGACCGCTCCGCTCTCTCGCACTCGTCGAAGACTTTCTTCGTATATACGCGCACCATGAGAGAGAAGAAAGAGAAGACGGACGGCCCTTCTTCACCTTTTACCTGAAAACCTGTACTCGTACGTGAAAATGGTGCTCGAGTGTGTCCTATATACGTTCAACCCACCCAGGATACTGCTGCTGCGCTGCTGTACGAGCGTATGGTATATATCATACATTGGTTCATTTTTCGCCCGTATCCGAACGGCGTATATCGTCCAGAGTACGTCTTTTTTTTTGTGTCGTTATTGTTCCACTACTGGTCCCACGGGGGGATTTCAGGAGCGGGCCCTGCCGCTCTAGATTTACGTATCACTTCGTATTCAATAACTTTCGCAACGCAACAAGACACCATGAATAATGATCTCGTACATTTTCGGATCTTCTGACATTCCACTACTACTATATACGTATGTACGTATGTACGGTATGCCAGAGGTATTCGCGTAATGAACACGGCGGTATCATAGCTATCTGACCAATAATGACCAGCGCAGCAGAATCTTGGGTGTTATCTCACCGGTACAGCCGGTAGTTAGTTCCCGCCCATATTAAATAGTTACGTTTGCAGCCTCTGCGTTGCCCATGTTTCGAAGGCCATTAGCGTCAACATATTGTTGTCATGGCCCACAAACGAACAGAGAACAGAGAAAGCTGGGGGGGGCTTCTTTCCTACTCGTCTTGGTATCATATAAATATCATACTTGTATGTTTAGGACCGAATCTCAATCTTAAGGGGTACCTGGTTAAATGGGAAAGTTTTTTACTGGACGTGCTGCGCTTGCGCTGGTGGACTGATTCCTGGTGTAGGATGTGTTTCTGGTGTCCTACTAATGTGTGAAGAACACATTTACACACACACATCATACCTTTACATACCTGGTGTGTACTCGTCTCATACTATAGATGTGTTAACTTCACTCTGAGGTAACTTCACCATTACAAATATGCATACTAAAAGTATACATCGTTCGTCTACGGAGTACTGCTCGAGTTGTACCCATTCTTCAGGTACGAGTCATGTCGTCCTGGGAGTATAGAACACCTGAATGTACAAGCAGTACCAGGTAGTATTCAGTTGTGACCGCGCACAGAACGATTGCTTGTGTGCCCCGATCTTGATCTCCAGTAAATTTATATGATATTCGGACAACACATTCCATATACTGCTGTAGTATGATGTGTACATCTTGATACGAGAAGAGTGTGATGTTTGACTATACCTGGTATACCATACCGGCCACGAAAGCATCACTTTTCATATTATACGCACCGTACGTAATTACTTCCTCGGCCGTCGTCAGTTACCACGTCCAGTCCAAAATCCTGTACTGACAAGACAGCACCGAAAGAATCAACAATCAATTCGCGCGGGACCGAGACGAGCAAGACGCACGCAGGTATATGTTTATATTCACAGCAGCACCCAATAAGAAACACACAGGAAAGCTGGTCCAGGCTCTGGATTTCTTATTTATTTCTTTATTTGATGGGTAAGTAATGATAATGTGTGCGTTCCACACTAACTTCAGTTATACGAACTCCTGCATTTATGATTTTCCTGAAATCTCCCGTCAGCCTGCCTTTGTTATTGCTATAATAATATGGACTTGATGGCTGTCTTGCTGCGGGTCCTGTACGTCCTGCTTACTGCTTGCTGTGGTCGTTTACAAGTCTATTTAGGTGGCATTTCGTATTTTTACTAGTCGCCCCGCCCCGCATATCACAACTTGGGTTGGTATGGTATCATATGGAGTAGAGTATGGCGCACGTGACGATGCTACGGCGATACGATCGATACGACAAACACTTGAGTATACGAGTACTAATATTCTTGATGTCTACGATGCACGCACGGCACACGACGACACAGGTCAAGATGCAAAATATGAGTTTCGACGAAATCCTCGATCTCACACAGCTGTTTTACTTATTTTACTACTGTATTTTATTTTATTTTATTTTATATAATGCGGCAGCCGTGAAAAGTCGCGTTGTTGTATTTTTCCACCCCCCGCGAGGGCCATGTTGATATGTTGGATATAGCCTGACTCGCCTGTACGGACACCGTTTTGGCGGTGCGATGATAGACATGATTTACGATACGATCAGTAAATAAAATATGCATGTGAGAACCACACAGCACGACACACGACGATTGATAGAATCATACCTGGCTAAAATCATACCCGGTACCTGGTGGGAGCGAACAACGCGAGCCGTCCGTTCGTTCTTCCTTCGTCGGTTGGGACTAGTATTGATTATTTTAATATTATTGATAATAACTACGTACGAGGTATGAACACGAGTTAATAACGTAGTACTGATTATTACACGATATGTATAATATTATAAATCAATAATCAATCGTCAATAACAATTCAGATCAATAGTTTCATCAGTGATGGTACAGGTACAGCACTGCTTTACTGGTACTATGATATCCTTATAATATAATACGACAATCGAGATGAAAACAACTCCCTCGAAATGACTAAAATATAAAATAGTGGGAGATGTTCTTTTTGTTGTTGTGACATTGCTGTGTAAAATAACGACGATTTCAATTCCACCCGAACCATGTGGTGCCGGTCAATTGATGCCGGGGCTCGGCTGCTCAGCTGGTACGGCAAATAGCAGTTAGCAGTAGCTGATAGCTGATAATAAGATTAGATTTATACTACCTGCTGTAATATAATAGTCCAGCCCAGTTTTTGTAGTATTATACCCGGTCGCCAGTTGTCAATAGTAGTGGTTCTGGAATGCTTCTATTTAATAGTAATATTAAAAGAGTTGATTTCCTGAGATCGGAAACCCACCCCGTGGTGAGATTGTAATTTTCTTTTGCAAATATACGAAATAACAAACTGCTGAGAGAGCGAAGCGAGTATATTGCGTGTGCAGCAGCAGTGTGCAGGCGCAATCGTACGTGAGTCGACGAGAGAAGGAAGGGTTGAATTGAAGTCTTGTCGCGGTAAAAGCATGCAAGGCACGAACCGTGCGAAAGGGGTCGGAGAGCCTGCTATTACATTAATATGTGACTTCGGGTCTGAGTGACGACTTTTTTTTTTTTTTTTTTTTAATCCTCCGGCGGATGGATCAAAATAAAGCTTACGCCCTCCACACTTCCACGTCTCACTTCGTGCACTTCTTGTGTCAATTCACTCCATGCTCCCTCGGAAGTATCAGAGTGACGACTATTAATAATAATATACCGGTATACATAAAATACATCTATTAATAGCCATAGGAGGGAGAGAGGAAAGAAGGGCGAAGATAATTGTTGTTGTTGTTGTTGTTGTCTTCACATTAAACTCGTTTCAGTTGCTAATCCCTATAGTCTGATCTAGCAAGATCACGGCCCGTGGTCACAAAAGTGCTATTAATAGAGCCATCAGAGAATCCTAAAGAACACGTACACTTAGCAGGGAAAGGATACACAAGTCCGAAGAGGTACAATTAGAATCCCTACAGCATGTTATGCGTGTCCAAAACTGAACTACACGCCCGCAATCTCCATTCGACTACAGCAGCATCGTCCCCCCCCCCCCCTCCCACGCTTTACCAATGATTTTTTTATACATGCGAGAAAATAGAGCACAAAAACGACATACAGCACGTTTACTTGGTTTAGTGCGTAAGGGCACCTAAAAAGGCCGTATCTTTGGGCAGAGAGTCCTTTTGCCGCGTTCTGTTTTCTGTGCTGTTCTGGGCACATTTGGCGCTTTTTTTTTTAGTTTCGATGCTTTCATCCGGCGGCTTTACTTGAGCCTGTGTTGTTGCCGTTTCCCGCACGTTCCACATCCGAAACACCCTACGAGGTATGTATCCAAGTACGCGGGATCGAAGTATCACATCATCACGCTCAGCTTGCAAATATGCAAATATGAGTTTCGACGACATCCTCGATCTCACAGCTGGTTAAAAAAATAAATAATAATCATGTCTCGTACCTACCATCTCTTGCCCTACAGACGCATGGTTTCCGTGCGACTCTCTTCCTGTCTCATGTCTTGCGGTTCCGTGCACTTTTGATACCTGGTATTTGGCATGGCCGGTATAATCTTACTGCTGCCTTTGCACCGGTTACCGAATTACCGAATTATCCCTTTTTCGGACCCGTTTCCGTTTTGTTTGTGTTCTCTTTGTTTCGTGGTCTGGTTGCTCATTAACTCTACCACACTACGTATCGTAAAACACTACGGGGTGTACATTTGAACACGCTTATTAATAGTATCCGATACGTAGTGGTGGTAATTTGTACCGGTATGCAGCAGTGGGTACCCCTTTTTAATAGCGCCCAAGATAAGAAACAGCATTCTGGGGTTGAGAACGATCAAAACGGCTTGTCCCACCTAATACTAAAAGCTGTTTCTTGCCCACTGCAGATAGGAGCAATATGTAATTAAGGGCACGTGTTTCCGCTTTTGTCACAGAGTGCTCTTACATCGGCGTACTCGTTGTATCTGGTATATTTCGCACCAGTAAAAGTAAACGGCGTGAACGTGCTACGTACGTACTCCCCTCACGAATAATGCCCCAAAATAAGCGTGTAGACTACATAAACGACGAGGCATCATGCCATGTTCCATGCTGCCATAACAGAGCTAATGTACCCGTGGGTTTGGTTCGACGGGCCGGCTGCTCCGATTGGCCTGAAGCGGGGAGGGAGATCGAGCGTGTCAGGTATACGAGCAAGCAGCACCTGGTCGGTGAATCTGCCGCGAGTGAAGTACGGGAGAACAATGAATGGCAACAGCATCTAAATCACTCCAAAATCAACAGGAGTTTTTAGAGAATAAAAGCCGACAACTTTTACAGATTCACGACAAATCGTTCGTTCGTTGGGGTGATTATTTTTATCCACAGACAGTTACATGATATACGTCCAGTAAATAAAATCAATCAGAGTCGGCGGGGTGTGGTGGTTCCGCGGAGTTTTTTGCTGCTGATCAAGGTCAGGTCGTCTTCCAAGCCAGTGTCAGGCACTAGCTACGCTGTACCTCAAACCAACAATTGGCAATGGATGGAAATCGACACAGCAGCCCAGCGCGTGCGGGCGGACCCACCTAGCAATGTTGATTGCGGAGTAGCAGCTATATATACGTAGCTATTCCCAACCTCTTTCCCTATCCCCAAATCCCAGTCCGCCCGTCCGCCCCTTTTTACCAGTGACAGCCGCAAAAATGCAACCAACACAAAATCAACCGACACAAATGTAACCGACAAAATCAAGCGAAAATGCCACTACTTGTCCCATTTACGCCATTTCAACCGCGGGGGGGAGGGGGGGGGGGGGGCGTTTCTTCGTGCGTGGTTTTCCGTCGCATTGTGTCATGAAGGAAGAATCGTGCACAAGCGAGTAAGTATCACATGTTTTTTCTTTCGGTGGTAAAAATAAAATACTTGCTGCTGTTCCTGTTTGCGACGGATGGTATACATATATAGGCTCATCAGTATACTTACTATCACCCCAGAAAATAACTGCTGTGGACCTACCAGGTACGACTGCTACGTACATGTTTGATACGTACTTTTTTTTTCGGGAAGGGCAGGCGGCAGTGCTCTCTTTTCATTGGCCTTGCTTTCCTTCCGTCGTGTCTGCGGCTGGTTGCAACAGAAATATTTTTTTACCTGCAATTGCTTTTTTGTATATTTTTTTCCCGGCAAGCAACGGCAGACAAAGAGGCACTCCGTTCTTATGATACGCCCTTGTATATACATACACCTCGATCTCACAGCTGTTTTTTGTCTAATAAATTGCCACATATTTATGTATACAGCGTACCAGGTACTCGTTGCGCAATACGGTACTTTTTAACCACTTTTCACTTCGTGATTTTGTATATACCAATAATACCAACAGGTACTCGATTCGCAATACTAACCGCTGTGCTTTCGCCCCCCCCTCCTACTCCCCCTCCACTGTCCAAACCGACGTGCGGCGTGTTTGTTGTCCTGTCCTCTCCTTCCTGTCCCATGCCGTTGCTTTTTCTTCTATCTGTTCCGTCCGTCCTGTCTGTTCCTGTTGCGGTCTTCCCTGTTCTGCCTGTTCGCTCCCTCTCTCTCTCTCTGCCTGTTCTCTCTCTCTGTCTTAATTAAGACGAATGGTGCACCACTGTCTCCGACGGCGACACGTACTGCTGCGGCTTCGGTGGGCAGGCCTCGTGCATCGCCCGCGGCCTGGATTACTCCGGCCAGGACACCCCCTGCGAAGTAAGGCTCGTCACCGACAACGAGGGCACCATGTCGTGCGAGGGCTTAGCGGGAGAGAGTGGAAACCTCGAAAACTGCAATTGTGAAGGTGGGTACCAGGGGGGGGGGATGGGGTGGGGTTCGAGGAGGAGGAGGCGAGAAGGGGAGGGGGTGTATTCGATATTCATTTGCATGGCCGTAGTCGTGTTTACCATAGACCCTTGCATCCCTATAATGCCGGGACGGGGGGGGGGTGGGGGGCGTATTCATTTGTTTGCTCGCCTTGGTCATTTTACCAATGTATCCCCTTCAGCGGGGGGGGGGGGGGGGGGGGTGGTTTTATTGTTGTGGTGGCATACATGATACCAGCAATATATATAGTAAGAGTGGAACCGCTGCGAAGATTAGGGGGGGGGGTGCGGGGGATCGGGCATTCCTTTTTTAGTGCGAGAGTCAACTCAAAGCCAGCATGTGTTCGGTCTTACTTTTTTGCTGTGAGAGCCAGATTGGGGATGGTGGGGGTGGAGGGATTGGGCATTGATTTATTATTCTGGGAGTCACTCAAATCAACGCCAGCTAGATGGATAGAACCAGAACGGAAACAAATAGAAGGAGGTTTTATGGTTTACGGTGGCCTTCCGTCGCCTGCCTAGCTATTTACACTGTGTTTGATTTATAGCGGCAGTCCGAGTTTACCCTGGTAGGTTGGTTATTCTTCATTTTGGAATTATTACGTACCAGGTATTTTTTCTTCGTTTCTGGTCGTTGAGGGTGCGAATTTTTGGGAAGACAGAATGCGCGGAAGTTTTTTGGAGGCGAGGACATCGACGACACACACACTAAACAGTAGTCAGCAGCGTGGTAGCGTGGTGTTTTCGTTTGCATGGGCAAATGTTAAGCCGATTACCTTGTTGGTTGGGCGCATTTATACGCCTGGTATATATGATAAAACATGAGGCATATATATTATATGTGTTTAATGTATAATTTGGTTTTGGTTTTGGTTGTATGCGCGCGCTCGGTTTTTTGTTACTTGGTGTCTCTCTGTCTCTTGCCTTCGAAGCAAGAACGGAAAATGAGCACAATGGCAAAATAAATTCGCAACTCAACCGGTGAACTGTTCATTTCCCTTTTGGCATTTTCGTTTTTACCACCTGATACGACAGGAGGAGCATGCCAGTATTTTCTTGTTTATTTTTTATTTTATTGTATGGGTTACCATTACTATTAATACACCGGCCGTATAATTGCACGTACGTGCTGTGGGCTGTTAGAACTGCACGTACTTTTGCACCATATTTACCCTTGCTCCCACCCGGATCTGATCCCATTTGGCACCCTGCTCCCACCCACAAGGTGCAGAAATATAATCAGCCCTCCGCAGGAGCCGCCGGAGGCCCACCTGGCACCTCGATCCCATTTGGTACCCATGTAGGCCATACATATCTACAACAACTCCTGCTATACATACAACCGTATTGAATGTACGTGCAGATTCGTTAGACTCGCACGTACGTGCAAGTTCTCCGGAGCCGCTATTAATAGTAGTCTAATTAAAGTCTATGGACAAAGCCGCACACAATCAGTGGTATACATGTACGAGCAGGAAGGAGTAGCACTATGTTTGATGTACGTATATACGCATCACATCAATGGCGAGTGGAAATCTCTGGCGTTAAACTCAACTTTCGCTGTTGCTTGCAACTGTTCGTTGCTGCGTGCTATGTGTGCTGGTGTGATCAGACAGCGGGATCGATCGGTCCCTAGACCACACTATTCATAACTCTTCGGTACGTATAAACGCATGGCACGATTCCTATGCGAGATGCGATTGATGTATTCAACCAACCGTATTTTATCTGCCCTCGCTACACTACAGTACCTGTACCTACTACGACCCTCCTCCCCCTTTTTTCCCCAAGACGTATGATATACTATACATACCCGCCCCCCACTTCCTTCTTTCCCGGCCCGGCCTCTTAACTGATCTCCTTTCTCCTCTCCTCTGTTGCGCTTCTTCCCCTCTTGCTGTCCCTCTGTTGCGCTTCTTCTTCCCTTGCTGTCCCTGTTCATACTTTTTTCCTTTTTTTTTTCTCAGATTTGAACACAGACCCTCCCGTCACCGAAGCCCCGGTGACCGTAGCCCCGGTGGACACCCCCGCCCCGTCGGCGTCGGACACTCCGGAGCCCGGCACCACCATCTCCCCGGTGGCCATCCTCGACCCGGCCGAGACCCCCGCCCCGACCGTCGCCGACACAGCCGGCGCCACAGACGAGACGACGACCCCGAGCCCCGTCGTAGACGGAGCCACCTCCGCCCCGGTAGCGACGAACTCCCCCGGGAGCACCCCTGGGCCCGTGGACGACATGACGCCTGCCCCCTCGGCAGAGGGAACCGTGGGCATGCCCACCGACGCTACCCCTTCTCCTTCGATGGAGGACACTGCTTCGACCGAGTCTCCGGACGCGACCCCGTCCCCTTCGCATGACATGGCCATGACGGACTCTCCCGGGGCTGTCGCTTCCACCCCGAGCCCTTCGGACGACTCGTCGACCGACGCTCCCTCCGCGACCCCCGGGCCGTCCGATGACATCATGGCCGAAACCATGTCTCCCGACGCGACCCCGTCTCCGGAGGCGACCTCGTCTCCCGACGCCACCCCTTCCCCCGAGGCCACCTCATCTCCCGACGCCACCCCTTCCCCCGAGGCCACCTCGTCTCCCGACGCCACCCCTTCCCCCGAGGCCACCTCATCTCCCGACGCCACCCCTTCCCCCGAGGCCACCTCGTCTCCCGACGCCACCCCTTCCCCCGAGGCCACCTCGTCTCCCGACGCGACTCAGTCTCCCGAGGCCACCTCGTCTCCCGACGCCACCCCTTCCCCCGACGCCACCTCGTCCCCCGAGGCCACCTCGTCCCCGGACGCGACCCTCCCTCCTTCGGACGAGACCCCTTCCCCTTCCGCCTCCATGGATGGAACTCCTTCTCCGACAGCGGAGGGAGAGGTCGTCGAGTCGCCCGCGCCCACCGCCGGCTCTCGCGAGATCGAGCTCGGCACCCTCGCGCCCGTCGCCGAGGGCGCCACCCGGTCCCCCGAGGCAGCCGTGACGACGACTCCGTCCCCCTCTGTGGGTTCTCGTGGCATCAGCTTCACGGCCGCGCCCACCGCCTTCTCCACCGCGACGGCTGCCCCCACGGCCGCTGTCGTCAGCGCCGCGCCGTCGTCCATGACCACGTCGCCCACCTACGTGCCCTCGGCGATGCCCACCGCGTCTCCGACCACCTTGTCCACGGGCACGCCCACGGCGGCCCCGACAGGTGCGCCCACCGCCCTCGCGCGAGGGATCGAGCTCGGGAGCATGGCCCCCACCTCGTCCCCGACCGTCGAGGCAACGGTGCTGGCGTCGGTGACCATCGCGCCCACTATCCCCACGGAGACCGAGGCCAGCGGGGCCTTCTCGCCGAAGATGGTGGCATCTGGTCGCGTGGGAGGAGTGGTGGCCGCGGTTGTCTGCGTGGTCGTCGCGGCCGCTGCCGGGCCCTTCTTCATGGCGTAGTGAGGATGGGGGATGCTGGGGGGGGGGGGGCTGGTTTGGTTGGTCCGTGGGTTCGTTGAGGTTGGTTTTGTTGGTTGGTGGTCGTCGTGATGGGATGCTTTGGTGATGGGGATGAGGGGCGGGGCGGTGTGGTCAGGCCATGATGGTGTGGTGGTGGTGGTGATGCAGTGCGCGCGATCATGATGCGGACGCGGAAGAGGGGAGAAAAGGCATTTTCTCAACCCAGCTTGTTTTTTTTTAGCTTGCCCTTGCCGCGTTTTTTTTGCTTGCGCGACCTTTGCTTGTTGCTTCAGCTTTTGAGCTTTGCGCTTTTGAGCTTTGAGCTTGACAGCTTGACAGCTTTGCGCTTTTGAGCTTTTGAGCTTTTGAGCTTTGCGCTTTTGAGCTTGACAGCTTTGCGCTTTTGAGCTTTGCGCTTTTTAGCTTTGCGCTTTTAAGCTTTGCATTTGAGCTTTCTTTTCCCTTTTTTTGCAGCGAGAACACGCACGGAAGGAAGGACGGAAGGTAGCTAGGTAGGACGGACTTATATTATAGGGAGGGAACGGAGCGAGTAGGCGCGTGCATGCTTGCTTGCGTTCGCGTGCATGCATGCGTGCGTGCGTGCGTTCAGCCGACACCGGTCGTTTGTGGTGCGCGGAGAGGAAGGAACCACCAGCAAGAGAGACAGCATCGAGAGACCCAGCCGCCACCAAAACCAAGACCCAAGACTGTAACACTACATACACCACCACGAACAACAACGGTTTCGGGCTCGAGAAGAAGGTTTCCACTTCACTGCGCACCAGGCTGGTCGATCGCGACCCGGTGGAGGTCGGGAGAGAAGAGTTTGAAGGAGGGGGGGGGGGGGGGGGGGGCGTATTTCGCATCGGAAAGAGAAAGTGAAGGAAGAAAAAACGCGAAAAAAGTTGGCTGTGTAAGTAAGTGACAGAGAACGGACCGTACTTGACTCGTTTTTTCTTTTTCTTTTTCTTTGCTTGTTTTCTGTCCGTTTTTTTTTGTCTCAAAAAAACCTTTTTCGTTGTCCGAGAGGATAACTGGAAGGAAGGACAACGCAGGGTAGGGTAGGGTAAGGGTTAGGACAGGAGGGGGGGGGGGGGTGTACCCGCCAACCGTTTCCTAAAAAGAACCACCAGTCGAATCCATCCGTATCCCACCCTCGAATCGCTATGCCTGAACGAAAAATAGGCGGTCTTGACCTCCCTCCTTTTGGGTATGGCTAACTGTGGCGAGGAGGAAAGGCACAGGGCGTTCGTTGTCTGGTAGGCAGAGCGTCGTCCGGGAGGGAAAGAGAGATAGATTGCCAGGGGAGTGGAAGGCGGGCGTTTGGGGGGGGGGGGGGGGGGGGGGGGGGGGGGGGGGGCGAGAGCGGGGAGATATTTTCTGCAGCGTACGTCTATTTTTCGTTACTGTTGGGTGCTGTCGAACTCGACGTGGAACAGGGGAAGGAGGAGGAGGAGGAAGGTGCGCGCACGGTTTGGCTGCTCGCTTTGTGCTGCTTGCTTCGCTTGCTCGCTTTTTGCTTGCTCGCTTTTTGCTTGCTCGCTTTCGCTTGCTGTGGCGACCCCACGTGTGCCTTCATGGAATATCTGAATGGTGACGGTGTCTGCTCTTGAGAAGCGCCGTGGTCGTATTTGGCAGCTATCCGTTCTTTCCCGCTAAGGCGGTTTGTTTCTTCAGGCCTTTTTTAGAACAGCACGCTTTTCCCATTTGCGATTTGTCGCAGCGTTAGGGACAGGCGGGGGGTTTGGAGCCGCGGGTGGAGGAACGGGGGGGGGGGGGGGGAGGGGGTAGTTATTCATGGCTGCTGTAATTAACTTGTCGGCCAAGGAGAGGGGGGGGGACGCTGCTGCTACATGCTTATAAAGTCCGTTCTTGATGGGGGGCAGGGTCATTCATCCATTCTCGATCTGTTTTTTGTTTTCTTTTCTTTTTTGGCTTGTTTCATTTTTCCTTTTTTTTTCTTCTTTTTGTCGGTTTTCTCTTTGTTTTCAGTTGGTATTTTTTTTTTTTTTCGCGGTTTTTGCCCCTCCCGTGTGTTGCAGGATTTGCTAAATTATTTGACTTGACTGACGTGTGTGGTATTTTGGTAGTGTAACCTACTATCTTTTTGGGACCGGAGCGTCTTTGGACCTCCTGTCTATGTGTACATTTATAAGCCCTAGGGGTAAAACGGGGGAGGGGGATTTATTGATACCGTCTGTGAACCGCGCTTTTGCGCCAGGCGATGATTTTTGTGTCGTTCGGAGTTGGAAAATTGAACCAGAGAGGGGGGAGAGGGAGAAAAAAAAAGGAAGAAAAAAGAAACAACAAACGCGAGCGAGCCTTTGCCGCCATCACGTACCTACTACCTGCCTGCGATTTGCTGCGTAAACTTGTATTTGATTATTTCGGCCTAGCGCCCGCCACCTATCTAAGGGCGTGCTTTTGTTTTTTGCAGGAGGCGTGTCACGGTGGGTGGGGGGGGGGGGTCCGTTTGTGCGGTGTGAGCATACACAAAAGCGAGGCAAGCTATTAACAATATCTTGGGTGCTGCTGCTTTTTTTGCTAGTTACTACATACTACACTGCTTGCTTCTGCTGCCTGTGGTTTTTTCTGTTTAGTTCGTTGGTAGGCGGGGTGGGGGCGGGTAAAAGTGGGTTTGATTACTAGTAGGTAGTCCGTTGCCGCAATTATAAGCTACGTCGGGTGATGGGTTTTTGCTGTCATGTATCGTATGGTTATCGGGTGGTAGGGGCTGACGTTTTCTGCCGGAAAGCTAGGTCGCACCATGCGACATGCAGGTGGGCGAGCCTTGCGGTTGGTTGGTCCTGCTCTTTTGAGGTCGTGTTGGCAGAGAGAGAAGAGAAGAGCCCGCTGCTGTGTAGTAGCTGTGTGACGGTCGAAGCGGTCGATCGAGGTGGTTGTTGGTAACAAATAAAAAAGTCAGTACGTACACAGAACGCTCGTGGTTCCATTTTGTTTTCCCAGCGATCTGTTAAGGTCTACGTACTACGAGTTAAATGTTGTTTTTTGTTCTCTTTTCGTTTTTTTGCTGTAGCAAGTGTTTCGCTGGATTCACGCCCGTTATTAAACAACAATAATACTACCTGTTTTGGGTCTAAACAGTATAAAACCATAACACATACCACTATTAATACGAGCTATGCATATGCATATGCATGCATGCGAATATGCATGCAGGCCATGTACTCTACAAGGTGAATAATTTTTTGCGTCATGCCGTGCCAGCATGTTCTGCTGCCTGCGTGCCAGCCATCCGGCGGCCAGAACGGTGGTCTAGGCTTCTCTTTGTGTCGCATTCGATCCCCACCCCCCCCCTCCCCTCCCCTCCCCTATATGTAGGCCTCCTTCGGTATAATAGGTGGAGGGGGCGAGATAATATCATGTCAAGAACGGCATCAACGCGGTTGGTTTGGGTGTCGCTATCTATTATCGATCGATCGTAGAATCCAAGGCTCGGTAGGGTAAAATACCGATACTACGTAGGGTGTGTATGTTTTGGTCAGCGTACCGAACTTTTTTCCGAAGTGAGTGTCGGGTACCGGTATTCATTCGGTCGTACCGAACCATACCGGATTGTTCGGTAGGGAATTTGATTGAGGCCGCGTGGTACCGAACCACTTCGTTCGGTAGGTAGGGTAAATACCGACCCAGCATACGGTATAATAATAAACGCCCTCCTTGCCGAAGTTGTTGGGTACCGGTATCGAGTTTCGTACCAGATCTTACCGGAGTGTTCGGTATATGTGTTATTTCGGCCGTACCGAACACTCCGTCAAGGTTCGGCAGGGTATTTTCCGTGCAAAAACATCCGGTATATTTCGGTACTTACCCTATATATACCGAACGGAACATACCCACCCTTCGCAGAAACGACGAAGAGGCAGGGGGGTTTTGATATTATGCCACAGGCTTTTTTTTAACGTCGAGACGTCCCTTTGCGACTTTGGGGGAGGGAGGGAGGGAGAAGGAGGAGGGGCGGGGGGGGGGGGGGGGGGGGGGGGGGTGTACTCATGTTGTGCACGGCCGTAGTCATATGACCATAGACCCTCGCATCCCTACAATGCCGGGACGGAGCGCGTTGGGTTTTCACCAACCAGGCAGACATTGCTTGCACCAAGCGCGAAACGCCGTGAGGTATTGGGCGAGTCGCATGGAGGGTGAGCTGCATCCTGCTAAGAACCGCCTCTGAGGCGGACTTGCATATGGACGACAGCTTCAATGAGTTAATTTAATTTCTGGTGTGGCCACTTCCGGAGACAGCAATGGGTTTTACTATGTAACTGCCTCGCGGACGCCTTACCATATTAACACTACGTGAAACGACCATTCCCCTTGTGCGGAACAAAGGTTCTCCACCCCGCACAAATGATCTACTCGACCGCCAGCTTTGGTGACCGCCAAAAAAAAATAACAAAAAAAAACGGCACCCTGGTTGTCTAGCTCACGCAGCGAGTGGCGTGTTTTACAGCGTCGTTGCCAACCGACGCCAACCCAACCTATAAATATATCATATATTTATTAAAGAAGGGGGGGGGTTGGAGTGTATGCGTACTCGCGAATCAGCTTGAGCCCCGTGTTTATCAGGCTGCTTGCCTTTATTTATTGTCTTTCTAGTGTGTTGTTTGCTTTTTTTTCCTTTTATTTTCTTCTTTTTTTTCGCCCGGTTCACGAAGCGAAACGAGAGCGCTAGTACGTACTTACGTAAGTGTATCACTGAGGTGAATCCAACCCCTGCAGTATCCGTCTCTTGATATTGTAGTAGTATGCATAGGCGGGTGGGGTGTTATATGGGACGGTGATAACGATTGATGTGATGTGGCTGGTGATTATCGGAACTGATTGACTAGAAATGCATTGGCGATAAGATTTATGATTTGTGGGTGGTATTGACATTGATTGGAGGTGTGAGAATTGATTATTGAGAGATTGGATTGATATATTGGATTAGTGAATTGATTGATTATTGAGTTGAGATGTTGAGATATATATTGGAGATTGATTGAATCGTTGGTGCCTCTTGCCTCATTGATTGATCTGACCTCTGATTAAATGATTGATTGATGTATGATGGGGAGGAGGCAGCTGGCGATCGGCGCGAACCCCGATAAAGCGGAAAGAACGCACATCCCTGTTGTTTCCCTGCGTCTGCGATTTTGTTTACTTTGGTTGCTGATTATTAATTCACTTGCCGCTGCGGTCAGTTGTGTTTTGGGGGGGATGGGGTTGGGGTCGGCTCTTCGCCGGGGGCGGGGGGGGGGGGGGGGCGGAGACACAACACGCGACGCGCGATTGAGCGCGAGAAAACACAAAATGAATTTTAAGGGAAACAAGAAACGAAATCAATACCGCGACAAAGAGAATGGCCCGATCGAGTTATACGGCAGTTGGGATACCTTGAGATATATACAGATAGATCATGTTTTTGCTGATTGGGATCTGTATGACCTGTAGACCATACGTACACGTTTGCCTGGGTGGGTTTGCCCGGGTGGGATCTGTGATCTGTAGATCATAGGCACATGTTTGCCTGGGTGGGATCTGTATAATCTACATACAGTAGATGTTGCATAGATGTTTGCCTGTGGGTGGGTTCTGTATGATGATCTGTATGATCTGTATGATCTGTATGATCTGCACATAAATGTATGCCCAGTGTGATCTGTATGACCTGCGATATCTAGTTCATATACTAAGTATACCTGGTGGGATCTGTATCCGACCTAGATAATAAGAATTGGGACTCTTACGTAGACTACGTCTTTTCTGTCTGTCTGTCTGTCTGTCTCGATCTGAGCGATCTAGGATTGGGACTCTCTTACTACGTAGACTGCGTCTCGGTCTGGGCGATCTAGGCCTTTTTTGGTTTGGGTAGGTACTATAGGCAATCAACGCAGCAACCAATACGTACAGATGTTTGTCTGGCGAGTTCTGTACGATCTCCCTGTTAGAAAATAAGAAGAGTTGAGACTCTGGTGAGGCTTAGGCTTAGTTTGGGCAGAAGTAAACCAACAACATTTACCAGGTGCAAATACGCAGTACGTAGATCAACAGACTATCAATAGTAATAGTACCTACTATCAAGAAGTTTGAATTCCGCATCGTGTGAGTTCGATTCTCGCCGAGCTCCATAATCCATACTGGTATCATACGTACTGGTAGGTAAAATTCGTTTGCAAGAAAAAGTGAAAAACTAACAATAATCGTCTTCAAGAATCGAGAGGTCAAGAATGGCGATTCTCGTTGAGCTCCAAAAATCGTTTTTTTTTTTCGTTTTTTCAAGCATTTTGTCGAACCTACAGCAAGCAGTACCTACCGTAGTGTAGTATTAATAGTAGGCCGAGCTGTGTTTAATGTACAACGAACTAGTAACTGGGCCATTCTCACGCCAGAAAGAAAACAAGTGAAGACAAAGCTCAAGCCGGTAGTGAGTAGTGCGTACAGAAGAAGGTGTCGTAGTTTTGTGACCACAGAACTGGTACCTTTTTAGGATGGAGAATCGGCACGGACACTGGGTGTGCTGGATGTCGACGGGTAGAAAGGAAGGTTCAATGTGAAGAACACACACACAGAAGAAGGGGGTAGATTTTGTGCAGTGAGCTCTTTTTGTTTCAGATTATTCCAAATTCTGTGGTTTTCTTTTTTCGGGTAGATAATGTTTCTGAGTGATAACTGTTGAAGCTCCATAATGCTACACATTGTTAAGGATGGCAGGGCTAATAATGATCATAAATAGTAATCACCATCGTCATCATCATCATCATCATAAGAGTAGTCTTCAATAATCAAGAATCGCCATAATCGGGGTCACACATTATTCGGCGTCAGACAATGAAGTCAAAGAATTAGTGCGCTTCAAACTGTTACCTTTTTTTTAGTGGTCAGGTAATGGTCCAGACGGAAAACTTGAGCGTAAACTCTTACTTAAATAAGGAACTGGTTTTATGTCAGAAGGAGCGTTGCCATGCTTTCATCATGGACAAGCGGGTGTTGGTGTTGACCTAGATTGCCGCGTTCACCGTTATATAGACTCATCGTTGAGACGAACAGTCACACGCGACCCCCACCTCCCCCCTTCCACGGCGCTTCGCGCTTGGTGCTAGCAATGTCTGCCTGGTCGGTGAAAACCCGACGTGCTCCGTCCCGACATTGTAGAGATGCGAGGGTCTATGGTCATTCGACTACGACCATCGATGAATATGGGAGTACCCCCCCCCCCCCCCCCCCTTCATCTGCAAGCAAATTAATGCCGGCCTGGTCGATGAAAACCCGACGTGCTCCGTCGCGGCATCGTAGGGGTGAGAGGGTCCATCGTTATACGACTACAGCCTGCATGGTACTATGAGCACACACACACAATTTCATCTTTCATACGCCGGGGGGTGATTAGTATTGCTTGTACTGGTAGTACTCTAGGCGCTCATACAACAGGAAGATTGCTTGTTTGACTGTTGCTAATTTTGCTTACTCCTTTTTGGAGTTAAAAAAAACAAATCGATCCCTAAAACCCGGCTCTGGGGATGGGGAGGGGGTAGGTATGGTATCCTCGCGCGGTGTTGGGCGGACGTTTTCGAGTCTCTTCCAGTTTGGCCTCCTTTCCTTTATACTCGCACATACCTGGTACGGCTTTTGTCATATTTCACTGCGGTATCAGAAGGCTTCGTACAGCCTCGCAGTTTTTGTCTTTACGCCGTGATAATACTGGAACCACAACAACGCTGGCCAGCCCGCGCATCTTAATATGGGCATTAAAGTATACCAGGTACCATCTTGTTGTGCGTGGTTCCAGTGTATATGTAGTAGTATATAGTAGCATCGTTGTACATGGCATTTATACGTACGTGCCATACAGGACACCTACGAGTAGTAAGAAACAGACTAGTAATACTAATAAGAAACAGGCTGATAAGAAAGCCAGGCTGAGATTTAGAGGAAAATAAGAAATTCGGGAGTCGTTATCTTGGAATGAGTGTGGAAAGCACCCTCTCTCAAATAAGAAATCCAGCCTGGGCCAGATTTCCTGTTTCTTGTCAGGTGTCCTGTACTGTACCGGTATGTATGGCATATTGAAAACATGTGTGTGTCGAAGCGAGAGCAGCTTGTTTACAACAAAACAAATTCCACCAGACAGCATAAAAAATCACGCTGTTTATCGTGCTTTTGACGATCGCTTGACCCATTCAGAACTGAAAAGCGTATCCCACACTAATCCCAAGTACTTTTCCCCCAAATACGTGGGACCAGTTCTTATTAAGGGGTTGCAAGACAGAAAAAAAGTGCCACAAAAAGACCGATCGATTACTTACGTCGTTTACCTTTACCGTTCTTAATTACAGTGCGATGCCGGTGCCTTGAGCGACACCACTAAATCCGTGCGGGGAAGAAGCCTCAGCAGGGGATGATACCGGAACCAACAGAACGACCGAGAACCTACAGCACCCCCCCCCACGTGCCCGCAAACTAAAACAAAAAAAACAAGAAAACAAAAACAAATCGTTCGCTGTGGGGGCGTGGTGTGCGCCATAATCTGCACATGCGCTACAAGCTTATAACCCAGCTATTAGCTTTAGCTACAAAATAGCATGCCGTTTTGCTATCGCAATCATACTGACTTCGAAAAAGCAGCAAGGAGTCAAAACGTATACTTCCGAGTACTCGTCTCGCCACCGTGCCTCCCCTTCCCTCCCCCCCCCGGCGAAAAAACGCGCATTTTTTCGGAAAAAAGGCGCGAAAACAAGCCTTGTTCGGGGTAAAAAGGCGCGAAACGGTGCCTTTTTTTGGGCAAAAAGGCGCAAAAGCATGCCTTGTTGGGGGCAAAAAGGTGCAAAATGGTGCCTCTTTTTTTAGGCAAAAAGGCGCGAAAACATGCCTTGTTGGGGGCAAAAAGGCGCGAAAAGGTACCCTTTTTTTTCAGAAAAAAAGGCGCGAAAAGGCAGCCAAGACCCCAGAGAGAACGAACACCACCACCACCACCACCATCAAAACAAACAAAACAACGGAAGGGGGGGGGGGAGGGAGGGAGGGGAGGAGGGGGGAAGGATCTGTCGTCCGCAGCACCCATCAACCCATCAAGAAAGTTCGTCTCTACGCACGACTACGAACCAACATTTTCGACACCCCCTTAGAGACCATCATCCGTGGCACATCACCACTACTGCTGCTGCTCGCTGTGGTACCGCAGTAGCCTGCTGTCAGTAGCCCACTGCCAGTAGTCTACTGCCAGTAGTCTACAGCCAGTAGTCTACTGCCAGTAGTCTACAGCCAGTAGTCTACTGTCGTGCTACTGTTCAAAAGCAGAAACGGACCACGACCACAGCAAGAACAACAAGAAACATCAACAATAACGGGTTCAGTCGCAAGCACAGGGAGCGACAAGGCACACAGCTCGAAGTGCTTGCTCTACACTACAGCTCCACGCAGCACCTTAGCAACGACCCGCTTCGTTACAGCAGCGGCTGCAAATAAAAAATGGCATAAGCTGTGTACCAAATACGTTGCCCGCAAACCGAGCGGGCATAAAAAAAATGGCAGGGCAATAATTGCGGAACGTCAAAACACCAGCCAAACCGTTCCGGCTACTCGCAAGAGAGTTCATGGCCCCAGCCAGAAAATATATACCAGGAAACACCAAGCTCAGCCAGCTATCATACTGTGGTATCCCCCCCCCGACCCCCAAATCCAACACCCGTCCCCTCCTACTTACTACGTTGAAGCTGGCAGACAACCAACAGCCTGCATCCTCAAACTCCAGTGCAAACAGTTACACACATATACACACATGCAATGCTTAACGCGCGCATAACCATTATCGTCATCGTGCACGGCAAAAAAGGCAGCACAAACAACAGCAGCAGCACCAGCAGCAGCCCACTCATACTGTACATCGTTCTTTCGTCTATGCTGCCGCTACCGCCGCTACCGCCGCTGCCGCCGCTGCCGCTGCTGCTGATGCTTCTACCACTGCTGCTGATGCTACTACAACTGCTGCTGATGCTCCTACCGCTGCTGCTGCCGCTGCTACCGGTAGCCGCCGCATACTATATATTTATGTATTATCGCGTGCTATTACTGCACGCTAGGCCGTGCCCAGCGGCGACACGCCCGCCCGCCCGCCCGATGCCGCGGGGGGCGTGATCCCGGACGCACCCGCCTCCAAAATCAACCAAACCCTCTATTAAAGCGAACCGCGCCAAACAACCTACCCTACCTACCTGTCTCACCGCACGGTTCGCCTGGCCATGATCCAAAATAAACAAAACCACTCTGTGGATCATCGTCTCCTGCTACTTTCCCACATAATTATAGTCGGGGTTGACCTCACTCCGCGAAAAACCTGCGCTTTTCGAGCGGTTGCCTACCCACGGCGCCCGCAAGACGGGCAAGCGAGCACTCTCAAGCCTCCCCCCCCCCCCTCCCTCCCTTCTTCCCTCCCGGCCATGCCCCCAAGACAATCCCAGCAGCACAGCAGCACCAGCAGCAATACAACCACCACCGCCATCACCATCCGCATCAGTACCACCACTAACATCACCAGCAGCAATACAATCACCATCACAATCAGCAGCAATACAATCACCGTCACAAGCAGCAGCATCAAAACACAGTGAAACTCAAAACTGCCCAAAACGAGTGCGTACCGTGCGTGCGTATGTGCACACAAGAAGAGGCGCTATCTTAGGAGGCACTTCTATCTCCCGCCGGGGGAACCGTGATTGACTTCGCGCCTTTCCTCCTGCTGTCGGCGTTCTGCTCGTTTTTCGCTCCCTCCCTCCCCCCCTCCCCACCCCTCTCTCCCTAGCCGACTTCCTCCAATTCGAACACAATGATTTTGTTTTGTAACACTTGTCATAATAACCTGGAGAGCCGAGAAAAAAAAAAAAATGGTGTACATACTTGGTACCGTAATACCGTAAAAAAAGTACGGATAGGCCCCTACGTAGCCCCTAGCCCCTAGCCCAGCAGCGTATCGGCCAAGCAGCACCATTAGACCACACGGCGTGACGCGGCGCGGCATACACAACCACGCGATGCACATCTCCCGCCTCGGACTCGTCCCATCCCGCCAAAACCCTTCCCTGCACACCTGCGACAAGCTCCTCCTCTGCACACTCTCACGACGGTCAAGTCAACCATCGTCCCGTGATATATTCAACCAAGGTCGCATCCCCCCCCCCCCCCCCCCCCCCCCCCCCCCCCCCCCCCCCCACCGTCCCCCTCCATATTTCCTGGCCGATTCGTCCGGCCACGTAAGCGCTATAACCTACACTCGAAAACAAAATTATCACCACCGCTACCGCCAGAACACGAGGTAGGTCATCCTCGCGTAGAAGAATGGAGTGACCTTCGTTCGTTCTTCCTTCCTTCCTCCAACGAAAAGTGAAGAGCCCGAAGGTCAGGGCCAATTCCAATCGCCCGTCCCCGCCTGACCACTCGGGCCAAGGGGGGGACCAGCCCCGCCCCCCCCCTTGCCCGCACCGCCGTTACCACCACCAACACCGCCAACACCACCACCGTTAGCATCGACACCACCGCCGCCTCCAACACCGCCGCCGGCGCCGCTGGCAGCTGCCGCACCTCCCTGTGCTGCTGCTGCTGCTGCTGTTGCTGCTCCTAGTCGATCGACGGAACTCCCGCCGCCGCCACCACCACCACCATCCCCGTGCCCGCGATGCCCAGGAGCACCAGCCTCGGCAGAATAACCCTCACCACCACCACCACCACCACCACCACTACCACCGTCGCCGCCGCCGCCGCCGCTGCCGCTGCGCGCATTCCTTCTTCTACCGGCAGCCGCCGCCGCCGACACCGCCCGGCCGCGTCTCGCATCGTCTGCGACAGAGCCGCCGCCGCCGCCGCCGCCGCCCCCCCTGTACCCATCGTTGGGACCACTGCGGACACGCCTGAACGGCCGCTCCGACGCTCGCGGGGGGCGTCTCACGTCCTGTGAGCTAACAGTCCTCTCCCCCAGGTCGATATCGCCGAACCGGGCCTGTGACTGCCAAGTCTTAGGCCTGTTGGGGTCGCGAGCGCTCCGGCTGTCGCCGCCGCCGCCGCCCATCCCACCGCCCCCGTGGTTGCCGCTAGCGTCAGGGTTACCGCCGCTGCCCGACGCGGCGGCGGCGGCGGCGTCTCGGTGTAGCCTGGGGCCGACAGCGCTCGCTGTGTACCCCGCCGTCCAACGTCCCGTACCATACCCCGAGGGCAAGAGGCCTAAGGAGTAGTAAGCATACGGGTCGACGGGAAGGTTTGGGACATTGGAGACGTAGAAGGGAGGGGGGGGGGGGGCGCGATGGGGGGGGGGATGAGAGGGCGGGGACGGGTGGGGGTGGTTGGGTTGGTGCCTGTTGGTATGAATCATTTTGTTTCGGGAGAGAAGGGGGCGGGGGTTGGGGTGTATTTTTTTGCTCTGACTTTCTGGAACCTACCTGTCAAGTGAAAAATGTGGTTGTTGTCTTCTCGTCTCGTGTTTTAAAAACACGTTGGAACGTGGTAAAAACACGTTGGGGTAAAAACACATTGGGGTAGCGGTGGGGGTATACATAGACCAGAAAAGAACCGCCAAAAACAAAAGAAGGCATGGTTGGTAAAAAGAACATAGCAAGCCCTTCAACAAGCCAAGCCAACCAACAAAAGACGCACCTCTCTCCCGGCGTCGCACGAGACGGTCGAGCGTCGGCCGCGGCGCCTCCCAAAACGCAGGCGTTTTCTTCAGCGGGGACTCCACGTAGTTCAGGATCATCTCAGACTCGATCGACGCCGATGCTTCGTCGGTAGAGTAGGCGTACCCGCTGCTAGGGGCTTTAGCCTGGGCGAATCTCGTCCCCACCGACCCCTGCATGGCCCGCCGCTTATTCGTTTGCTCCGACCGGGACCGAGATAGCCCCGGTGTCGGGCGCGTGGTCGCAAGGGCGGGGTAAGGGTCGAGCGGTAACGTCTGCGGTGAAACGTAGGGGTAACGGGGTAAGGAACACGGGGAGAGGGAGGGAGGGAGGGAGGGACGGCACGGCGCGGGAGGGGGTAGGGTAGGGAAGGGGGCGGGGGTGGAGCGGAGGGGGGGTCGGATGTTTGGTAATCGTATACCAGATACACGTTTTATCATTCTGGAGAAAACGCTCGTATCAATGCTCAAAGGTATATATACCAAACAAACGAGCAAACAAAAAACAAAAGTGAAAACAAAATCAAAATCAAAATCGAACGAAAAAATTAAAACGCTTGCAAAAAGCGAGAAGAGATAATCGGCGCCAACACTAAAGTCATCATCATATATAGCACAGCCTTACAACAAAGCACCAACATCCCACCCACCGCACACACACCCACACCGCTCATCGACAACATTTCTCCCGCATTTTCTTTCTTGTTGTCAACTTTTCGGCAAATACTTGCAAAAATAAAAACTGTTCAACCCGTTCAGGGCTGCATTCATTTTTTGGGGGGGGACAAATCGCTTGGAATTAGAGGCAGATTTACGTTTCTGTACAGCAGTGAGTGCAGTAGCAACAACAGGGCTGCCTAAACGAACGCGGTTCGCTCGCTCGCTCACCCACGACCACGACCGCGCCTTAGAAGTCGCCGGCGTCGACCCTCCCCCGTCCTCGCCCCCCAAGCCTCCCGCGCTGCTCGGCCTGGACGANGGGGGGAGGGAGGGAGGGGAGGAGGGGGGAAGGATCTGTCGTCCGCAGCACCCATCAACCCATCAAGAAAGTTCGTCTCTACGCACGACTACGAACCAACATTTTCGACACCCCCTTAGAGACCATCATCCGTGGCACATCACCACTACTGCTGCTGCTCGCTGTGGTACCGCAGTAGCCTGCTGTCAGTAGCCCACTGCCAGTAGTCTACTGCCAGTAGTCTACAGCCAGTAGTCTACTGCCAGTAGTCTACAGCCAGTAGTCTACTGTCGTGCTACTGTTCAAAAGCAGAAACGGACCACGACCACAGCAAGAACAACAAGAAACATCAACAATAACGGGTTCAGTCGCAAGCACAGGGAGCGACAAGGCACACAGCTCGAAGTGCTTGCTCTACACTACAGCTCCACGCAGCACCTTAGCAACGACCCGCTTCGTTACAGCAGCGGCTGCAAATAAAAAATGGCATAAGCTGTGTACCAAATACGTTGCCCGCAAACCGAGCGGGCATAAAAAAAATGGCAGGGCAATAATTGCGGAACGTCAAAACACCAGCCAAACCGTTCCGGCTACTCGCAAGAGAGTTCATGGCCCCAGCCAGAAAATATATACCAGGAAACACCAAGCTCAGCCAGCTATCATACTGTGGTATCCCCCCCCCGACCCCCAAATCCAACACCCGTCCCCTCCTACTTACTACGTTGAAGCTGGCAGACAACCAACAGCCTGCATCCTCAAACTCCAGTGCAAACAGTTACACACATATACACACATGCAATGCTTAACGCGCGCATAACCATTATCGTCATCGTGCACGGCAAAAAAGGCAGCACAAACAACAGCAGCAGCACCAGCAGCAGCCCACTCATACTGTACATCGTTCTTTCGTCTATGCTGCCGCTACCGCCGCTACCGCCGCTGCCGCCGCTGCCGCTGCTGCTGATGCTTCTACCACTGCTGCTGATGCTACTACAACTGCTGCTGATGCTCCTACCGCTGCTGCTGCCGCTGCTACCGGTAGCCGCCGCATACTATATATTTATGTATTATCGCGTGCTATTACTGCACGCTAGGCCGTGCCCAGCGGCGACACGCCCGCCCGCCCGCCCGATGCCGCGGGGGGCGTGATCCCGGACGCACCCGCCTCCAAAATCAACCAAACCCTCTATTAAAGCGAACCGCGCCAAACAACCTACCCTACCTACCTGTCTCACCGCACGGTTCGCCTGGCCATGATCCAAAATAAACAAAACCACTCTGTGGATCATCGTCTCCTGCTACTTTCCCACATAATTATAGTCGGGGTTGACCTCACTCCGCGAAAAACCTGCGCTTTTCGAGCGGTTGCCTACCCACGGCGCCCGCAAGACGGGCAAGCGAGCACTCTCAAGCCTCCCCCCCCCCCCTCCCTCCCTTCTTCCCTCCCGGCCATGCCCCCAAGACAATCCCAGCAGCACAGCAGCACCAGCAGCAATACAACCACCACCGCCATCACCATCCGCATCAGTACCACCACTAACATCACCAGCAGCAATACAATCACCATCACAATCAGCAGCAATACAATCACCGTCACAAGCAGCAGCATCAAAACACAGTGAAACTCAAAACTGCCCAAAACGAGTGCGTACCGTGCGTGCGTATGTGCACACAAGAAGAGGCGCTATCTTAGGAGGCACTTCTATCTCCCGCCGGGGGAACCGTGATTGACTTCGCGCCTTTCCTCCTGCTGTCGGCGTTCTGCTCGTTTTTCGCTCCCTCCCTCCCCCCCTCCCCACCCCTCTCTCCCTAGCCGACTTCCTCCAATTCGAACACAATGATTTTGTTTTGTAACACTTGTCATAATAACCTGGAGAGCCGAGAAAAAAAAAAAAATGGTGTACATACTTGGTACCGTAATACCGTAAAAAAAGTACGGATAGGCCCCTACGTAGCCCCTAGCCCCTAGCCCAGCAGCGTATCGGCCAAGCAGCACCATTAGACCACACGGCGTGACGCGGCGCGGCATACACAACCACGCGATGCACATCTCCCGCCTCGGACTCGTCCCATCCCGCCAAAACCCTTCCCTGCACACCTGCGACAAGCTCCTCCTCTGCACACTCTCACGACGGTCAAGTCAACCATCGTCCCGTGATATATTCAACCAAGGTCGCATCCCCCCCCCCCCCCCCCCCCCCCCCCCCCCCCCCCCCCCCCACCGTCCCCCTCCATATTTCCTGGCCGATTCGTCCGGCCACGTAAGCGCTATAACCTACACTCGAAAACAAAATTATCACCACCGCTACCGCCAGAACACGAGGTAGGTCATCCTCGCGTAGAAGAATGGAGTGACCTTCGTTCGTTCTTCCTTCCTTCCTCCAACGAAAAGTGAAGAGCCCGAAGGTCAGGGCCAATTCCAATCGCCCGTCCCCGCCTGACCACTCGGGCCAAGGGGGGGACCAGCCCCGCCCCCCCCCTTGCCCGCACCGCCGTTACCACCACCAACACCGCCAACACCACCACCGTTAGCATCGACACCACCGCCGCCTCCAACACCGCCGCCGGCGCCGCTGGCAGCTGCCGCACCTCCCTGTGCTGCTGCTGCTGCTGCTGTTGCTGCTCCTAGTCGATCGACGGAACTCCCGCCGCCGCCACCACCACCACCATCCCCGTGCCCGCGATGCCCAGGAGCACCAGCCTCGGCAGAATAACCCTCACCACCACCACCACCACCACCACCACTACCACCGTCGCCGCCGCCGCCGCCGCTGCCGCTGCGCGCATTCCTTCTTCTACCGGCAGCCGCCGCCGCCGACACCGCCCGGCCGCGTCTCGCATCGTCTGCGACAGAGCCGCCGCCGCCGCCGCCGCCGCCCCCCCTGTACCCATCGTTGGGACCACTGCGGACACGCCTGAACGGCCGCTCCGACGCTCGCGGGGGGCGTCTCACGTCCTGTGAGCTAACAGTCCTCTCCCCCAGGTCGATATCGCCGAACCGGGCCTGTGACTGCCAAGTCTTAGGCCTGTTGGGGTCGCGAGCGCTCCGGCTGTCGCCGCCGCCGCCGCCCATCCCACCGCCCCCGTGGTTGCCGCTAGCGTCAGGGTTACCGCCGCTGCCCGACGCGGCGGCGGCGGCGGCGTCTCGGTGTAGCCTGGGGCCGACAGCGCTCGCTGTGTACCCCGCCGTCCAACGTCCCGTACCATACCCCGAGGGCAAGAGGCCTAAGGAGTAGTAAGCATACGGGTCGACGGGAAGGTTTGGGACATTGGAGACGTAGAAGGGAGGGGGGGGGGGGGCGCGATGGGGGGGGGGATGAGAGGGCGGGGACGGGTGGGGGTGGTTGGGTTGGTGCCTGTTGGTATGAATCATTTTGTTTCGGGAGAGAAGGGGGCGGGGGTTGGGGTGTATTTTTTTGCTCTGACTTTCTGGAACCTACCTGTCAAGTGAAAAATGTGGTTGTTGTCTTCTCGTCTCGTGTTTTAAAAACACGTTGGAACGTGGTAAAAACACGTTGGGGTAAAAACACATTGGGGTAGCGGTGGGGGTATACATAGACCAGAAAAGAACCGCCAAAAACAAAAGAAGGCATGGTTGGTAAAAAGAACATAGCAAGCCCTTCAACAAGCCAAGCCAACCAACAAAAGACGCACCTCTCTCCCGGCGTCGCACGAGACGGTCGAGCGTCGGCCGCGGCGCCTCCCAAAACGCAGGCGTTTTCTTCAGCGGGGACTCCACGTAGTTCAGGATCATCTCAGACTCGATCGACGCCGATGCTTCGTCGGTAGAGTAGGCGTACCCGCTGCTAGGGGCTTTAGCCTGGGCGAATCTCGTCCCCACCGACCCCTGCATGGCCCGCCGCTTATTCGTTTGCTCCGACCGGGACCGAGATAGCCCCGGTGTCGGGCGCGTGGTCGCAAGGGCGGGGTAAGGGTCGAGCGGTAACGTCTGCGGTGAAACGTAGGGGTAACGGGGTAAGGAACACGGGGAGAGGGAGGGAGGGAGGGAGGGACGGCACGGCGCGGGAGGGGGTAGGGTAGGGAAGGGGGCGGGGGTGGAGCGGAGGGGGGGTCGGATGTTTGGTAATCGTATACCAGATACACGTTTTATCATTCTGGAGAAAACGCTCGTATCAATGCTCAAAGGTATATATACCAAACAAACGAGCAAACAAAAAACAAAAGTGAAAACAAAATCAAAATCAAAATCGAACGAAAAAATTAAAACGCTTGCAAAAAGCGAGAAGAGATAATCGGCGCCAACACTAAAGTCATCATCATATATAGCACAGCCTTACAACAAAGCACCAACATCCCACCCACCGCACACACACCCACACCGCTCATCGACAACATTTCTCCCGCATTTTCTTTCTTGTTGTCAACTTTTCGGCAAATACTTGCAAAAATAAAAACTGTTCAACCCGTTCAGGGCTGCATTCATTTTTTGGGGGGGGACAAATCGCTTGGAATTAGAGGCAGATTTACGTTTCTGTACAGCAGTGAGTGCAGTAGCAACAACAGGGCTGCCTAAACGAACGCGGTTCGCTCGCTCGCTCACCCACGACCACGACCGCGCCTTAGAAGTCGCCGGCGTCGACCCTCCCCCGTCCTCGCCCCCCAAGCCTCCCGCGCTGCTCGGCCTGGACGACATGGTGTCTGTCGGCCGCCGATTGAAAATGATGGCATCACCATGCCCCCGGGCCCCGTCGAACCCCCCACCCCCCGCCCCCATCCCCAGATCCGGGCCCGCCCCGCCCCTCCTCTCCTCGTGGCGCTGCTGCTGCTGCTGCTGCCGATGCTTCAACCCCGCCCGCCCATCATCCATCTCCTCGAAGGACGCAAGGACCAAAGCCGGAGGCCTCTTTTTGTGTCGCCCGCCACGACTACCACCACCACCACCACCACCCCCACCGCCTCCACTGCCTCCGCGGGAGCCGTCGGTACCGTATCGACGGCCACTCTCTTCCATCGCCTCCCTTTGGCTTTGGCTACCACGCCCAATGTCAGCATCCCGCCATCCGCTGGTTGGTGAGACTCGGGCGGACTGGCTCCCGCGCTCCCCCCCCCCCCCTCCGCCTCCTCCCCCTCGACTCGCAGTAAGGCCGTCGTCACCCTTGCCGAGGCCTTGCAGTCCACGTTCGGCATCGCTCCCGGCCCCGTTCCCGCCTCCGTCGTCGAAACCCCGGCGACGCCCTCCGGTGATTCCCACGTCGCTGATGCTAGCGCCAGCAGCATTGGCGCGGCTGTCATCCCCAGTACCACCGCCACCACTACCACCATTGCTGCCGGTGCTAATGCCGCCGCCACCGCCGCTGCCACCACCGCCACCGGTACTGCTACTACTACCGCCGCCGCCGCCCCCGCCGCCGCCGCCGCGAGCAGAGGCGGTTGCCCATTGCGCCGGCGTGAGCTCAACGCGACCGCCGCCGGCAGCCTCGACTTCCAGGATAACGTGGTGGAGCTTGGGCTGCCACCACCTGTGGTAAAACTTCCACGTCAGGTCTCGCATGGCCACGGCCGTCACGCAGAGAGTGATTACCGCCCAGAACGTCGGGTTGGCCAGCAGGTGGAAGTAGACCTGCAAGGGGTTGGGGGGGGGGCTCGATATTCATGCATGGCCGCAGTCGTAGGACCATAGACCCTCGCATCCCTGCAATGCCGGGCGGGGTATATTGGGTTTTCACGGGCCAGACAGACATTGCTACAGTAGCACCAAGCGCGAAGGGGGGGGGGCACCCATCTGTTGCTTGCCGCAGTCAGTTGACTATCGACCACGCATCCCTTTCGAGAGGCAGGAAAATGGGGGGCGGGGTACTTCATATTCATGCATGGCTGTAGTCGTATAACCATAGACCCTCGCATCCCTACAATGCCGGGACGGAGCATGTTGGGTTTTTCACCGAACAGGCAGACATTGCTAGCAACAAGCGCGAAGCGCTGTGAGGCGTTGAGCGAGTCGCATGAAGGGTGGTTATTGTTTTATTACGGCGGGCTATAGTAAATAGGGAGCTAAGGCACAAACAAAAACCTACCAGGTATATATTTCCCTCCTACTATTAATAACAAAAGTTGGTCCTATTTACTATGGTCCACCGTAACAGTTGGCTTTGGTTGTTCCTGATGTTGTTGGTGTATCCATATCCCGTGGAAATGAAGTTATCGCGGAAAAAAACAGCTGCAAGAGCGAAAAATATCGTATTTTCCCTCAAAACCCATTTTTGCAAGCTTGGTGTGGTAAGGGGTGTGTTAAGTTTTAGGAGTGGTCTACAAAATACGACAGTTTTTGCAACGAATTCGTACGTAATGTACATCGTCATGATCCGCCCCGTAGATACCAGTAAGACCAGACTCATTGTACTACACTCACTGCACTGCACTATCTATACGCCTCACTGTACTACAATGCGATATACAACAATATAATCCACAACTACAAAATCACTATAAGGCCAATAGACTGCGGAAGACTAGACTGCACGTAAACGCCTATTGCAGAGTCACAACACACCTACTGTCGTCCCAACACATCTACTGCTGTATCACCCAATATCCAATACATCCAACACTCAAACATATTGGAGCATGTTTTGCGGTCACGGACCAGATTACGGCGATCAACTGATGCGAGAACAACGTCTTCAACACCCAACACATCCAACAAACACAGCGCATTCAACATATTCAATACCCAACGCATCCAACATCCAACACCCTCAACACCAACCATATAAGAGTCCAAGTCAGCGAGCAGTAGGGTGTTGCACATTCAATATCCAACACATTCAACCCCCTCAACACCCACCATACAAAAGTCCAAGTCACCGAGTAGGGTGTTGCACATTCAATACCCAACACATCCAACACCCTCAACAAACCCACCATATAATAGTCGAAGGAGCAGTATGGTGTCGCACGTTCAACACTCAACACACCCAACACATCCAACACCCTCAACAAACCCACCACATAAAAGTCCAAGTCAGCGAGTAGTACGTATAGTGTTGCACATTCGACATCCAACACCCCCAACACCCTCAACACCCCCAACACCCACCATATAAAAGTCCAAGTCAGCGAGCAGTAGGGTGTTGCATATTCAACACCCAACACCCCCAACACTCTCAACACCCCCAACACCCACCATATAAAAGTCCAAGTCAGCGAGCAGTAGGGTGTTGCACATCCAACACATCCAACACATCCAACACCCTCAACACGCTCAACAAACCCACCATATAAAAGTCCAAGCCAGCGAGCAGTACGTAGGGTGTTACACATTCAACACCCAACACCCTCAACACCCCCCCCAACACTCACCATATAAAAGTCGAAGTCCGCGAACAGTAGGGTGTTGATGGCGGACGCCGTGGCAAACCACGCCAAGATGGAAACGACGACCAGCATCGCCGCCCACCACGTCCACCGGTACTGCAGCCACAAAATCTGATGAAAAAAAAACGCGAGGGACCGGGGTAGAGGGGTGGAGGTCGTGGTCGGGGTGGGGTTTGCATTAGGATGAGGGGGCAGGTGCGGGTGGGGGTGCGGGGTGGGGGTCGGGGGGTGCGGGTGGGAGTGGGGACGAAGTGGGAAGTGCAGGTGGGGTGGGTAGAGAATGTAGCGTGATGTTCATGATTTTTTCCAAAATGTAAGGGCGGGTGTGCGGGTGCTCGTGGGGGTTAGGGGTGGGGGGGGGGGGGGGGGGGGGGGGGGGGGGGAGGGGGGGGGGGGGGGAAGGGTGGGGGTGGGGGGGGGGGGGGGGGGGAGGGGGGGGGGGGGGGAAGGGTGGGGGTGGGGGGGGGGGGGGGGGGGAGGGGGGGGGGGGGGGAAGGGTGGGGGTGGGGGGGGGGGGGGGGGGGAGGGGGGGGGGGGGGGGGGGAGGGGGGGGGGGGGGGGGGGTAGGCGTATGGGGTTGAGTCATGGGTGTCAAGTCAAGGAAGACGACACAAGAAAACTGCAAAGCAGCGAGTCAAGAAGGAAGGGAGAGGGCCAGGTGAGGGAATTAGGTCAATGGCCCCCGCCCCCGCCCCCAACCCCACCCTTCTCCCCTCCCTCCCTCTCTCACTCCCTCCCCCGGCTTTCGCGACTTGGCCCTCTTTAGAACCGGACCCAAGCTTCAAAATACATCCTACCTGGCATATACTACGGAACGGTTAGGGAAACATAGTCTAGTCGATTAGCGTTGTACATTACCTGGTACAATATATGCCAAGTACGTACATCTACAGTAAAAGGGTAAACAATACTACAGTAAAAATGAGGGTTGGGATTGTGACACAACATGGCCGAACATGGCCAATCGCAACAGCGGTGCGCCGCCTTTCGTGAAGGAGGGAGGGAGGGAGGGAGGGAGCGAGGGAGGGAGGGAGGGGGGGCGCACCTTGCTGTTGGCCAAGAGTACGACGAGCGTGAAGGTCGTCCCCCCGAAGAAAAAGAAGCTCTGCTCCGTGCCGAAGTCACCGGGGCCGCCCTTCAGCAGCAGCAGAGGGACGAACGTGATGAGAGCGGCCTCCGCGATCGCCTGCGCCATCCAGCTCCAGAAAACCTAAAAAAAAAAAAAAAAACACGGCACACAAGAACAGCAAAACGCGTAAATACGAGAGAAAACAAACACAAACACGTGCCCCTGTGAGCGGCCAAGCTGCGCTGCCAATTAATCTCTCAGCCCACCCAACCTTGACCTTACTGTAGTTCGACTAGACAGAGTCCCTTGGGTCGCCAAGCCACCGATAGAACCAGCCGTAGTCGACAAAAGTACATCATTTGTATTCGTATCCAAGGACTGTACGAAACGAAGGCCCGCCTCTGCTGCCTTTAACCCCTTGAAGTGGGGGACCCCAGTCCCTGATGTGAGGACAAAACACTTGGAATTAGAAGCATGTTTAGGTTAATCTTGGAGTATAGTTAACAAGAGCCCCCCCCCCCCTCCCCCTCCCCCTTTTGCCGCCCGGCGGCAGCTTAAAGTGTCCCTTTCGCCGCCCCCCCCCCCCCCCCCCCCCCCTTTTGCCGCCCGGGGGCAGCTTAAAGTGTCCCTTTCGCCGCCCCCCCCCCCCCCCCCCCCCCCTTTTGCCGCCCGGGGGCAGCTTAAAGTGTCCCTTTCGCCGCCCCCCCCCCCCCCCCCCCCCCCTTTTGCCGCCCGGGGGCAGCTTAAAGTGTCCCTTTCGCCGCCCCCCCCCCCCCCCCCCCCCCCTTTTGCCGCCCGGGGGCAGCTTAAAGTGTCCCTTTCGCCGCCCCCCCCCCCCCCCCCCCCCCCTTTTGCCGCCCGGGGGCAGCTTAAAGTGTCCCTTTCGCCGCCCCCCCCCCCCCCCCCCCCCCCTTTTGCCGCCCGGGGGCAGCTTAAAGTGTCCCTTTCGCCGCCCCCCCCCCCCCCCCCCCCCCCTTTTGCCGCCCGGGGGCAGCTTAAAGTGTCCCTTTCGCCGCCCCCCCCCCCCTTCCCCCAAAAACAATATTGCCAAAAATCGGTAACAGCCGTATTTTGTTTTGACAAGGCCACAGCCATCGCCGCCGCCTCCGCCTCCGCTCGCCAAGTATGACACTGACTGCGTACAGGAGACAGCGGTTTGACCCCTTGACGGACCGCTCCCTAAACTAAAACAAGTACCTTCAGATGCTAGGTGACCGCGGTTTGACCCCTTGACTGACCACCCCTACACTAAAACTGGTATGTTAAGATGCCAGGTGACCGCGGTTTGACCGCCTTGACTGACCGCTCCCTGGACTAAAACTAGTACACTAAGGCAACTATGCTAGAAGACCGCGCGGTTTGACCGCCTTGACCACTCCCTACACAAAAACTAGTATGTCAAGATGCTGGGAGACCGCGCGGTTTGACCGCCTTGACTGACCGCCCCCTACACAAAAACTAGTACACCAAGGCAAATATGCCAGGAGACCGCGGTTTCATCGCCTTGACTGACCGCTCCTCCATACCAAAACTAGTATAAAAGGTCAAGAGAGGCCTTGACTTGTCCAAAAACAGTTTAATCTGCACGTTTCCAAGCATCGATTCATCTGAGGTGGTCAGGTTTTCGGCCCTTCAACCGAATGAATGTTCGCGATTATCGTGTTCCACATGTATCACATGGCGTTCAAGGGGGAGGGGATGTATGTCAATCATCCCCTACTCAGCGGTGTCTCGCCTTGGCGTTGAAGAAGACGTCGTTGATGCCGAGCACGTACAGTCCCGGGAACCTCTCGGTGTCCTTGAGCGTCACGTCGCGATCGAAGCAGCCCAGGAACAGGATGGGCCAGAGGGTGAACATGATGTTGTAGAACTGGATGCCCAGCTCCGTGTAGAACTTCTGCCCGCTGTAACCGTTGGAGGTGATGTACCTGTTCAGGTGTTGGGCCGTTCCGTTTCAAAACGTGTACCGTTTCATTTTTGTTGCCGTTTCAAACTCTTGCGGTTTCAAATATTACAAAATAGCTTGGATCCTTTTTTGCCGTTTTAACGATTGTTACCGTTTCATTTTTTTCTCCAAAATACGCAAAAAAAACTTGGGGGGTCTTAGGCTAATTCTTATGCAGTCAGATACGTAGATCGAAAAAGCCGGTTTCCGATTGGAGACACAATCGGGGTTTCTTATACAGTTGAGAGAGCTTTTTCGATCCCAACTTTTTCGAAAAACTCAGTTTTTCGACGGGATTTGTGGATTGGATTTCTCAATCGAAAAAGTTTTCGAAGCTCACCGCATCTCTCTCCACCCCTCCATACACACGGTCATACCACCCAGCGGCAGCCTAAACACCTCTCCGATGCTGGGTTGACTGCTCTACTGCTGCTGCTCTCTGCTGCTGCTGCTCGCAGCGCAGCACCTCCTAGAACCCGCGCGCAGGACACGAAGCAGTTTTCAACTCTCGTATCAACCGCCCCCAGCAAGAGCACAAAAAACTGCAAAATCGATCCGATTGACGATAGGGAAGGCATCCAGACACACCCCGTCGAATTTATAGTGGATCGGAAACCGAGTTTTTCGATCCCAATCCGACGGCATAAGAATTAGCCTTACGAAGGGATCGCACGAAGAAAAAACGGAAAATTCGAAACGGGCCAATATTTTGTTGTAAAAGCCAAGCTTAATTCAACAACACGAGGTATATTGCCCTTGCTCACCACGCCATCGGCACCGCCATAAGAACGTTCTTGTAAAATGTGTACACGACCAGCTTGGACATGCGGCGGTAATTCTGGCGCCCGTGGAAGAGCATCAGCTTGCGAAGGAAGCGGAACTGGGCGATCGCGAAGTCACTCGCGTTCACCGCCTGTTTCAAACGGTTCACATGTTTGTTTTGAACGGGGGAGGGGGGGGGCATAAAACAAATACCAGTTAAGAAAAAAAAAACCAAGAGCGAACTATTAACGCGCCCGAACAAAGGCGTGTCTCTGAGTGTGTGATTCGACACTGCTGTCCACCTTAAGGTTTGCAACCCCTCTATATCCCAGTTCACTATGCGAAGTCGATGCGAGCCAAGGAAGGGAGAAAGTGCTGAGAAATTTCTTCTCGCGGTAAAAAGGAAGGTAAGGACCGTAGTGGGGAGGGGCGAGAAGAGCCTACTTTGTGATCCCGGATTCGAGTCACGACTACTACTGCTGTAAGGACGACGGAGAGAAGGGAAACAAGCGTGTAGATAATAAATGGGGGACAAAAAAAAAGAAGACAAACTTCCCCCTCTCCATTGTTCAGTCGCCTTATTTATTCGATCGTTTGCAAGCCGACCCGCCCCCCGTGCCTCAATAAAAACAAATTGCCACCACCACCACCACCACCACCCCCCCTCCCCTCCACGCACACAAAAAACAAAAACACACACAAACATGCAATATAAAAGAAAAAAAGGAAAAAAGAACAAGGCGCCTGGCCTCACCTGCATCCCCTCCTGGCCGCTGATGCCAACCCCAATGTGCGCGCCCTGGATCATCGCCACGTCGTTCGCTCCGTCTCCAATCGCGAGAGTCCTCGCGTCAGGACTCGTTTCGCGCACAAGGGCAACCACCTTGGACAGGCGTTTTCGATGCCAACGGGTGTGCGGGTGTACGGGGGGTGGAAACGGTTACATATACCCAATCGCTAGTCCTCGCGTCGCGGCTCGTTTGGCGTACTGTACTACTGTAGGGTTTTTACCTTGGACAGGCGTTTTCGATGACGAAGGGTGAATGCGGGGGGTGGGGTGGGTATATTCATGTCATGCATGTCCGTAGTCGTTGTTATCAACCGATGCGTGGTCAATAGTCAAAGGGTTAAGGCAAGCACAAAATGAGCAAGCAACAAATGAGTACGCCCCATCCCCCCCTCCATCCGGCACCCCTCACCTCCCGCTTCTGGTCCGGGGACACCCTGCAGCACACCACGGCCGTGCACTCCATCGCCAGCTCGGCGAAAAACTTCCTGCACAGCGGCTCCACGGCCAAGGTCAGCGCGTGGCCGTCGATGATCAGGGCGCGGGGGCGAGCGCCGTCCCGTCGGGGTACCCCAGCCCCGGTCGCGCCCCCAGCCCCCTTCCTCGACCTCGGTCGTTCGTCCTGCAGCCCGGAATGAACAGGACAGGCCGGAGCCAGGGTGGGTGGGTGGGTGGGTGGGTGGGTGGATGATCACGTTTACCAGCCGCCCCTTGACATCATTGAGGTTGCAAAAATCGTACGTTCCTGGTACACGGTTTGGTGCTTTGTATGCGCAGAGTTTTTCCACACCTGAGCGGAGGCTATTCTTTCGCAGAACTATTAACAACTCAATTCTATGTTTCTTTTGTTGCCTCTTCTTTTTCAAGGACCCCCCTCTATACTAATGTCATACGTCTGCTCTCTCTCTCTCTCTCTCTCTCTCTCTCTCTTACTCTCGTGCGCGACAATGTTGACGGAACATTTTGACGGAATATTTTGACGGACATTTTTCGCGGAATTTTCTCTCTCACCGATATGCGATTGAGCTCCTCTTCAAGGCGGTCCTTCACCTCCTCCACGTCTTGGCAGCCGGTCTGATCAAACGTACGTACGCACGCAATACGGGCAATGCAAAGAATCAAGCGGTTAGGGAAAGGGCGGGGGTGGGGATGGTACCGGGGGGGGGGGGGGGAGGGGGAGGAGGGGGGGGGGGGGTGGGGGGGGGGGGGGGGGTAGACTTGAGGATCTTCAAACGTAAACGCAGTATACACCGTATCACACGGGTCATAGTAAGACTATCACACGGGTGATACGACTATCACACGGGCGACAAGACTATCACACGGGTGATAATACTATCACACCGGTGATAAGACTATTAACAGGGGTGATAAAACTATTAATAGGGGTGATCAAACTATCACACGGGTGAAAAAACTATCACGCGGGTGATAAGACTATTAACACGGGTGATAAGAATACCACACTGGTGATAAGAAGACTATCACACGGGTGATAAGACTATCACACGGGTGATAAGACTATCACACGGGTGACAAGACAACATCCTTCCTCTCTCCGACGAATTCCGAAGCTGATCTCCTCGGCAACGGGAGGAGCCCAATCACCGAGCCGTGAGTCTGTGGAAAGAGCTCGACGTTATTTTGTTCCCGAAAGCCAACATTTTCCAGGGTTGTTCAAGGGTCGGGTCGGGTCGGGTAAGGGTGACCCAGCTCGACCCGTGAGAGTTTGAAAACCTCCTGACCCGATACGTTAGATTTCGAATACTTCCTTGTGTATGCCCCCACCTTGTTTTGGGGAAAATCGTTTATCATAATAATACCGTATTAACATCACAATGTCATATTAATGGGAAGATCGTTTTGTCTTGCGTGATACGCATACATAAGGCAGATGGCGAGAGGCACTCGAGCCACCCCACCAACATGTTGCAACCACACGCCTAAAAACACAAGACAAAAAACACACACACAGATCAAAGCAAAAGCTCGAAAACAGACGAAAACAAAAACACGTATGTACGTATATACATGAAAATACCGATATAGATATATGCCTGGTACATATTGATACCACTCACTCTGGACAGATTTAAAAGGAACTTTTGGTCCCTACTTAGCATGAATAGCAAACGATCCTTACATTTTGCGTCCACAGCGGTACAACGCTTTACACAACAATCCCCAACCTCCAAAACATAAAACATAAAACACACACAGCTATATACAAGGTATTCATAGTCACAAGCCCAGTCCAGTCGCACGGCATATCAGCTATCAACCAACCTGGGGGTCCATGTTGATGATGATCCTCTCCACCACCTCCTCCGGTCCCAGGAGCTGGCACGCCACCCCGATGTTTACGGCCGTCTCTTCCTTGTCTCCCGTCAGCATCCACACCCGAACACCCGCGCCCTGCAGCGCCTCCACGCAGGGTCCAACTCCGTCCTGAAGCTTGTCCTCGATGGCCGTGCACCCCAGCAAGCACAGGTTCGCCTCCACCTGTCCATGGCGATCAAAGTATTCCGATGTTGTAGGATATCATATACACGTATAGAGAGTGTTAGGGTGTTTTTGATGAAAAATACCGGAACAAGTACATCTCGTACATATATCTATAACAAACCTGTCCAATGTCGTTTAAAGTGTAAGTAGGAGAGGGTGTTTTTCATGTGAACTGCAAGAACAAGGAACAGGAGTAGCATCAATAGCATCAACCCGGGACAAGAAGAACAATACGCTAAGTAACATCAACAACGGGAAACAGCAACGCCAATAATAACGACAAGGACAAGAACAACAAGAACAGATACAAAAAAAGAAAAATATCATATCAGCAAGCAAGCCAAGTCTAATACCAGCAACAAAACTATATGCAGCAAACACCAACACCATCACTCAACATCAGCACCCAACACCCACGCCGGCTTACGTATATACCCAACATCCATGCCCTCCGGTGGCCTCGACAAGCAACTCACCTCGTCCATGAGGGCGTCGATGGCATTGGCGAGGCCCTTTTTCTTGTTCTCGAGCTCGGTCAGGTCGGTGCTCGCCACCTCGAACCTACCGCACAAGCCATCCCGAAACATGAAATGGACAATTAGGCCCAGGCGGTAACAGACAAGCAGGCAGACAAACGAGTGAGCAGACAAAACACCTAGGCAGACAAACAAGCGAGCATACATAGAAAACAGAAAATAAAGCAGACGAGCAAGCTTACGAGCAAGCTTACGAGCAAGCTTACGAGCAAGCTTACGAGCAAGCTTACGAGCAAGCTTACGAGCAAGCTTACGAGCAAGCTTACGAGCAAGCTTACGAGCAAGCTTACGAGCAAGCTTACGAGCAAGCTTACGAGCAAGCTTACGAGCAAGCTTACGAGCAAGCTTACGAGCAAGCTTACGAGCAAGCTTACGAGCAAGCTTACGAGCAAGCTTACGAGCAAGCTTACGAGCAAGCTTACGAGCAAGCTTACGAGCAAGCTTACGAGCAAGCTTACGAGCAAGCTTACGAGCAAGCTTACGAGCAAGCTTACGAGCAAGCTTACGAGCAAGCTTACGAGCAAGCTTACGAGCAAGCTTACGAGCAAGCTTACGAGCAAGCTTACGAGCAAGCTTACGAGCAAGCTTACGAGCAAGCTTACGAGCAAGCTTACGAGCAAGCTTACGAGCAAGCTTACGAGCAAGCTTACGAGCAAGCTTACGAGCAAGCTTACGAGCAAGCTTACGAGCAAGCTTACGAGCAAGCTTACGAGCAAGCTTACGAGCAAGCTTACGAGCAAGCTTACGAGCAAGCTTACGAGCAAGCTTACGAGCAAGCTTACGAGCAAGCTTACGAGCAAGCTTACGAGCAAGCTTACGAGCAAGCTTACGAGCAAGCTTACGAGCAAGCTTACGAGCAAGCTTACGAGCAAGCTTACGAGCAAGCTTACGAGCAAGCTTACGAGCAAGCTTACGAGCAAGCTTACGAGCAAGCTTACGAGCAAGCTTACGAGCAAGCTTACGAGCAAGCTTACGAGCAAGCTTACGAGCAAGCTTACGAGCAAGCTTACGAGCAAGCTTACGAGCAAGCTTACGAGCAAGCTTACGAGCAAGCTTACGAGCAAGCTTACGAGCAAGCTTACGAGCAAGCTTACGAGCAAGCTTACGAGCAAGCTTACGAGCAAGCTTACGAGCAAGCTTACGAGCAAGCTTACGAGCAAGCTTACGAGCAAGCTTACGAGCAAGCTTACGAGCAAGCTTACGAGCAAGCTTACGAGCAAGCTTACGAGCAAGCTTACGAGCAAGCTTACGAGCAAGCTTACGAGCAAGCTTACGAGCAAGCTTACGAGCAAGCTTACGAGCAAGCTTACGAGCAAGCTTACGAGCAAGCTTACGAGCAAGCTTACGAGCAAGCTTACGAGCAAGCTTACGAGCAAGCTTACGAGCAAGCTTACGAGCAAGCTTACGAGCAAGCTTACGAGCAAGCTTACGAGCAAGCTTACGAGCAAGCTTACGAGCAAGCTTACGAGCAAGCTTACGAGCAAGCTTACGAGCAAGCTTACGAGCAAGCTTACGAGCAAGCTTACGAGCAAGCTTACGAGCAAGCTTACGAGCAAGCTTACGAGCAAGCTTACGAGCAAGCTTACGAGCAAGCTTACGAGCAAGCTTACGAGCAAGCTTACGAGCAAGCTTACGAGCAAGCTTACGAGCAAGCTTACGAGCAAGCTTACGAGCAAGCTTACGAGCAAGCTTACGAGCAAGCTTACGAGCAAGCTTACGAGCAAGCTTACGAGCAAGCTTACGAGCAAGCTTACGAGCAAGCTTACGAGCAAGCTTACGAGCAAGCTTACGAGCAAGCTTACGAGCAAGCTTACGAGCAAGCTTACGAGCAAGCTTACGAGCAAGCTTACGAGCAAGCTTACGAGCAAGCTTACGAGCAAGCTTACGAGCAAGCTTACGAGCAAGCTTACGAGCAAGCTTACGAGCAAGCTTACGAGCAAGCTTACGAGCAAGCTTACGAGCAAGCTTACGAGCAAGCTTACGAGCAAGCTTACGAGCAAGCTTACGAGCAAGCTTACGAGCAAGCTTACGAGCAAGCTTACGAGCAAGCTTACGAGCAAGCTTACGAGCAAGCTTACGAGCAAGCTTACGAGCAAGCTTACGAGCAAGCTTACGAGCAAGCTTACGAGCAAGCTTACGAGCAAGCTTACGAGCAAGCTTACGAGCAAGCTTACGAGCAAGCTTACGAGCAAGCTTACGAGCAAGCTTACGAGCAAGCTTACGAGCAAGCTTACGAGCAAGCTTACGAGCAAGCTTACGAGCAAGCTTACGAGCAAGCTTACGAGCAAGCTTACGAGCAAGCTTACGAGCAAGCTTACGAGCAAGCTTACGAGCAAGCTTACGAGCAAGCTTACGAGCAAGCTTACGAGCAAGCTTACGAGCAAGCTTACGAGCAAGCTTACGAGCAAGCTTACGAGCAAGCTTACGAGCAAGCTTACGAGCAAGCTTACGAGCAAGCTTACGAGCAAGCTTACGAGCAAGCTTACGAGCAAGCTTACGAGCAAGCTTACGAGCAAGCTTACGAGCAAGCTTACGAGCAAGCTTACGAGCAAGCTTACGAGCAAGCTTACGAGCAAGCTTACGAGCAAGCTTACGAGCAAGCTTACGAGCAAGCTTACGAGCAAGCTTACGAGCAAGCTTACGAGCAAGCTTACGAGCAAGCTTACGAGCAAGCTTACGAGCAAGCTTACGAGCAAGCTTACGAGCAAGCTTACGAGCAAGCTTACGAGCAAGCTTACGAGCAAGCTTACGAGCAAGCTTACGAGCAAGCTTACGAGCAAGCTTACGAGCAAGCTTACGAGCAAGCTTACGAGCAAGCTTACGAGCAAGCTTACGAGCAAGCTTACGAGCAAGCTTACGAGCAAGCTTACGAGCAAGCTTACGAGCAAGCTTACGAGCAAGCTTACGAGCAAGCTTACGAGCAAGCTTACGAGCAAGCTTACGAGCAAGCTTACGAGCAAGCTTACGAGCAAGCTTACGAGCAAGCTTACGAGCAAGCTTACGAGCAAGCTTACGAGCAAGCTTACGAGCAAGCTTACGAGCAAGCTTACGAGCAAGCTTACGAGCAAGCTTACGAGCAAGCTTACGAGCAAGCTTACGAGCAAGCTTACGAGCAAGCTTACGAGCAAGCTTACGAGCAAGCTTACGAGCAAGCTTACGAGCAAGCTTACGAGCAAGCTTACGAGCAAGCTTACGAGCAAGCTTACGAGCAAGCTTACGAGCAAGCTTACGAGCAAGCTTACGAGCAAGCTTACGAGCAAGCTTACGAGCAAGCTTACGAGCAAGCTTACGAGCAAGCTTACGAGCAAGCTTACGAGCAAGCTTACGAGCAAGCTTACGAGCAAGCTTACGAGCAAGCTTACGAGCAAGCTTACGAGCAAGCTTACGAGCAAGCTTACGAGCAAGCTTACGAGCAAGCTTACGAGCAAGCTTACGAGCAAGCTTACGAGCAAGCTTACGAGCAAGCTTACGAGCAAGCTTACGAGCAAGCTTACGAGCAAGCTTACGAGCAAGCTTACGAGCAAGCTTACGAGCAAGCTTACGAGCAAGCTTACGAGCAAGCTTACGAGGCAAGCTTACGAGCAAGCTTACGAGCAAGCTCCCCCCCCCCCCTTCAACTCTCGCCCCACCCTACCCCCCCCATCCCCACCACGTAACCGAGGCAGCTTACCTTTTGTCCCACGCAGCGAACCAGTCCCCGTCTAGGTCAGCGCAGGTAACGAGGAGGGTCCGCAAGCCCTCCCTCGCGTAGACCTCCATGTGCTCCAGCGTGCGCTCTCGGCTCTTCGCCCCTTCCGGTTGGTTGTCCTGCTTACACCAGACACAAAAAAAACGACACCCGGTTGGCAATAACGCCGCGCCATGGGGAGGTCATCACGTGTAAGCGATCACAAAGCAAGCGTCACACACATATGATACACACACGGGGGCGCGTACGGGCGCAGTATACACGGTAGTGTCTTACAACTTAAGCTGAATTCGACAAAGTTGGTTGATATATTACGCTACAGTAGTTCCTCAATACATCTTCATTCCAAGAAATTTCCTCCGAGAAATTTCCGAGGAAGCCGGGGTTGTAGGGTTATATATAGGGCTGCTGAAAAAGCTAAGCACCAGTATGTTCCAACCATTTTGCTGAAGACGGGCCAAAGGTCAGCACACCCCTCTACGGGAGAGGACGCGCACGGCAGAAAAACAGGCATGTAACACAGCCAGGCGAGACTACAAGGAGAGTAAGCAACTAGGCAACCAGGCAAAATAAGGCAAAGGCGAGCGAGCGGGCGAACGGCCTCACGCAAAGCGACAGGAATCGCGCTCCGGGAAGCGGAGCAAGACAAACATAGCATACAGCGCAACGCGGCATGTTCTACTGCATGTCCTTGTCGCTATGGTGGCAGCAGCGACGGCGATGGCGGCGGCGGCGGCAGCCGAGGCATATATGCCATCGGGACTCCAATTTTTCAGGCAGCAACCCGCTGCTCTCTTTACCCGACACATCGGCAATCGCGCCCACGGGGGACGGGGGGTGAGTCACGACCATCACTGCGATACGGCTGCCTCCACCCTTCCTACGCTACACACACCTTTTCCTCCCTCCTACCCACCCACCACCCAATCCGACTCCCCCACCCACCCACCCACCCACCCACCCACCCACCCCCCTCACTGCTGGTATCCCAGCATTCTTCCATCCACTGCCCATCCACCGACGCTTCACCACCTCCCGTACCCCCCCCTCCACCCCCACCGACAGCACCGACACCCTCGCAAGCCGCCACGACGGCAGCCAGCCCCTCGGCTTGCGCGCCGCGACCACCATCCCCGTCACGTACCACACGGCCGACGACATGCCCGACCACATCGCTGCCTCCGGCCACACCTGCGGCCACGCCTCCGTCTATCCCCGCAAAGGAAGAGGAGGTGGTGGCAGCGGCAGCGGCGGCGGTGGTGGTGGTAGCGGTGGTGGCGGTAGCAGCGCAAGCTTCGGGACTCCTGTAGCCTCCGGAAGGTTGTCTGGAGGTCTGAGAGAGCCGCGGGACCATGACCGAGTCCGCACCCTTGCAGAGGATCAGCACTTTCCTGGGGATTCGGGCCGCAAACCAGGCATGGTTTATAGACATAAGGAGGCGGGAGGCGGGGGGGGGGGGGGACTTCATTTTCATGCATGGCCGTAGTCGTATGACCATATAGACCATATATTGCTTGCCTCAGTCGTTTGACCATTGACCACGCATCCATTTCGAGACGGGGGAGGGGTAAGGGTGACGAACAAAGATGGCTGGAGACCGGTATTTTGGGCGCGGCAGGGTCTCTTTCGTCGATATTATGCTAGTTTTAGTTTAGGGGGCGGCCAGGGCGGCCAGGTAAGGGGTCAAAACATCAAACCGCGGTCTCCTGTGTGACCTCTTTAGCAACGAAGGTTGGGGGGAGGGGGGGGGGGGGGGGGGGGGATATTCATGCATGGCCGTAGGCGTATGACCATAGACCCTCGCATCCCTACAATGCCGCGACGGAGCATGTCGGGTTTTCACCGACCAGGCAGACGTCGCTAGCACCAAGCGCGAAGCGAAACGCGAGGTGTTCGGCGAGTCGCATGAAGGGTGAGCTGCATCCTACTCAGAACCGCTTGTGAGGCGGACTTGCATATGGTTGACAGTTTCAATGAGTTAATGATTTTCCGGTGGGGGTACTCATCATTGTCATGCATGGCCGTAGCTGTATGGCCATAGGCCATAGGCCCTCCTCGCATTCCTACAATACCGGGACGGAACGCGTCGGATTTTTCACTGATCAGGCAGGTATATATTATTGCTTCCACCAAGCGCGAACCGAGCCACCTACTAAGAACCGCTTGTGAGGCGGACTTTCTTACATAAAATATGACAGCATCCGATGACTTGATTATATAGTGGGGGGTGGGGGGGGGGTCAAGATGAGCATGGGGCATCTACAACTGAGGGTGTGGGGGTAGGGTAAGGCGTACTCATTGACATGCATCGTCGTAATGCCTGACCACAGACCCTCGCATCTCTTAAAACACAAGAAAAAGCGCGCGCGGGGGTGGGGGGGGGAGGGGGGGGTACTCATGTCGTGCATGGCCGTAGTCGTATGGCCATAGACCCTCGCACCCCAACCATGCCGGGACGGAGCACGTTGGGTTTTCACCAACCAGGCAGGCATTGCTTGCACCGAGGGCGCGGGGGAGGCGTCAACATGAGCATGGGACACAAATATAGTAATGAGGGTGAGCGGGTCCGGAAAAGTGTGAGGGTTAAAAAAGCGCACCAACCGAGCCGAACTATTATAGGACCTCCGACATTTTTCGTCTACGCATTTGTTCGTTCCTCCGGGATTTTTCGGCGGCGGATTCCTCCGATGTTGTTCGGTGGGGTACTGATTCCTCCGACATACCGATATACACCACACACAGCTTGCAAATATTAGTTACGACGAAATCCTCCATCTCACAGCTGACGTTGTTTTTTTTTTAATTTGTGCCTCGGGTATAAAATACATTTCGGCGGCTGGTTTGGTTGTTCCGAGCCATACCTTACATTGAGGGCACGTGTTGTCAAGCTGAACCTCACCAAAAGCAAAAGCTGCCGTCAAAAGTACGTACCTGGTACTGTATACCAGTATATGTGTGTGTATGAATATATGTCGATGAGACATTGACGTACTTCGCGCATCATACCAGCGAGGCGTGCTGAAATCGTAGCAAAGGAATGTACTCAGATCTTACCGTTGATGTCTTAGGAGAGCATGTTCGTATAAACAGCTACCTGGTATTTAATATTATAGTAGCTCTGCAAGCATGTATTTATAATACTCACATACACACTGCACGTAAAGTCTAGAGGTTGAGCTGGCGCTGTGATAGTTATGTCCAGCTCATGTGTAAAACCAGCGTACTACTGACTGCACCAGCAGAGCAGTACGAGAAGAAAAAAAAACGATATATCCCATTTTTTCGATACCCAGACACGGGTGGTGTACTACTGTAATATGTCATGCATGGCCGTGGTCGTATGACCGTAGTCCCTCGCGTCCTTATGTGCGCCTGATACAATGCCGGGACGGAGCAAGTCAGACAGGGAGGTATACTAAAACTAAGTAGAATGAAACTTGAAATATAAGGACCGTTTGGATAAATATAAATACACAAACGGATGGTGGATGATGTTCCTCTCTCTCGTTCTTTTGCTCACCCTTCAGGGTCGCGAACGATAACGCTCATGCGCTTCCTTGCGCTTGTAAAGTCCAGAATCCTCAGCACCTCGTACCGCTCGTCGATGAAGAGAGGGTTTGCGCTTGACCTGCGGCGGCGTCGGAGCAGCAGCAGCAGTAGCACAACAAACCACAATCGAAGGACATCAGAGAGCGGTCGAAAACGGGCACACAGAAACAGCACTGGCCTACGTACGTACAGGAACATCAGAGAGCGGCCAAGAGAGAACACAGACAGGACACCAGACAGCGGCCAAGAGAAGGGACATAAAAACAGCAAGGGACTAGGTACAGGAACAACAGCAGAGAGACGCGGCCAAAAAGGAATACAGAATCAACAAGGGACTCGAAAATAGAGGGCACCAACCATAACCCAGCAAGGATACCGGTATATACGTATTAATAGGACACCAGAAAGCGGCCAAAATGGGACAACATAGGCAGCAAGCGACTCAAAGACTGGGACTGGGGGGGGGGGGAAGTACCACAGAGCAGGGTAAGGTAGGGTAGGGAAAGGGTGGGGTGTCACACCAAACACCAGACAAGCAAGTAATTACTAGGCCCCCACTCGAAAAGCTATTTTTTTCTCGCGGTTTTCAAGACTAATTGAAAAAAACAACAGGCGGCATTTACGCATCTCAAAAACATACGATACAACTGCTGTACGGTAGCAACTGTAGGTGCCATTAAGGCGACATTTTTCAATTCAAGGCTACTGCTGCACGTCTTTTTTTTTCTGAACAAAAGGATGACGAGTGTATTTTTTTGGGCACGTCAATTATTTTTCGCGCTTCACGCTCATGTGTTTTGTTAAGGCCATGATACGTACAATCTCTGCAAAAAAAAAAACAAACACGGGGATGCCAAAGGATGAAAGGAAAACACGTTCGGTACCATATATCGAAAGTTTCCATGCGATATCCAACTATAGTGGGTACCCCGATTCAAGAGAGCCCGAAATAAGAGCAATCGGGATTTAAGAGCGGTCAAATCGGCATGTCCCGCCTATACTAAAACCTATATATTGCCGATTATACATAGCCGGTCGCCCCGGTGGTCTAACAGGTAGCCACGAAGCCAGTTAGGTTGGAAGTCGAGGGTTCGAGTCTCCGTATGTAGATTTGTATTCTCAAATGACATCAACTGTCGAGAGCGCATATTATAGCGTGGGTAAAAAGCACAATTCGACGAGAGTTGACGAGGGAATAAAGTGCTGAAATCTTCTCGCCATAAAAATCCAAGGCAAGAACCGTAGTGGGGGAGGAGGGAGAAGAGCCCACTTTGTGATCCCGGATCTGAGTTACGACTAGGAAGGAGAGAGAAAGGAAGGGCGAAGATAATAAATGGGATGGAAAAAAAAAAAAAAAAAAGAGAAAGATAAAACATTGTGTAGTTAAGAGCGCTTGTTTTGGCTCAAGATTGTCACGGGGGCCTCTCAAGTAGGGGTACACGCTACCGTACTGACTTGTGGGCGCTTGTATTAATATACTTGTATACCAGTACAGTATATTATTTTTAGGCGTTCAAAAATGCTGTTCAGGCGTCTTTTCGGCAACGTTTTTTCCAAGGCTAACAGAGAAGACCTAAATATTTTGAAGGCTGATTCATTACTGGGTGTTGATACGTTAATCCTTCGTGTACGAGTAACCCAAACGTTCCTTACATTTTCGGACATAAGTGACACACAACAGAGCCAGCCACTCGAACAACAATAACCCGGCAATCCACAACGCCCCATCCCTCTCCCGGAGGGGCAGGGTAGAGGCATGGATGAGGCATTCGGGCACAGGGGGGATCCCCGAAACAACACAAAACACAAACAACTGCTAGCGGGAGGGCCGGCGACCGGCCGGAAAAAAAAACGTTCAGAGTTGAGGTGCTGACTTTACGCCAAAATATAATTTGGTTCTTTCATAATAATAAGAAGGAAGAACAAAAACACCAAGCAACTCTTCAAGAAAAATGGAGCATAACAGGTATGATATTTACATACACGAAGTACATACATACTACGTACTGCAGTTTGGTCTCTATAAAATAAAATAAAAAATAGTAATAATTCCACCCCCTTTTATAACCCTACATGCGTACTACGATTTAACGTCCGGGGCAGTGTATCGGCCACAATTCCCACTTCACTTTGTCTCACCTAGCGGGCCTATTCCCTCCGCCGTCGCCGCCGCCACCGACCCCCCGTCTGACGCCTCTTTCTTCGGAAACCCTTGCCCTGGAGCGGGACGAGTGCCCTCGAGCGTCTCTCAAGAACGAGCCGGATCGGCGCACGCAGGCGTAGTTGTCCACGCGGTCGCGAAACTCCATCCCGAAATGTCTCGCACCCAAGACCTGAACAACAAGCACCGGGGGGCGGAGGTAGATAAGGATAAGGATAGGGATGAGGATAAGGATGAGGATGAGGACGAGTATAAGGATGAGGATAATATGAGGACAATGATGAGGATAATGATAAGGATGAGGAAAATGATAAGGATAAGGATAAGGATACGGGTAAGGATAAGGATAAGGACAATGTTGCGGATAAGGACGAGGGAAAGGAAAAGGGTACGGCTAAGTAAAAGGATGAGGACAAGAATGAAGAGGCATGTAAGGATAAGTATGCGGATACTTACAAGTACAAGGATGACGACACGGGTAAGGACAAGGGCAAGGAAAGCTAGGAGGATGACCATAAGGACAAGGATAAAACAGCCGATTTTCCTAATTGAGAATTTCCTTTCCGATTGTTGTTGCTGTGGTTGTTGTCTTCACATTAAAAACCGTGCCGGTCTCTCTATCCAGTACCTCCATCTGTCCGTACTAATCCAACACTTGACACGGTCGATTCCCGTGGTCACAGGCTAACTTACCCAAAAAAAGGTATACTGGAATAAAACTGGAACCCGAAGGGTCCGCAAAGCGATCAAAGCCAGTCAAAAACAGATAGTCTGGAGCCCTCCGCTCCCCTCTACACGCTATGTGAAGGTAAAAATAAAAATGGAAAAGTCAACATCACCAATCGGGGGTACACGCCCCCTGATTCTATCTTGGTGCCCCTATAATGCCGGGGTGTTCCGTGCCGGGTTCACGCCGGTCAGGCAAACAAATCGAGTCCTCCACCCCGATTATAAACGCAGACATGATACGGGGGAAGGGAACTATGGTCCCGTGTGACTGATGTATCCCCGGCCTGCGAGCAGTGTAACTGCAAAAGGTCAATGAGAATGAAAATCGATTTTAGTACTGACTTTGTTATTGTTTAAGAGTTGTATTTCGTTCACGATCAAAAATTAACTTATAAAATATGTTCCTCGATGGTAGGTGTCGATCCACGAAAACAAAATTGAAATCAACCTTGACAGGGCTCGTAAAATCGAGGATTTAGGGGAATTTGCATTTATGAGCGAGGTACCTCGCCCATAAATCCAGATTTTCTGGGATCTTCGGTATCTTGAGACTGCCGATTTCGTACTATTTTTTTTTGTCATCGACGCGTGTCACAACTGACAATAGTTTACAGTGAAAAAATGACTGTGAGGGAAGTACATCTCTTACAATAAAAAAAAACATATTTTCGATTTTCATTCTCATCGGAAAGGCATTTCTCAATTAGGAAAATCGGCTGTTATAAGGACAACAGCGAGGAAAAACACTAAGGATAGGGACAAGGACAACGATACGGACAAGTTTAATGATAAACATGAAACATATCCAGCACTCTCCGGCATGCACCCACCAGCGCCTCGTCGTCCGGACTCGACGCCGAAAGCCTCGGCGGTCCTTCATCCGGTGGCTCCTCTTCCTCCTCCTCCTCCTCCTCTTCTCCTTCCTCCCCTTCCTCCTCATCGTCGTCGTCCTCCTCGTCCTCTCTCTCTTCCGCCACCCCCCCCTCCTCTTCTCGCTCCCCTACCCCTGACAGCCCCACCGCCTTCCAGCCCATCGCACGATCGCTTTCCCGGCCGACGTGGCCGCTGCCCTTAGCCTCGGCTGTCATACCATTGCCCCCCCCTGCCGGCCTAGCTCCGATTCTGTCCCGACGCTGCCGCCGCCGCCGCCGCAGCGGCCGCTCACAGTCAGCAACCCCCTCACCACCACCACCACCACCACCACTCCCACCATCCTCACAATCATCCTCATCCTCTTCATCCTCACAATCCGCATCCGTATCATCATCATCCTCCTCACACTCAAACGCGCGACTCTCGCCGCTGCAATCAACACCCCCATCTCCACCAGCCCCCCCCCCCCCCCCCCCCCCCCCCCCCCCCTCTCGACCGTCTTGCTCACTCTCCCGCCGCTGGCTCTCCCTGATTTTTTTTATTTCCTTGCAGCGGCGGCTGCGGCGGCGGCGGGCGGTAGTGACGCCACGCTCTGGGATGACGGTGTGGCACACGGCCAGGGCGAGGAAGAAGTTCGTGAGGAGCGCGCGTTGCTTCTCGCCTGAGGACGAACGTCGACCGCAGGCAGGGGGAAGCAGGGGAAGCGGCGGGGGGTTAGCGAGGGGGCGGGGGGTAGGGGTGCGACTTGAGTGAGTGAGGGGAGGGGGGGGGGGGGAATTAATCGGAATGCGACAAGAGCATGACTATACGGACACAGCTCTAAGTGTTTCACCGCCCGTCCGTTCGTTCGTAAAACACAAAAGGCGGAGTATTTCACGGCCCCAACCATAGCCTCGCTGTATCCCCTCCCCTCCCTCCTTTGCTCCGTCTCCAAAGGGATGCGTGGTCAATGGTCAAACTACTAAGGCAAGCAACAAATGAGTACGCCCTCTCCTCCCCGCCCCCCCCCTGTCCATACGCCCTAAGGTCACGCATGACATGGTGAGTACCCCCCGCCACCCGCCCCCCCTTTCTTCCACACCCCCTCCCTCTTTCCCTCCCTCCCTCCCTTTCTCTCTCTCCCCCCCATCCCCGTGCGAACGTCTATTGCTTTTGCTTTTGCTCGTCGCGTCAGATGCCACGTCGAAAGCCGCGTGACGTCAGTTTTTACCCCCCGTATGTATGCGCACCTTTGGCGCCATCGAGGTCTTCCCATATGCGAGGGTCGTAGAAGCGCACGTGAGGAACGGGGGGCTCCTTTGCGATCACGATCTCCGCTTCCTGCAAAACCGCCATAAACAATAATAGGAACAAGCACAGACATTAGAGCACGACAAATAAGCACAAACATGTAAGCACAATAAATAATCACAAACATAAGCACAAGCATGAGCACTAACATTAAGCACAAGCACAAGCACAAGCATAGACACAAGAAATAAGCACAAGCACAAGCTCAAGAACAGGCAAAGCAACAATTACAACAAATAAAACGGAGAAAATGTATACCGTACGTACGAATAAACACTCGCATATACTAGTGTACATAATACGTACCACTCCGGGTGGGAATATAAAGAACGTTTATACATTAACATGAAGACCAAGTGGTCCTTGTATTGAAGCCCAGAGAGTGGTATACACCTGGTATAGTGTGTGTGGGTGGGGGCTCCCCTCTCCCTCACCTGGTCTTCCTCGGGGATGCTATCTCCCCTCTCCGAAGCCACCGCCCGACCAATGGCGGTCACACCCCTCCCGTACGACACGCCTCCGATGCTGCACTTGCGGAAATCCATCACGTTCTGGGTCAGCGTCCCTGTCTTGTCGCTGAAAACGTGCGAAACCTGCGTCGTCGTCGTCATCACCACCATCAGCATCATCATCGTCAGCATCAACACGACATCATCATTCTCACCATCACTTGATCATTGGTCACTATCAGCGTCAGCATCACACCAACATCATTGCCATCTCTCATCAACATAAACATCACACCATCGTCATCCCTCAACGATACAACATGCTACATCATCACCATCGTCATCCCTTAACAACATCAACACAACATGCTACATCATCACCATCGTCATAATCATAATCATCATAATTATCATCATCAACACCATTGCCATCTCTCATCCGCATCAACACAACATGCTACACCATCATCCTTATCACCATCACCACCATACCCTTTGTTCCACTCAACACTCAAGCAAACAAATAACAAGGGGTCGGGGGACGTTTACCCCCCCCCCCCGCCCTACGTAGCAATGTCTGCTGTCTGCCTAGTTCGTGAAAACCAGACATGCTCCGTCCCGGCATTGTAGGGAAGCGAGGGTCTATGGCCATACGACTACGGCCATGCATGAGTATCGAGTACCCCCCCCCCCCGCCCCGACCCCGCCACGTCTCCACCCCCCTTCCCAAGAAGTGTCAGTGTGCCATTTTATGCCATTACAATGGAAACCTCGATTTAAGAGCATGCGGAATTCAAGAGCGGTCAAATCGGCATGTTCCGCCTACTGTACTAAAAGATAAAAAAATTGCCCGCTACAGATAAGAGCAATGCATAGTTAAGACCGCCTATTCGTACCTGTTTTGGCTTGTCACGGGGCGCTCTTAACCCTTATAGGACTGGAGTCCCGTTTTGGGGACAAATTACTTAGAATTAGAGTGGTTTGTCCCCCAAACGGAACTGCAGTCCTAAAAGGGTTAAATAGGGGTACACACTGCACTCGTACACCTACAGAAGTAGTATGAATATGTGAATACCACATATATACCAAACCGTCTGGAACGGAAATTTGAGGACCTTTTGAGACACTAACATAGAATTCCTTACGATGCTCTTCTTTGGTTCGGAAGCTTTCCTCGGCATATCTTGGTACCTCACAGCCACTCTCAGCCTCTAATTTGCCGAAGCAGAAATTACTTGCTTCCCGAAGTTCTTCCTTTGCTTTCTTTTTTCTTCGCATGTTCGCGATTTTTTCGCGTGATTTCTTCATGCTCCCATAAAAATACTGCTGTACGTTTGTTTTTCGTTCATTTTTGTGTGTACTGCAGTACAGTACAGAAGTGAGTGGTAGGCGGGTACTACTATACGTTCGGTTGTACGTATGTACAGCAGTAGGTGTTGCAGCGCAGCGCTGTTGGGTGCCGTGCGGTTCCGTGGCCTACTGCCGTGCGAACAGTGCTGTACCGTGATGTGCCTTCTCTTCTTCAGTAAATCTTACAGCAGTGGTAGTGTCGTTTCTTCCATAATGTGACATGTTCGTCTCGTGCATGAGTGAGTACGTTTTACGATACAGCGGTAGGCGGGTGCTATAACGTTCAGTTAGTTGCGTACAGCAGTACAAAATATTTCGCTGCATTGAGAACTATAAATCTCTCTTGGCATTTTTAAGTCGGTCCTTGCACCACATCGTGGGCCTCTTTTGCCCCTTTCCTTTCGCGAGCGTAGCGGGCGGAGCGGAGCTTCGCTTTCTTCGCGATCTTTTTTCGTGTTGAAATCTACTGTAGCTATTCCCATTATCGTTCATGTCCTGTATTTGCCGTCATACGAAGTACATATATATGGAGCTCTTGGCATTATCAAGTCGCCAGTTGCAGCTAAAATAATATATGTTCAAGTTTTACGCTGTTCGCATTTGGTTCCATTCTTCCTTCTGCGAGCGTAGCGGGCGGCGTTAGCCGCCCGCGCAGCGGAGCTCTTGTAAAAAATACTAAAACAGTTACTTCAATTCCGGACAGAGTGGCACTACTTTGGACGAAAATATAAGAACCTTTTAGACACTATGAGTACTATAAAAATGTACTTATATTTTCGTCCAGAGCGGTACCGAAAAAAGAAGCAAATGCCTATTTAGAGTAGAAACCCCGCCTCCATCTCCACTTTATGTTCCCCTTGAACTCGCCTGTCCCAGCTCCTCGTTGAGGGCCATCGTTCGCACCAGTGCCGGCGTGTCCGTTTCCTTGTGGTACATCTCCAGGTCCTGTCGGGACATTACGAAGAAACAATAACATTAGCAACAAAAAGAAAAAAAAACGGGTAATCAATCAGTCAACCAAACAGTCAATCAATCAACCAACCAACCAATCAACCAATCAATCAATCAATCAACCAACCAATCAATCAGCCAATCAATCAATCAACCAATCCATCAATAAATCAATCCCATCAATAAATCAATCAGCCAACGGACCAATGCGAAAGTGGGCAACAAAATAAAAAAGGGGAAAATGGGCCAAAAAGAACAAAGGTCAGACGAACCAGAAATACGTACGTAACAAACACACATGTGACGTAGGATGAAGCAAGCTCCCTCGCAGCCGCTGAGAGCACATTTATACCTGTCTGCTATACTCTGTCCAAAATAAAGAACACACATTAACTCGACGAAACATCTACTTCCAAGTATATAACCCTCATATAAAATCAACAGGAATTTTAACGGGAGACACAAGGGCAAACACACTCGTAGCCTTCGATATGCAAAACAACAAACACAAGAGACATCCTCAAGGCGTGACCACCTTAGCATCACAGCATACCAGAAAGGCACGTCGCAACCATCGAAGCAAAGCTGACTCGCAAAAAACGGGACCGCCTGTTTGCCAATCTTCGAATCAAGGAGCGCCTATTTGCCACGCTTCGAATCACGGAGCGCCTATTTGCCACTCTTCGAATCACGGAGCGCCTATTTGCCAATCTCGCGGATCACGAGCTGATGCAGCACAAAAAACAGCATCAGCAGCGTCAACAACAAACAGCAACAGCAGCATCCAAACAAATCCATCCAACAGCAGCAGCAGCATCAGCAAACACCATCAACAGCATGACCCAACCTAACCATCGATCAACATCATCAGCAGGCAACACCGGCACCAGCATCAACATAAGAAGCAGCCGCAACAGCACGAGACCAACATAACCCATCAACACCAACCAACACCAGCAGCAACACCAGCACCAGCAGCGAGGGTAAAAAAACAAACAAAAAAATCTGCGCACCTGCTTCATGAAGAACGCTTGGCAGAACTTGACAGTGCTCATCGACACGTACAGGGACACGGGGATGAAATTTCCCAGGAGCAGGAACAGATAGAGAAACTGGATGAACGCCTCCTGCCAAGGCCATTAAAAAAACAAACAGTATACGGGGGGGCGGGGTGTACTTCATTTTCATGCATGGCCGTAGGTAGTCGTATGACCATAGGGGGGGGGGGAGGCAGAATGCACACAAATAGGGGGTGGCGGTGGGGGGGGGGGGGGGGAGGCAAAATGAACAAAAATAGGGGGGGGGGGAGGGGGGGGGGGGGGGAGGCAAAATGAACAAAAATAGGGGGGGGGGGAGGGGGGGGGGGGGGGAGGCAAAATGAACAAAAATAGGGGGGGGGGGAGGGGGGGGGGGGGGGAGGCAAAATGAACAAAAATAGGGGGGGGGGGAGGGGGGGGGGGGGGGAGAAAAAACACACACACGCATGTGGGAAAGGGGGAGAAGGATTCGAAGTCAGTTATAGGGGCCGGAAAGGGCGAGCATAAAAAGACGCGTCAAATCGAACCTGAAAAAAAGACAAATCGAAATATATTGAATAAACAGAGCAGCAAAAGGGTACAAGCCAAAGGAGGGGCGTAATCAGTTGCAATCGAGGAAGGGCAGGCGCAACACCAGAACCACCAGCAAAATAACAGAAGTTGAGAAAAGCCGAGGTAGAAGAAGGGAGAGACCGCGCGCGCCCCCCTACCCCCCCCCCCCCCTCGTTCCACCATGCACCTCAACAAAACAAGACACAATTCAAGAATACCCCTACCCCCCCTACCCCCCCCAACCAACCAAAAACCCCCCTGACATCAACTATAAACCCCAATACCAGACACAAAACATGCCATCTACTCGCCACGAATGCTACGTACCTCGACCACCAGAACACAATTCAAAACTTCAAGGACTACCCCCCCCCCCTCCCCTCCCCTCATGCGTGGCGTGATGAAAGGTCACATTACCAAGGCAAGCAACACATGAGGAGGGCCCCAGCAATGTCTGCCTGGTCGGTGAAAACCCGACATGCTCCGTCCCGGCATTGTAGGGGCGCGAGGGTCTATGGCCATACGACTACGGCCATCCATGAATATCGAGTACACCCCCCCCAACATCTCCCCCTCCCACCCCCGCCTACTGCCTCCCTACCCCCCCGGAAACTAGACGAATGTGACATGGAGAAGTTTGGTACACTAGATAGTAGGAACAAAAATGATCGCTATCGTAGGAGATAGATGGTGGCCACAGGCGGCGAAGCAGGAACGGGATAGGATTAGCAAAAAGTTTCTTCGTAATATATGGGGGGGAAAAAAAAAACGCAATGAGCGCCCAAACTGTTGGAGGTGTCTCTATATATTAGGAGTAGGAACGGTGCTCCGTCTCGAAAGGGATGCGTGGCCAATTGTCAAATAACTACAGTAAGGTAAGCAGCAAACGAGTACCCCCCCCCCCGCTTCGCGCTTGGTGCTACCAATGTCTGCCTGGTCGGTGAAAACCCAACGTGGTCCGTCCCGGCATTGTAGGGATGCGAGGGTCTATGGTCATACGACTACGGCCATGCATGAAAATAGAGTACACCCCCCCCCCGCGCTCCTCCGCTCAGGGCGAACCCACCTTCACGTAGCCCTGCCAAGCGTTCAAGTCCCACACCAAATACACGTGGTCGTCGGAGGAAGTCACGTTCCACACCAAGGACCCCACGGCGCCCAGAAAGCAGACGAAGCACAGCAAGCGCACGATGCGCCAGACTTCCACGTTCGTGCGTTGCTCCAGCCGCGAGGTTTTGAGGGGGGGCTGTTTTCACATCGTAGGGTGGCATTTATTTACAAGGGTAGGGGGAATAGGGGGTTTAGCATCGTAGGGCGGCATTTATTCACAGGGGTAGGGGGTAGGGGGGGCAGGGTTGGCGGTGGTGGCGGCGGGGGGGGGGGGGGGATAGTCCATCCGGTTGAATTTTGCCATCTTGTGACCTCCACTTTTTCTCGCTCAATTTTGAGAATTTTAAGGCGAAACAAACTTCGCAAGAACCGCGGGGTCGAGAGGAACTCAAATCCGGCCTCAATTTTTATTTTGAAAAAATTGGCCATTTTTGGCCATTTTTGAGAAAAATTGGCCACTTTTGGCCACTTTCGAGAAAAAATGGCCCAAATTTGGAAGGGAAAAAAAAAGCGTACTTTTTGCTCGTGTATACTGCTGTACATTAGGAATAGCACGCGCCTACGCCAATATCGACGATGCTTTCTTTCCCACCTCCTCATAAACCCATACTGTACTCTTTTGTGTAGTGCATGTATTCAATGGAACAGTATACCACCACCACACCAACGCCACGCCAACAGCAAGCTCAACCATAGCAGCCATCCACCTTCCCACCACCACCGCGCCAACATCACCACTAACTAATAGCTCCAGCAACGCCTCACAAACTATCTATTCTACATACATAGTGTATTCTACTATTCCGTCTTGAATGACTTCAACATGTCATCGATGGCGGCAATAGAAGCAATCCGGGCTTCGCGCGCCGCGGCGAGGGCAGCCTGCTCTTTGGCCTTACGCCCAGCCCTCTTCATTGGCTAGTGTTTGTGTGTGGGTGTGTTCTCCCGCGTGTTTGTCTGTGTTCATGTGTATATATATATATACATCAGTGTATGTATGTGGGTGTGTGTCGCTCTGAAACTTTGAGCGGCCATATCTCGCTCAAATAATTTTTTTTTTGCACAAAATAATGAAAATCCCCTAGGTGCAGGTCCAATTCGTCCGAATCCATTGAGTTTTTCGGGATCGTAGGATCAGTTATTCCACATAAAACGAAATCAATTTCGCCCCCCATATGAGGTTTTCTGGCTTTTTCTCCCCCAAATCTCGTACAAAATAAAAAGAGTTGACTTCACATGAAGCTGGTCGACGAGATCTGTTCAAAACCGGTGTCAAACAAAAATAGGCACCACACGTTCGTTCATATAAAACCAAATAAAACCACGCAAAAAATCCACGGATTTGCGAATATCTCGCCAACAAAATGATAAATAAAAAATCTGATCCTACCAAAAGACGCGCCTGAAACAGAGCTTTTTAACGGTATATTCCATGGCACCAAGGGGTAATTCTGTGGTCCACAATAAATTATTTATTGTATGGTCAAATGATGGCAAAATTTAACCGGATGGACCATGGGGGGTTGGGGTGGGGGGGGGGAGCGGGGGCGGGGGGGGGGGGGGGGGGGGGGGGGGGGTGGGGGGTTGTGCCGTAATGGAGGTGATTGTTTTCGTTTTTTTCGATTTTTTATCGTGCCGTGGCTGGCGTGCTGCCTTTCGTGAGCTGCTCTCGTTTTCGTTTGTGTAGTGCTGCTCTCACCAAAATAAAACAGAAAACAGAAGAAAAAAAAACTACACCAGAAAAGACGACCCACCAGGCCAACCCAAGCCAACCCAAGCCTAGCCCAGGCAGGCTAACATAATGTACCAGAAACCAGATATGTTGTTTTAGGTAAAATCAAACATGATGCCATCTATCACTCACGTACATACAAGTCCAAGTTCAAAGTAAATGGAAATCTCAAAGATCATTTTCGGACTTCGCTATCATATACACTACATAAAACCCGACGAAATCACCGACAAAAATCCTCGATTTCACAGGTGTTGGTTTCTTTCAAATTTATAGATATAACCCTAAATAAAAAACACCAACAAAATAAATACCGGTACCAGGTAAGCCAGACCGAGCCTACTGGGAGCCTAAGGCAAGGCGAGGAACCACGATTCACGGAAATCGCCCAAAATAAGTAACACCAACGAAATAGACCGAGCCTACCGGTGGACCAGGGCCGGGGCAAGGGCGACATCAACAAAATCGCGGGCGCTTTCACCTCCAAGGAGCTCATGATGATCTTCGTGTCCGGGCCGGTGTTGAGCACCAGCCCCACCACCCACTTGGTGTTCCTCAGGACGCACCCGCGCAGCAGGAGGTTGCGGGGGAGGATCACCTCCCTAACCCTGCATCATATCGTATCGTATCGCATCACATCATATTATGTCATTATATCATACCGTATCACATCACATCACATCGCATCATATCATCATAGAGTATCATATCAAATCATATCATACCATACCATAGAATACCATATCACACCAAATATATCTTATCACATCACATCACATCATATCACACCATATCACATCACATCTTATCATATTACACATACATACATAAACCGAATACCAGGTATGTATACACGAAATAAAAACGTGCCTGGGTGCCTGGTATGATACACAACAGGACATGAGCAAATAACGCCCACAGGTGAAAAAAAAGGAATCACGCGAGACGAACGAAACGCCAACGCCAACACCAACGAAAAAGAAAAAGGAGGGGATAGGGGTAGGATGGGTAAGGGGAAGACAGCCAGTACATGGACTATAGACGGGCAGGGAGGGAGAGGGGGGGGGGTCGTTCACACCAATACTATTACTCTTCATAGAGCGGAAAGCGTGCAAGGGGGAGAGGGGGGGTACGGGGTACGGGGTGCGTCCCGCGCAGAGTACTGGAACGGCACGCATCAGGGGTGGGTGGGTGTGAATCTCAATCTCACCCGATTCATCCAATTCAAACGCCGTATGTTTGTGTGTGTGTTCTTCACATTAAACCTTCCTTTCTACCCGTCGACATCCAGCACACCCGGTGTCCGTGCCGATTCTTCTATCCTAAAGTATGTATGTACGACTCAATCGACATCGAATTCTTCATCCTAGAGAGATCATCTGTATGCATCATATTATACGAGTATGCAAGCTCTGAGGTCACAAACTGCGAGACAGAGAAACTACAAATTAACTATTCATATTTCGTACATACGTGGCGACTATCACAAGGTTTTCACGCTTTGTTCATACAAACAGTAGTACTCGTAGTGTATTTCGTCGGCCATCCCCCCTTACCAGCCGTGAAGGGGGGGGGTATTGGGGCTCGCTTCCTCGCTTGCTCGATTTCACTCGAAAGCGAGCCGATTTATCGGGGGGGGGGGGGGGGGGGGGGGGACAAACGTCGAATCGGTTTCTTCGTCGGAGTCGAAGCAAATTTCAATTAAATCGACCTTCAGCTCGGATTCACAAACCTATCGCCTATCGGAGGGTCATGTTCAAATTAAAACTTCCAAAATTCATACTGCTGTTGTAACTGTGATATCATACGAGCTAGAATTAAAAATGAATCTTAATATACGCTCATACTATTGATATGATATGTACTATATACAAAATTGAACAAAACAACAGCTGTGAGATGGAGGATCTCGTCGAAACTCATCATTTGCAAGCTGAGTACGAGTACATCAAATTGAATTTCGAACCTCGCTTTTACCGGCAGTTGAAGTAATATACACTGTTGTTGTTGTTGTCTTCACATTAAACCCGTTCTTTCTACTCAACCACATCAGTACACCCAGTGCCTGTCCTGATTCCCAATCCTAGAGAGATACAAATTCTGTGGTCACAGACTGTGAAACAGAGAAAAACCAAAACAAAATAAACGCAAATTAATGGGTAAAGCAAGTGAGATGCGTAACCTACCGGGTACGAGAACACAGCGACACGAGCCGAACCAAAAAATAAGACAAAAAAGACAAATAAAACAAGTTCTGAAATGAAACAGAATACAAATGACGCAGGGAGACAGAAGCGCCCCTAGACGAAAAGCACACGTGCCCAAGAGGAACAGATAACTGCTGCACGGGCGAGGCAACACGAAAAAAGAGAGAGACACCGGCATAGGGTGGAAACAAAGGGAGAAACAAGGCAAAAAAAGCAAGAAAGAAGACACGAGAGAGGAAAAGAGAAAAATAGTTCTCAAGGCAAGCTCAAGGCGATGGTAACAACAAGTTCCCGTTTCTGCTATAAAAACTGATACGGGGACCATGTCACACCTTCTGCCATCTCATTCCCACTCTACAAACAAAAACGGTGTCAAGAGTCGATACTACCTCTGCCGCGCCCCCCCCAGTGAACACATCAACAGGAAACAAATAATAGAATTCAAGGACTAGTCGAGCCGATATCTGGCCACACGATCTATCATTTCGTTTACACTATCTGGTATGATATCAATACGTGCTACAATATGTATTGTTCATATATGTATAGTTATGTTTGTGAATTTTTCGCACTTTTCGCAACTTTTCTCTCCGCGCGAGCGCTTTTCGGCAAAACGCTAAGTACCCCGACACGGGAGGCCCGGCCGGACACATTGCTCGAGGTTTGGGCTCGATCCGAGCTCTGTGGCTCGCGTGGCGGGCGCTCGAAGTTTTTTTTCCCGCGGGAGTGGATAAGCCGATTTCCCGGGTTCTCAGCATGAGGCCGTGTTTCGTACGTACGTGCCAGTAAATAACGATTTTCTGTTTTTAGATGTTGTCTCTATTTTGCACGTACGTGTGTGGGTTCTACCCTCACGTGCCAGTATATAACAATGTCATGTTGTTTGCCCTGCTTTCACGAGCTGGTCATGAGCACACATAGGAGAGCGCAGACATACCGGTATACCACAGGTAGAAACAGAACATGCAGAGAGCACAACGTTACTACTCTGCATAAGCACCAGCAGGTAACACCGTGCGTGGGTGACACACCCATCTGCGCTGTACTGCTGTGGCTAGCTGTGTTTATCAGAGCAAGCGGTCCGTAATCCACCATCTACCTTTCTGTTGTGCTCATGTGTGTGACTGACCCACGCTCACTCTGGCTTGAAATGTAATGGTCGCTTTGATCAAATAGGAGTACCTCAACTGTTCATACATAAAGTTTTTTTCTTTCCTGAAGCTCACTCCAGAAATCTACAAGACATCAGACAACATGCAGCAAACACAAACGAGGTCACAACCCCGCCTAGAAGCACAAGCAGCAGACATTCTTGTGGCAGGTCCGGCGTGTACTGCTGTGGCTATTAGTGGTTGCTTCATCGGAGGCTTGCATCTGTCATCAGCAATCCCCGCCAGCATACCTCTCTCTCTCTTCTGCGCTGCTGCCTGCTGCTGTACTCGCATGGTGTATGTGCAACCTGTCGTGCATCTTGCGCTCGTTATTTTGTGCGTACCAGTAAATAATAATGTCCTACGTATTGTTTGCCCTACTTTCACGAGCACTCTCTTCTGCGCTGCTGCCTGCTGCTGTGCTTGCATGGTGTATGTGCGGTCTGTCGTGCGCCTGGCGAGCGCCGCGACAAATAATAGTGTACCGGTTTTTGGGAAATTATTTTTGGGTAGTATAGTCAAATGGTCACCATGCCCGTTTGTGGATGTGAAGGCTTGAGTTCGATTCGCACAGCGCTGCTTTTTTTGTTTTTTGTTTTTGAACTTTTCTTTGCATTACAAGTACGTTATATCAGCCTCTCCCTTCTTCGGTGCATCCTTTTCTACGTCTTAAGGAAATTTTATCCCACCACTACTGCAAGGGCACTGTGTCCCATGTGTCACGTGTGCGCGTGCGTGTACGGTGTGTGCCGTGTGTCACGCGTACGTGTGTATGAAGCGTGTCACGCTTGGAGTGTTTTCAAACTTTTTTTGTTGGGAGTCCTCGGTTTTGTGCGGGATAGACCTTCCTTACCTTGAACTCCACAACAATTAAATATTGACAAACAGATTGTCCGAGTATACTCTACTTGGAGTATCGAGTATTTTTCGTACTCCGAGTACTTAAGAGTATTAGAGTACTGGTGGCCTAAATACTCGTGAGTACTTGGAGTATGAGCAGTACTGAAGCCCCAAATACTCGGAGTACAAGGAGTACCCGCAGTATCGGACTCCGAAATACTCCGAGTACAAGCAGTATCGAGAGTGTTCATACCCGAAATACTCTGAGTACGAGCAGTATCCCGGAGTATCGAACCCCGAAATACTCCGAGTACACGAAGTACCTGAAGTAATTTATCTCCAATACTCGGGACTTTACTCCAAGGTACTCGGACAACCTGTGCAAACATGATAACATGTTTGGCGGGATCTCTAAGAACGATCGAGTCAATAGTAACGGTTCCACCATATTTCGAGTATATTTTATCCCCAAAAATGCAGGTGCAGTTCTAAAAATGTCTACTCACATGTATGTACAGTAATACGCAGATACTTAAAAACGTCGTATTTATGTACTATACATTATGATATGCGTTGTAGGTTTTCGATTCGTCCTTGCGTCACTCCCCTAGGCATGTCCCGGAGGGGAACCTTGTAGACTATACAAGTATGCATAATATATATTTATGATACACAGCTCTGCTGTTGTGTTTCATTTTTATAAAATACATTCATACTCGGATTTGTATGTACAGCTCTACTACCTGGCAATGTGCCAGTACTCGTGCAAGTACAGAGTACATCATATTTGTAACGTTTTTCGTACCAGCTACGTACAGCAGTACCTGGTTTTCAATACCGGTATACTGATGCGAGTCCTGCTGTTGTTGTACAAGAGCAGTTCTGGCTGTACTTCATATTTCATACCCCTGGTATCCACTTGTATAATACCCTATGAAATAGGTGCAAGGTACCAACTGGTATCCACTTCATTGCATGTTCAAATTCCACACCACAGGAGTAATATTTCGCTGTGATTTCGTCATTTCATACAAAAAAAAGCCCCGTGCATCCCGCACACATATTATAGTATAAAACATAATTATTGAAAACATGAAAAACGACAGCTGTGAAATCAAGCTTTTGTCGCAACGCATCTTTGCAAGCTGCGTGGGATACAGCAGTTTAGTGATTCATAGTATATACGAGTACTTCGATTGCGCTAACAAAGGTTTTTGAGGGGAACAAAATCTGACAGCTAGCTGTGGAACTCAGGAGAGGTCACATATACTACCCTCTCCGATGATATATTATACCAGGTACATATAAGCAATACTTCTATATTAATGCTTAATCCAATCGGCAGCCTTTGTAAGAGAGGTTGAGCAGGATCTGCATAATAACAGTACAGATCCAACTCAGGAGCCATGTCTTACTTTAGATCACGCAGGTATGAATAGTATACGGCCCAGATATACGGCTCCCACCCGGGAACATGGGCTCGATCATACAGATCATACATATCATACATGTCATACAGATCATATATATCATACAGATCATACATATCATACATATCATACATATCATACAGATCATACAGATCATACATATCATACAGATCATACATATCATACATATCATACATATCATACATATCATACATATCATACATATCATACAGATAACAGATCATACAGTACACATCGTACAGATCATACATATCACACAGATCATACAGATCATACACATCATCACACCATACAGATCATACATATCACACAGATCATACAGATCATACAGATCAGGAATCTATCTTCCCTGAAAGATCTAGATCATCAAGTGGGAATCGATCATCTATATGGTCCGAGGGGTGTGAAAACAAAAATCAACACTTTTTTATATTTATTGTCAACCCCTTAAGAACTGGTCCCCCGTTTTTGGGGACAAACTACCCAGAAATAGTGTGGAATAAGTTTTTCAGTTCTGAATGGGTTAAGGTCAAGCGTGTGTTGGAAGCGCCGCACCTGCTAGTGGCCCCTCCACCGGAGTCAATTCCATCGAGCTCTATCGTTCCGGAGAAGCTGTCGATGAGTTTGTTGGGGTGCTCCATGGCAACGCGGCCCCTGAGGCAGGCGGCGTCCTGGGGGCAAGAGACTCGGCCAATCGAGGGGCGGATCGCCTGTACCGACGGGCGGACGGACGGACGGACCGATAGACAGACAGACAGACAGACAGACAGAGAGCCAGGCGGTAGACAGACAGACGGATAAGCAGAGAGCAGGACAAATGAATAGACACACAGACAAGGTACAGATACGATACCGAAAAAAGACAAGGCAGAAAGACAGGCAGGCAGACAGACCAAACAGGCGTTTTCTCTCGTCAGGATAAATGGGTACACAAGAGTGGGCGAAATTGAACGCGGGGCTCTCATCAAGTATCCCCCTCCGCCCCCCATGCTTCCCACCCCTCCTCCCCAATTCGACAGACCCCAATCACGGTCCGCCTCTCATCCCCTCCTTTTTTTCTACACCCCCCCCCCCCCCCCCCCCCCCCCCCCCCCCCCCCCCCACCCCCCCCCCCCCCCGCCTCTCCCTTGGCAACTTTCGCCCTCCCTCCGTCTTGGACTCTTTCCATCCCTCTACCACCGTCTCCCTTCTGCTACTACCCCCTTTCTCCCTCTACCACCCCCTCCCCCTCTCCCTTCCTCTACAACTCCCTTCATCCCTCTAGAAACCCCTCTCCAGCTCCCCTTCGTTTTACCTGTCTGATCTTGAGGTTCGTCTCGCCGTCCAGGGACTTGGTTTCCACGTAGCAGATGCCGGCCTTCGCCTCTGGGTTGGGCTCGTGCGCCCCCATCACCTGCGTGTATACCAGGTATAGACAATCCACACAGCAGTGGCATCAGCAACAAGCGCACAGCACCATCACCACCACTCAACACCAACAAAAACAACAGCATCACTAACAAAAAACAGCAACATCAACATCAACTTCAACATCACCATCGCTAACACCAACAAAAACAACAGCATCATTAACAAAAAAACAGCGACAACAACAACAACAACAACAACAACAACAACAACAACAACAACAACAACATTAACAACACACCAACGAAGATAAAAAAAAAGTAACAACAGCAACTTCAACAATGATTCAAGTTTTCATCATATTTACATTTTTTTTTTCAACATATCTGGTAAGCAACATAACAAAAAACACAACCAGCAGCAACACGACGAGCATCAGCGACAACAACGGCGGCCACGAAGGAAACGCCAACGACAGACAAAGCAGAGGCCCGTCCTCACCCATCGCACAACCCGCGCTCCTCCGTGGGCGATAAATAGGCAAATATATAGGTTTTTGTGTGTACCGTAGGTAGTATTTACTAGTGTTTACTATGGTCCCCCGCAAATAGCTGAGACGAGCACAAAACCTTCATCCCTTCTTCAAACCACTGCCGGACCACGGCCTCAACAACCTCACCCCCCCTTCCTTCCTCCCCCCCCAAAAAATCCCTCCTCCTCCCCTTCCCTTATCCACAGTCAGACAGGTGTGGCAAGGGATATATATATATCCCCATGCCTCAGTTCGTATCAGCTACTCCTCACCAACAGGTCGGCGGGGATGCTCTCCCTGTTCTTCACCAGCAGGAGGTCCCCGACACGAACATCCCTCCACTCCACCCGCCTGAACCTGCCGCACGAGCGCTGCAGGTCAAGCGCCCGGGCGGGGGAGGCGTTCGCCTTCGCGTCTGCGCGATGCCGCGCCACGTCCTGAGGGGTCCCCAAAAACAAACAGAGCGAAAACAGCGGGGTGGGAAAAAAAAAAAAAGTTACAATATGTACGAGTAGGTATATACAACTATTGATAACAGAAAACTATATATACCATACTGTACAAAAACCAGAGCAAACACAGCAAAAACAGCAAAAAAAAAACATTTAAAAAAAACAATACTGTGAAAAATCAATACATAATCAAAACATCAAAAAACAAAACAGCTATTAATATATAGTGTGTACGTGCTCGTCGAGCATGAGCGAAAACAAAACATCGCAACAACGAAAAGCGGGTGGAGGCGGAGACGTTGGCAACATGCGAGCTGCAGGGTGTGCCCTGTCGACCTTAAGCGAGGCCCGGATTTCGTGGCCGCACGATGAGTTGGTGGTTGGGGGGCGCGGGAGTACAACAAAGCGTCTGCTCCTAGACATCCCCACCCCTTTTACCACCCACCACCACCGCCGCCCCCACACCACCACCACTGCCACTGCCACCACCCCCAACTCGGAAGACAAAAGCAAAGCGAACACTCGTAACAAACACGGGGGGGGAAACAAGCATCACTCCACCCGAGCCAAAAACAAACGCCGTCACCACCACTACCACCACCACCACCACCACCACCACCACCACTACGTTCGTTGGTGGTGTCGATTTTAGTTTTACAGGCTTTGCTTGCTCTCGCCTCTAGACAAGAAAATAAAATCACCGAACCCCACCCATGCTCCCTCCGTCCCGGCAATATAGGGATGCGAGGGTCTGTGGTCATACGACTACGGCCATGCATGAATGTGAAGTACACCCACCCCACCCTCGACAAAAACGCCACCACCACCGCCACCACCACCACCACCAACACCACCAACACCACCAACACCACCACTAACACCAACACCACTACGATGGTTGTGGTGGCGTCGTTCAAAAAAAAAAAACGCTGTTGTTTTTGTCTTGGTGTTCTCGCCTCTAGGATAGCGAACACGGCGTCGACGATGACCACGATCGACAGTGGCATCAGGATGGTCGGCACGCGGAAGGTGTTGGTGATCTCCGGGATCGTCTGCAGCGACGCCAGCACGAGGAAGTAGGCGTTCGCCATCTTACGCCTCGGGTGGAACTCCTCCATCAGAAACCGGGGCAGGAAGTCCAGGTGGGTGTACTGCTCTCGTGCGCGGTCGCACAATATCGTCGTAGTTGGTGCATCGTGGTTGTAGTGCCATGTCGGTGCGGGAGGGAGGGAGGGAGGGAGGGAGGGAGGGAACGGGGTGGATGGGAGGGAGGGAGAGAGGGGGGATGAGAGGGAGGATGAGGGGGAGGGGGTTAGATGGTTAGGGTGAGCGCGAGTACGACCCAAGGTTAACAGTAGCGCGAGGTTCTCGGTGCACGCCGCTATCAGGTGCTTGTCAAAAATAAAGTAAAAAAAAAATGGGCTACCAACCATTCGACACGCACAGCCACCAACACCGGACTGACGCTGAGCAATTTCAAGCAAAAGCGAGGCACCAACACACGCAGTGGCCGCTGTGCTTCCGAGCTTTTGGGATGCACAGCGGTTACAACCCTGAGAGGGACACGCATTTACCAGTGCGTTTCGCAGAAAAAAAGACATGATATGTTGTCCACGAGCTGCATCATCCAGATTTCAGGCGGCACGCACGTGCGCAGGAGCCGTGTCATACGTACCCCACCCAAAAAAACACCCGGGCTGTTGAAGGGTCGGGTCGGTTGGAGTCACCCAACCCGACCCCGACCCGACGCGTGACATTTTGAAGACCTCCTGGCTCGTGAAAAGCCGTGGAAAGTACGGTGTAGGTCGTGCAGATCATCTGTTTATAGATGACCGATATATCTCCTCCCCTGCAGTATACAGATCATCAAATGAGGTTCCGATTTGTCCGATGTACGCAGGCGATACGAGCAATCGCGGGTGACGCTCCTCAGCTGACTGCATAGACGCTTTATAGCAGGGCAATAGCAGCGCGGCAGCACGCGACACCAGGCCGATACACATTCCCGACGAGCTTAATCCATTTCCAAATTTTCCAACCATCCACTCAAATCATCATCCACAAGAGCAGAGGACTTTTTTTTGACAGACGACACATCGGCGAGAGAGGCCGCTTTTATCCAGCTTACGCCCTTCTTTCCGCGAACAGCGTTTCAAACCGCAAGAGGAGGTACCTTACCACTTACCAGGCATTAGACAGAATGGTTAAGCGTCACTACTACTGTGGAGCGAGCACCAGTGCGATACGAACACAACTGTTAATAGTACGGGGGAACATAGAAATCAGGACCAAATATGCTTAGTAACAGTAAAAATACTGCAATGACGTAATGACGCATGCTACGTACGGTAGAGGTGCACCATGTTAATAAGGTTTTGCCTTCTGAGGGTGGTCGGTCACTTGAGGAGCTCTACGAATATCTCACCCAAAAAACTGATTTTGGACGGAATTTTTTTTTTCTACCCGATGAACAATCCCACGGCCCAAGTATACTATGAACAATATCGCAACACGAAAAATGAAATTCCGACGAAATTGGGTTAAGGAGCCTTTGATAGCCTTTAATAGGCCATCCCGGAAAAAACTCCAGCCAAAAAAAGGTACAGCAGTACCTCTATCGTAGGATCGTAGCACGCGTCTAAATATATACTGGTAGGTTTTATGTGCATGATGGGTCCTGATTACGTATGGTCCACCGTAATAGCGCTATCATACGAACAGCAGCAGCCCTATAGCCCTTATAACCAAAGCAACCGGTGTGTAGGGTAGAGGCCCTCATTGTCTCAGGAACAAAAGTGTACGTCACCAACCAATGTCGAAAAAATGGTACGCTTAACCCCCTAAGAACTGGTCCCACGTATTTGGGGACAAATTACTTGGAATTAGCGTGGGATATTTTGTTTCAGTTCTGAATGGGGTAAGCTTTTGCTGCTGATAGAAGAGAGCTCCACGAGCGCTACATACATACATATTCATGCTGCAGCATCTCGGGAGAGAGAGCAAGGTGCTCTGCAAGAGGAGTACTACAGACATCTACTTGGCCTACTCTGCTGGCCTACTCTCATAGCAGATACTTCAACTCCGCTGCAGTATTGTTCCGGGCGATTTATCCCACTTTAGGGTTTACCCGCTACGCCAGAGTCAAATACAGCAACACCAACGCCATATGGTATATATGTATATATTGCAGTTTGTTGCTGTCTTTTCGCGTGACAGCAGCAGCGCCAAAACTAAAAAACAGCATCATGATAACAGAGTACTGACACTTGTACTCGAAGAAGACTGGTGTTCAACAACTTCAACATATTTACATACATATCAACATCAACAGCAGCATACAACATCAACACAACATTTCAAAATACCTCACACAATACAGCGCTCTGAAATACCTGGACAAGATAACACTTTAATAACTGTTCATATATACCTCGCGTCATATATATATACCATTCTGCACGGAAGATGTAAGGACCGTTGGTGTATACCATCAGCACCTAACCGTCCTTACATTTCCATCCAGAGTGAAATCTCGTATGATATACCCTGGTACCTGGTATTAATATATGTTTAACGCTTCTCGTGGTGTATGTATGATATAGATATGTAGACACAGCAAAAACTGCACACAAATACTACACTGCTGACTGCCGTCTGAAGCACTCAAGACACCATATCTGTATATACATAAAAAACGGAAATAACGTTGTTGGTGTTGATAGCACACATTCCCACGTTCGGGACAACAACGACGCTGGTGCCCCGTTTTTGAGCACCACCGACCACAAACAATACCAATATGCTTCACCAACACGTTGTGACCCATGTCTAACCTTGCCAAGGGTGGTACGCGTTATCAGGTACAGCAGTGTGGAGGTCACGTTTCAATTCGGGCCTGTTCGGCCTCTCTTAAAACCGAATTGATCTTAAACCGGAATGACCACGTACGAGCGTATATATGTATAGTTATGTTTGTGAAATTTTCGCACTTTTCGCAACATTTCTCTTCGCACGAGCACTTTTCGGCAAAACGCTAAGTACCCCGACACGGGAGGCCCGGCCGGGCACATTTGGTCGAGGTTTGAGCTCGATCCGAGCACTGTAGCTCGCACAATATATGTCGTATTCTATTCCGGTAGCTTGTATCGGACCACTCTGGACCTAAATATAAGGACCGTTTGATCTTCATATTAAGGTTTAAACGCGCCTTATGCTTACGTCCAGAGTGGTTTAAGAATACGTACGTAGCATGCAATTTGAACTACAGTATCTTAAACCGTGACCCCCATTGCTGTAGAGGCTTAACAAGGTGCTGTGACCTACGCATCGTAGTAGAGTCTTACCAAGTTGTTGCGAGCTAAGAGCACTACCAAGCCCACCAACCAAGGGCCAGGTCGGCGTCGGGGTTAGTGTTACGAGGACCGAATGTCTGCTGTCTGTTGTCCCTTTTCAGCTTGCGACACCCCCCGGGGTTTCACGCCAACCACAATCCCGAAGGGGAACCTTGTACACGGCATATATGCGTACTGGATACATCTTAACCTAGCGTGTTGTATGCACGGTAAACTGAATACATGTTGGTCCGTATGTACGACATATCTCCCACTATGTGCGCCGGTGCAATACAAACGGGGGGCAAAACGTTGGTGTCCCCTCCCGAAAATCGGGCCTTGAAACCTTCGATCGTCCAAAATATTTTGAGGACTTGTCCAAAATATGCCCACCGACAAACCGCTTGCTTGCTGTGTGACCGAACAAAAACACCCGGCTGGCTCCCGTTGCGAGCGCCTTCTCTCGCCAAAGCCAGAGCCGTCAGTCAACGCACACGGCCACAGCAATACCACCCGCCAACAACACCGACACCAGCACCACCCTTTGTTTCTCGCCACCAACAAAGCAGTGCCTGGAAGGCAGTGTTACGTAGGGTGTATCGTAGCGGTGTGTACTCTGGATGTACACGGGTATCTGTCCGGGGAACGGCCACTATAACCAGGGCTTGTCATGGCCGGTCGCGCCGGGCCGCGCCAGGCCGGCCGATCTGAACGCCGTGATGGGCCGGGCCGGGCCGGGCCGGGCCGGACCGTGAAAATCTACCCGGGTATGACCAACATAACCAGGTTCTTGGTATCCGGGTATACCCTAGAGTATACACTAGTACGGGGCACCATAAAAAGGACCAAATATTGTCAATAAAAATAGGAAATATATACGTACAATGTGTACCGTAGGTCCTATTTACTAGTGTTTACTATGGTCCCCCCGTAAAAAGGAGACAGCGCCTATTAATAGCAGCGTGTCCAAGTCACGATTCGACGCGAGTCGACGAGGGAACAAAGTGCTGAATCCTTCTCGCGATGAAAAGGAAGGTGCGCACAGTACGAGTAGTAGGGGGGTGGGGGGGGGGGGGGGGGGGGGGGGGGGGGGGAGGCCTCCCATGTGACCCCGGATCAGCCTGACGAAAGGGAGGGAGGGAGCTGGAGTAAACTACTTTAGGGCGAAGATAACAGAGGGGATGGGAAAAAAAAGGAAAAAAAGGAAAAACAAATATGTACTATCACGGGGGATCATACATAGATACATAGTGGTCAAAAACAAACATGGAGCGTAAGCTGATACTGGTACCAGTAGGGCTGGGCACTGGCTGGCTCAGTCAGTAGCGATTATACTGCTGTCGTCAAAGCCAATCAGTATACGAGAACTGGATTGCAGCAGTATACTGTCTGTCCTCTGTTCCTCTCTCCTCCCGAAACGCATTCAGTGGGTTTCCGTACTGTGGTATGGCGTGTTTCTTGGGTGCACGTAATTTAAATAACTACTGGCGAATATACTGGCCAGGTCAATCAGTAGATTACAGCTGCCAGTACATACTGTGTCAGTGCCCAGCCCTAGGTACCAGGTATATATCATGCTTTTTGGGGGGGGGTCCATCGTGGTTTCTGATTACTACGAGTATGCCCTATGCCCCCCCCCCCACGTAATATGCACAGCCTTGCACTGCTGGTGCCGCTACCTGTGGGGCACACAGCCGAACACCCCGTTCGACCCGTAGCAACTTCTAGGCTGCCGCGCATGCTACTCCAGGCACCACCTAGCAAAATTACCGCCGAAGGGAGTCACAGCGAACGGCAGCAGCAGTGGCTGCTCACGTACATATATATATATACCAGCAGCAGACTCTCGCAAAGTGCCTGCTACACCTATACACGTGGGAACACAGCAGTAGTAATCAGAACCAGCTTATAGGTATAATACTCGTATTTTATTATTAATAGTAAAAATAGACGAATTTACGAAATTAAATATGTTTTTTTTTGGGTCCATACTGGGTTCTATAAGCCCCCCCTTAAAAAGCCAAAAGCGAGGGTTCGACCCACAGAAATTTCTCGACTGCTGCGCATACTACTCCGAAAGGAGCCACAGCCACAGCAGTAGCAGCAGCAGCAGCAGCAGCAGTGGCTACTCACGTATATAACAGAAGTAGAGTCCCGCAAAGTGCCTGCTACTAATACGTGGCAACACAGCAGCCAGTAATCAGAACCACATATGGATAGTAAAGATAGACGAATGTATGTTTTTTTGGGTCCATCCTGGGTTTTGATTACAATACGGTAGACCCCCGTATAAAGCCAAAAGCAAGCCATCACAACCTATTATACTACGTACTGCTGCTGTGATACACCGGTACCAGGTATTTCCATACACCTGGTATATACGACTATACCATATACCATACCTACCTGGTACCTGGCACCTGGCATATAATTAGGGCTGTCAAACTATCAGCCGTTTCATCCGATTCAGTCGTGCACGATTCAAGCGAGATCGTAATCGCACATGATCACATGATGGAGATTATATCGTTTTGCCGATTTTTCAACACTGCTACGAGTAACTCTGTATGTAACACATTTCACCGGCTACATTTCACCAGCCTCGGGGGGGGGGGGGTATGCATTTGGGGTACAGCAGTAGTCGTCCCTCTACAGCAGTGCCGGTATCCCTGTATAGTGCCGGCATGCGCAAGCGAACAATACAGGCAATATAGCGGCAACCGGCACTATATACTCCGCACACTACGTACCAGACTGGTAATATGCGCCAATCGATTCCACAGGCACTATAGCGGGCAACCGGCACTATAGAGGGACCAGTACTGAACTGGGATGAGTGGGATGGGGGCTCCTTTCAGGCCGGAGGTTCGTGTTGCGCACCCCGCAGGGTATCCTGAGAAAGGCCCCCAGTGGGCCGCTGGAGGCGTTTTCGTTGTTGTTGCGATGTATGAGTGATATACGCTCGAAAAAATCTTCACAATTGCATTTTGCCGGGTCGTTTTGCCAGTTTAGAGAGCCGAATACAAACCCCATCGTACAATTTCCAAGTTGTTTGGTCCAAAATGACAAAAAAAAGTTTCGTACGCGTACAGCAATAGCTGTGAAGGGTACGATTCAGCTGGTAAGAATAATTGGCACGGGCACTGGGTGTGCTGGATGTCGACGGGTAGACTAATGCGAAGAACACATGCATACAATATTACGGTCAGACATCCTTTTCCAATGATCCTCCTTCCACATCTCATCTTTCCTTCCACATCTCTTATTAATAGCATCATTTTCGTGATACGGACAGATACCATATATATATAGCGTTGTATCTCCTACGCACTACGCACCCAAAAGTACAAAAGCAAAACGACTCACACCTCACAGCTGACGACACCTCATCAGAAAAAAAGAACCGGCTATCCGTCTATAGGACAGCGAATAAAAAAAAAGGTATCGAAAAAGGTTTTCGCCTGCCTGCGGTGCGAAATACTGAAAAAGTGCGTCAAACATGTTTTGCCCTGCGGCGAAAAACACCCTCGCAAGATTTTCTGCGCCCACGGCGAAACATGTTGTGCACTACCGCACTCGTATGATAGGTGTACTTGTACACAGCAGTACGTGTTGCGGCAAGTCACAACACGCCTTCGGTGCGTGTTAGGCTAGATACGCGTGATGATTTCGCAGAAACTATTGCGCTAGCGTGACAGCGCCACACGTACAGCCAGTATGGAGTATGGGCCCGCCAACAAACAACACCTTAATCTGAGCAAAAGCCTTACAACCTTAATGTCACACCGTCCTTGAACGATGTTGAACATGGGCTTATTGTATAGGGTTTAGTGCAGTAGTAGTGCTCGCCGCTTAGCACGATTTCTTGATTCCAAATTTCTAAGCGTCCCCCAAAAAGCGAGCCTCACGTTCTCAATATTATACGTAGTACATACATAGGTTATTTCTTATTTGTGAGCCTATGCTATACGTACTCCATCGGGAGCCCTGATTGGGACTCGCTTCGAGCGTTCGATGTCACTCCAAGCTCAAGCGAGCCGCTTTATTAGCGAATAAAATCCGATCAATTCGTACATGCGTACCTTGTATTTGGAAAACATAATCACAACAGCTGTGAGATCGAGGATTTGGCCGAAACTCATCTTTGCACATACCTCGAACTATATATAATATATATATATATAGCGTCGCCGCAATCGATTTCCAACACGTTCGAACTTTCGCTCCCCTTCACGGCCCTGTTACACTCAATCAATGATCTGATGGACGAGAACAATATCTTGTCTCAAAAAAAGAACTTGAGGCCCAGACTACAGAACAACAACAGCAGCAGTATCTCGTTTGACCTTCAACAAGGCCTACACAGTAGTAGTACACAGCAGCAACAGCAACATCAGCAGCAGCAGCAGCAGTATGAGGCCTTCGCTACGGCTCCAAAATCCAGAGATGGCCCATATCGAATCTTCAACACGGCACGACAGAGTAGTAGTACAGCAGCAATACCATAGATATGAAATATCAACATCATTATAATTACATAATTACCAGCAACAGCTATGTAGCAGCAGCGGTATCGCCTCGCGTCCATGGCAACTCGGACAACGGGTGTGCTGCTGGGCCGGGTAATTGGCGCGCTTGGTATCGTTGGTTAAGACAGAACGGTCTACGGCTAGTGTGAACACAAATCAACCAAGCAACAGCAACTTACTACATAGCTGGCACGTACCAGTGTACCAGTACAGTAGTCCTAGGGCTGCGACATGTCTGAAACTCCACGGAGAAGTGATTATTACGGTAGAGCATACAGAACGCGACAGATGTTGAAGAACCTGACACTTCAGAATTTGAGACTGAAATTTTTGGTAAAAACTAAGAATGCGACCTCTTTTGTACTGATTTTGTGCTGAAAATAGTGTGGAACATACTCATCAGTCTTACGTCATAATTCCAGTCTGTCCAAAAATGAGAGATTCTTAACATCTGTCGCGTACTGCTGTATTCATAGTAATCAGAACAAAAAATTGTGTCTAAACCTAGGAGAATACATGGCTTTTGGGGCTATCGTGGGTTATGATTACTACATTAGCCCACCCTGTAATACTAATACAGTAGTATGTACTTTTTACCGTAAAATAAGTTGGGTGGTGAAGTAAGCCGACGAACTGAATTCAATTCACCTTCGTACTGCTGGTATCATAGAAATTTATAAGCACACACGCGCCAGTAAAAAAGGTACCTGGTACGACACATACATGTGTACATATATACGTAAAAAGACGCAGAGCTCCGAAAATTGCCGCACGCAACGATAAAAAAAAAAACTGCTGTTGCAATACCTAAGCCAATTACTGTAACAACTACCAGGTATGTAGCATGCACCATGCATGGGATATAGTCACCGATGTTTCTCTTCATCCAACTCACGACTCTAGCCACTACTCTTACGTACGTAGCGGCATTTACCGCTACAAGCCGGTCGTATTTACACTACAAACCGCTGTACAATTTGTCGGCATTGCCAATCGCCCGTCAGCCGTAGCGGTCCGCCAAAAGCAATCACTTCTGGACTTCTGTAAGAGCAGGTGCCAGTCGCCGTTACGAGTTGCTCAAGTAAACGAGTTGCTTAAATTATCAATTTAAGCAACTCGAAACCGCCACTGGCATCTGCTCCTACAGAACTCCAGAAGTAATTGCTTATGGCGGACCGCTACGGCTAGATTATAGTACGAGACCAGTGGCCAGTGGCTGTAGCCCGACGTTTATACAAATTTAAATATCGTTTTGGTCTCACGTCTCTAGCGGGTGGGGACAGACAAGTACCAGGTATATACCTGGTATACTATCCCTGGTATACAGCAAACATCGGACATATTTTTTTTTCTTACTGCTGGCTTCTTGGGCTTCCCGACCCTCGTGCCCAGTTTTATATACGTTGTGTGCTGCTGTTTTAGTTACGCCTTGTGCCCCCTTGCGCCACAAAAAAAAAAAAAAGACATCCCCAACAAGCTGCTTCGGCGACATCATTGATCCTTGCTTGCTAATACACGAAGTATCACACTACTCGTGTATAGCAGAGTATCATCCCGTCTACTGTAACACTCAAGATAACACCCCGAACAAGTTTCCGAGACAATTTCCTCGACAACGTGCGGAGCGTCTATCATAACGAGATATTTCGAAAGCCATCATTTTCGGTGTTGTGTGCCTCCGTGCGGCCCTCCTTGCTCTCGAGAAAACCGGCCCGGAAATTCGTTCCTGGGGAGTGTGTTATGTTATCACCCGTGTGATGCGGTAGTCAGGGTGCGTGTCAGCTTATCACCCGGGTGATGCGGTACACCAGAGGGTACCGCAGCATACATCCGTACTACAGTAGTATAGTAGTAGTAGTAGTATTATAGTAGTAGTAGTAGTAGTAGTAGTAGTAGTAGTAGCAGGTAGTAGTAGTAGTAGTAGTAGTAGTAGTAGTAGTAGTAGTAGTAGTAGTAGTAGTCGTAGTAGTACAGCAGCAGTAGCAGTCTATAGCAGCGCCGTCCGGCATAAAAGAAAAACAACTATTACGGGGGGGCTATGATGCCATCATTTGTTGCTTGCCTTAGCCATTTGACCATTGACCACGCATCCCTTTCGAGACGGAGCACCGTTCCTACTCCTAATAGAGACACCTCCAACACTTGGGCGCAACTATTACGGGGGGGGGCATAGTAAACACTAGTAAACACTAGTAAACACTAGTAAACACTAGTAAATAGGACCTACGCAACACACAAAATACTTCATGTTTTACCTATTTTTACCAACATTATTTGGTCCTATTTACTATGGCCCTCCGTAATAAATACCCGGGACGAGCGCAGAGCGCGCCAGACGCGGGGCAACAACAGCGAGAGCGTTCCCGTTCCTTTCCCGCCTTCTCGCTCGCCGATTTTGCTGTCGGCACTTGGATTTCCGCAAAACAACAGCAACGCTTGCTCAATTTTTATCTCACGGGAGGGACCCTCTTGCCGCCTTGACCATCCTCCGACGGTCACCGTCATATGCCAGATGTCCCCCCCCGCCTCGTCTCTAACCGAGGAGGAAAGTCGCTGTTACGGAACCCCCGACTTTAACAGGATGATAAAGTTATGGAGAACCAAGAATCTGCCGCGTGGCAAAAAAACCCCCCCCGGCCCCCCCCCCCCCCCCCCGAGTGGTACCAAAATTGGCCGCGTTGAGGCGCGGGTGTACTCATAGTCATGCATGGCAGTAGTCGTATGGTCATGGACACTCGCATCACTATCTACAATGCCGGGACGGAGAACGTCAGGTTTTCACCGACGGATCGGGGTGGGGGTGCACTCAATGTCATGCAAGGCCGTAGTCTAATATGACAATAGACGCTCGCATCCCTACAATGCCGGGGGAGGGGGGGTGCACTCATTTGTTGCTTGCCTTAGTCATTTGACCATTGACCACTGACCACTCACCTTTTCGAGACGGAGGGGGCTGGGGGGTTCTACAAGAGGAGGGAGAATCCCCCCCCCCGAAAACCGGAAAATGAGACGCTTTCTCAAAAGAAAAAGCCGGTTAAACCGGGTTTTTCAGCCGGTTTTAAACCGGTTAATCGAAAATAAGTCCAACCGGATACGTAGCAACAAAAAACGCCTCCAAATCATTGAAACCATGGCTGTGTCCAGAAGGAGCTTTTTTCATGGTCGTAGAGATGCTTTGGTTGATAAAGTAGCAGCAGCAGTATTAATAGTACTACAAGCTACAGCAGGTCTACTAGGCAGGGTCTCGTAGCATGCTGCTGTTACTGTGCGTGTCGGAGATGTCCTTGCGTCGCGTAAATACATCCCTATCATAACTCGGGTTGACCCTCTATATGATACCTCAACAATCCGGGGTTGGCTCCTTTTGTGTCCGATGACCGATGCTGCCGTACTCGTCGCTTTTTCTCGACGAATTTTTAATACGTCGGACACATCATTTTGGCTGAAACATTTTCTGGATGATCGGCGCTCCTTAACCCAAACTCGTCCGAATTTCATTTTTTGTGTTGCGATATTTTTCGTTGTGTGGTTGACCCTTTTAGAACTGCAGTCCCGTTTTGGGGACAAATTACTTAGAATTAGAGTGGATTGTCCCCAAAACGGGACGGCATTCCGAAAAGGGTTAAGGCCGTGGGGCCGTTCATCGGGCATAGAACACTTGAAAATTTCCTCCTAAATCAGCTTTCGGGGGGGACAAAAGAGCTTTATTATGATGACCACCCTAAGAAATAGGTGCACCTCTATTAATAGTCTACCCTACGATCGTACATAGCTGCTCCCATTATTTATTTATTTTTGTCAACCCCATTTACTATTTTTGTCAATCCCATTCATTATCTTCGCCTTTTTATTCTCTCTCCCTCTTGAGTCGTAACTCAGGTCCGGGGTCACTAAGTAGGCTCTTCTTCCCCCTCCCCACTACGGTATCATATCATACGTGCCTTGCATTTTTATCGCGAGAAGATTTTAGCACTTTCTTCCCTCGTCAACTCTCGTCGAATTGTGCTCACCTACGCTATAATATGCGCTCTCGACATTTGGTGTCATTTGAGAATTAAAATCTCCATACGGATACTCGAACCCTCGACTTCCAACCCAACAGGCTTCGTGGTTACCTGCTGAACTACCGGGGCGACCGGCCCATTCCCACAGTACCGGTAGTTCATGATCTGCAGTAGACCTTTCAGGGCAGATATATACCTGATCTGCATGATCTGTATGATCTAGCACATTGTTTCCTGGGCTGGATCTGTACTAAATAAAACAAATCCTGCACAGCACCTCAATAACGGTAGGCTGGGATTTAGATGGTCTACTTAGATCGTGTCCTCAGTACCACGTGTTGTGCACTTTTCCCCCTTGAAGTTCCACCAAGCGAACAGGGGCCAAAAAAGCGAACATCCACACACCACCAGCTGCACACCACGATTACCGGCAGGAATCATGGGGGGGGCGTTTCATCAGTCCACTTGCTTGTTGTGTGAGGCGCACTTCTAGACTACGTATAATATCTACTGACGGTACTTTTCGAATTCATGACTGCACAGCACAGCAAGCACTGCTTGGAGCAGCAGAGCTTATAAATAGAGCTGCTGCAGCAGCTGCTTTGCCATCAAAGGATCAAAAACTTTTGGACTGGTACTGGTGCTGCTGTACACTGACTATATACTGAGCTGCTGAGTGCCGTCCTCGAGCATTCCGAGAGTTTCATCGCGTATATATGGGTACGACACGTATGTAGGTAGGCTATTGTGCTACGCACGCTTCGGGCTCCGGGGTGGCACATGAAAGCAAAACGTGGCAGAAGGGAGCTTCAAGCTTCAAGCGAATCCTAGCATGACTTCGTCGTAGAGGTAAAACAGTTATTAATACATATCATACCTGGTATTAGTATTTTATCAAACGACAGAATTAAGGGTATGTGTATGTACTCGAACCGTAAAAGGGCCTTTTTAACGACAAGAGAAAATAGCAAAAAAATGGCTATTTTGGCAACAAAATATTGGCAAGTCTTCCCAAATACTTTCTATCGACAAACATCATGAAATTACAAGAAACTTGCTATTTAAGCCACGTAACGTCCTCAGGTTTTTTATCAAACCCCGTACAGCAAGACACCCTCGTCGAGGAATGGGTGGCCTGGAAACGGATCCAAGCACATCTCGTAGGTCCCAGAGATGGACAGCCCTCCCGGGCGGCCATAATCACGTGTTTGTTGTCTTGGGGAAGCTAGGGCGACTGTTTGATTGGGATTGACTTGAGAATCAGCCCCAGACGGCACCAGTGCAACGCCTACATGGGGTTCGTCGCCCGCGCCATCAACCCCTTGAGCAGTGCCGTCAGCCACTATCATCTGCTCCCAGCACCACCATCTATAACCCTCGATATCTTCCTGTATTGCTGCAGCTCGTGCGGTCTACGAGCGCGACGGGGTGTGGTTTTTGTATGGTCTTGCGTAGGCGCGATTGGTCGCAAATGGCAAGTGAAATAGTAAATTTCATTTTCCACAAGCTTGGCAACGAACAGATACGGAAATATCCGAAAAACCAATTAGTTTTTTGCTATTTTGGCAAGTTTAACTTGCCAAAAAATGGAATTTGACAATTTATTTGCTAAATATGCGTCGTTAAAAACGACCCTAATATCATATTTCATATTTCAGTAGGTTGCCCGTTTTAAAGGACCCTACTGCCTTCGGGATTGGAGGTCTCTTATATACCAACGTCCCTCAACAGAGTTGGTACCGACTCCTCATAGGCCGTTTCCTATGCGCTTCAGATTTTCAGATGTTGAGCTTCGGATTTTGACCAGATCGCATTTTCATCTGTGAAGTTCGCAAAATCGAAACAGTCTTCCTATGATATGCGAAAACATCGGGTTTATTGTGCGTGCAGAGGCTCGAGCAAGCGCCGAGACCAACTGTTATTGTTGTGGTTTGGCGCCGCGTAGAGACGTGCCGAGTGGGCTGCACTATTAGGCGTAGGACCCAGCGTCCGAACCTACGCTGACTGCCTCTATTATTAGTCTGACGGCGAAGAGACGTGCCGAGTGCGCTGGAGTCAACCTGACTTGGTATTTTGTAATTTGGCACAATAAAGCATCCGGACCCAGCACGCTGACTGACTGGCTGCTGCTGTAGTCTACGAGTACGAAGCCGCGGAGAGGCGCACGCCGAGTGCGCTTCTCTCCGTCTCTACGAGTAGGCCCGAGCCCGCGCCAGCCGATTGTAGTCTGGTGACGGAGCGACGCCCCGACTGCGCGCCGGGCGCGAAACGACGTCGCTGTGTCACCTCCAACTCATCGGTCGTTCTGCAGCTGCTTGCTTGCGTGGACAACAGCTTTACTTTAGAGATCATGCCATTTTGATATTTGAAAATTTGACGGCCCAAGTCGTCGGATTTTGGGCCATCGGACTCTCAAATCGAAACAATTCCGGTCAGATTTTGCACAATCGGATTGCAAAAGGTGAATTCTCCTGCAGTCGGATACGTGAATAAAAAAAGCAAGTTTCCGATACGAGACAAAATTGGGTTTTCTTATACTGTCGAAAAAGAGCCTTTTTGATCGAGCAATCCGATCCACGCATCCCGTACAAAAACTCGAGTTTTTCGACGGGGTTCGTGGATTGGATTTCTCGATCGAAAAAGTTTTTGAAGCCAACCACATCTCTCTCCACCCCTCCAAACACACGGTCACACCACGCAGCAGTAGCCAAAACACGTCTCCGATGCTGGGTTGACTGCTCTGCTGCTGCTGCTGTTTCTGCTGCTGCTCGCAGCGCAGAACCCCCTAGAATCCGCGAGCAGGACACGAAGCAGTTTTCAACTCTCGTATCAACCGCCCCCAGGAAGAGCACAACATACTACACAATCGATCCTATTGACGATATATAATACAGGGACGGCATCCAGAAACACCCCGTCGAATTTCGAGTGGATCGGAAACCGAGTTTATCGATCCTCCCATTCCGACAGCATAATGATTAGTCCAAACTGTCAGTATTGGGCAAAAAAAGTGGGCAGAAAAATGAGTACCGATTTCCCTTATCGCGGAGTCCCTTAACCCTTACCCCGTTTTGGGGACAAAATACTTAGAATTAGAGTGGATTGTCCCCAAAACGGGTCTGCAGTCCTGAAAGGGTTTTAAAAGAGGTTACCCGCCGTTTTTTTTCTTTTCTTTCCCCATCTTATTTACGTATTATCTTCGTCCTTCCTTTCTCTCTCCTACCTTATCAGTCGTAACTCAGAAGCTGGGTCACAAAGTAAGTGCTTCTTCCTCCTCCCCACTACGGTTCGTGCCTTGCATTTTTATAGCGAGAAGCGAAAATTCAGACATTTCTTTCCCCTCGGCGACTCGCACCGAATTGTTGTGGCTGCATCCGTAAATTGACGTACAACAGCAGTACTGAATTTGTATTTGCAATACTCGCGTCGTACGAATATACTACTATTGTACGCTATACCGGTACATACAAGATACGAGAGAGGTTGTAAGTATGTTATCTTCGATCGAATATGATATGCGTTTTGGAAGCAAACTTTAGAACTCTGTGACGACGCTTTTTATCCACTCGCGCGATCAGACGATCGTACTCTTCGGCAGTAGTACCGGTATCTACAGATGTAGTATAACGTACCAGGTATATTCACAAGCACACTACGAGTACGTATTAATAGTAATACCGGCTTGATATTTGATACTCATACGATTACCGAAGATATCACATAAAAAAAACCAACAGCCCAATCAAAGATAAAGGTATGATATGATACAGCAGCTCATAAATTACAACACGCGTGGGCCAATGGGGCGGCGGAGCCGCGAGGAGAAACATAAATTCGATGCCATGAACCATGAACCCATACGAAGTACCTGGTACCTGGTATAACCATAACGACGTACCAGGTGACCACAGAACTGGTACCTTTTTAGGATGAAGAATCGGCACGGACACTGGGTGTGCTGGATGTCGACGGGTAGAAAGGAAGGTTTAATGTGAAGAACACACACACACACACACACACACACACACACCAGGTAACTATAATGTACCAGGTATGTAAGAGTAAAGTTGAAGGTTGGTCTCGACGTCTGGTTGCGTGACGCAATTGGAAATTTACTTGGAAAATGAACGAAGTCGTCGTGTTCGTGTTAGGCTAGCATATGCCGTCGAATTAGGAGTACCGAAAAAGTCGGTTTCCGATCCACTCAAAATTCGACGGGGTGTGTCTGGATGGCTTCCCTATCGTCTATCGGATCGATTTCGTAGTTTTTTGTGCTCTTCCCCTTCCCGGGGGTTGATTGGTACGAGAGTTGAAAACTGCTTCGTGTCCTGCTCGCGGGTTCTAGGAGGTCCGCAAACAGCAGCAGCAGCAGCAGCAGTAGAGAGCAACAGCAGCAGGAGAGCAGTCAACCTATTAATAGCACCGGAGAGGTGTTTAGGCTGCTGCTGCGTGGTGTGTGGTGTGACCGCGTGTTTGGAAGGGTGGAGAGAGATGTGGGCTTAACAACTTTTTCGATCGAGAAATTCAGTTGACGAATCCCATCGAAAAACTCGAGTTTTTCGAAGGGATGCGTGGATCGGATTGCTCGATCGAAAAAGTTGGGATCGAAAAGGCTCTTTCTCAACAGCAGTATGAGAAACCCCGATTGTGTCTCCAACCGGAAATCGGCTTTTTCGATCCACGTACGAGTATCCGACTGCATAAGAATTAGCCTTGGGGCAACACGAAAGTTCCAAAAGCAAATGACAAAATGACACACAAACAAAATATACACCAGGTACATGACATTTTTTAATTACGCAATCTTCTAACCCTCACCGTCACAATCGCCCATATATATGAGACGGGATGTTGGTATTATACGTATGACATTACCGTGTAACCTGGTACCGGTATACCGCCGTGGTACCTATTAAATAGTGTCATACTGAGTATAATACAGCAGTGCCGTATTATACGTATCACATGTATGTACGACAGGCAACACGTATGTATGATATACTGGTATACAACAACCCCTACCTGCTCTTGAGTAGAAATGTACCAGGTAACGAGGCTACTGCTGCTGTATCAGGTAATGGAACATATTTGACACTGCTACTGCTGTGCTGCTGTGCCGGTACGTATATACGTACCAGGCATGAAGTACGTACGTATCAAGTATTTATGTACGATAAGCGTATGATACGTACAACTGCGAAGCTTGACTCCATGCTCTTGGTACCTGCACGTAGGTATTCAGCGACAGCCAAACTACACCTGTATCTTGGTTCTAGTACCTGGCACCGGTATACCAGGTATGCGTCTGTACTTATCATACTCGCCGAGGATGCAACAATCAAAAGCACACCACTTGGAAAACGGCAGTAGAACGAATGCCGCCTGCAGTGCAGTAGTGCAGTATTAATATTGAATATAATTAATAATATGAATAGTATCATCTTTACGTGTGATTTGAACCTGCTTACGTAACGAAATGCCGACTGCCGTACCGGTAGCATCATCTCTATTTTAGAACGTCGACATCTGCTGCATATTATTCATGAAATAGCTTCCTATCGTATACGAGTACGAGTGTACTGCTGGTATACTCGTATAATATCACCTACCGTAGACACGAGTTCCAGAGGTACCACCGCGTACGTACCGTGTACATGTATATACTGGTATGTACTTATGTACCGTGCGTATCGTACGTACGTACACCAAATACGCAAGATAAGACACCCGCTGGCCCGCTGGGATGGATTTCCGAGCCGATTTCTCTACAACTAGGGGGGCACACACAACGCAAAATACTAAAATGCTGGCTTTGGAAATATGTCGTCGCGACAAACCTTACACCAAAGGTCTACTACGTAATAGTTCAAGTACGAATCTTAAATCCTTCTAGACTACAGGCGCATTGCTGAGCGTTTGCAATTTCTGTCCCACTGCTCTTTCCATTGTCGAGAAAATTAGCTTCGAAATCCGTTCGAAAGGTTAAGGTTGTTGTGCTATTAATAAATACCTGGTACATATTTCGATCATGTTTATCGTCCTTGTTTTAGTGTACTTAACCCCTTTAGAACTGGAGTCCCGTTTTGGGGACAAATTACTTGGAATTTGAGTGGTTTGTCCCCATAACGGGACTGCAGTTCTAAAAGGGTTAAGGTTACCGGAATAGAATTACGGATGCTATAATACCTGGTACAAGGTAGCTGGTACTACTGACTGCTGTACGCACGTATACCTGGTGTATGGTACGTGGTCAGGTTGCTTGTACATTCGATACGTAAGCGTATAAGTATACGATAATAACCATGCAGGTTTTATCAACCTCGAACTGAACTTTAATTTTCGGACACGGCATACAACACACGGCACACGCCAGTCACCCAGGCAACAGCACTCCAAAATATCGTACGTACACGATGCGCTGTTGGTTGTTGACCACGACGCAACGAGCGAAGCGTGCAACGTGCCGTACGGCTACTCGTACCGCTATGTATATGAGTGCCACCTATGCCGCCGGTGTCGGGCTAATGTGAAAAAACAACAAATACATACATACACCGTGAAATAACGACATGAGGGACGAGGAGATGAGGTACCCAGGTACACTATTTTAATATTAACTACGAGTATGCCGTGAAGATGGCAACACCCGGCGCGGATTACGGATCGCGAAGCACAGGAACAGAAAACAAAAATGCACGAAGAATTCGGGATAACACGCGCCAAAAATGGTCCGGTCATCGCACCGCAAACCCGCGGCAAAAATCCACAAAAAAAAACCGCTCGTCCCCATCGCATCGAATCGATAGGAAAAATGAATGAAAAAAATGTGACACATGTGAGCAACGGCCATGTAAAATAAATGGAGATGAGAGTCGATCGATGCTGCTGCTGTGTACCTCCTGCCAACACACTCACACGCGCGCGTGGACAGACATCAATGCAAACCCATGCCCACCTTGCTCGTGCGGACGAAGTTGGTGCAGAAGCAGTATTCCTGCTCGTTGTTGAGGAGGATCGTCCTGTGCGGGCGGTCCCGCACGTTGCTTCGGTCGGGCCACCCGGGAGGGTTGGAGGGTGGCTTATTCGTGTCGTTCTTTTCCCTTCTCGCGCCCCCCTTGCCTTTCCCTCCTCCTCTCCCTCTCCCTCCTCCTCCTCCTGCCCTCTTCTTCATCCCTAGCAGCTTGGTCCTGGCTTCCATCCCCCCTCCACCGCTTCCACCGCCGCCTCCACCGACATCACCCCCTCCTCCTCCTCCTCCTCCAGAGCCACTGCCTGGAGCCTGGCCCTCTCCTCGGCCCCCTTTATGTAGTGCAATCCAGGGGCTACTCTCAACCATCTCGGGATTGTAGGACGCCTTACAGCCCAGTGTGTACCTCCCTCTCTGTGCAAGGACTCCGTCTGCACGCCGCCGACTCGAAAGCAGCAAGCCCCAGTGCTGCGTGTGGGTGGCGGAGGCAAGGCTAGCCAAGCGCGGTCGGGAGCAGGCTCCAGATCTCCGAGCGTATGGTACAAGACAGGAGAGGGGGAAACCCTTCAAGCAGTTGTGTCTATTCTTTCAAGTTTTTTTTTCTCCGATCAGATTGGCCGCCGCCGTTCCTCAACCCGTCCCTGCACTGGCTGTGCAGGGTGCAAATTTCCCGTGCACGTCCACACGGTCGCATCTATGGCTGCAGGGAGAGAGGAGCAGCTCTCGCGGGTTGGGTAGGCTGCGGGTTCTTTCGAATACCGTGCCTCTCGCAAAACTCCCCGTCTCGGTCGCCGCCGCGTTGTTTCCGCGTTTCCGCTTGGCTGCCGGCGAAAGAGAGGTTTCAGTTGATAAGGTTGCGGACCTTCACCGGGGACCGGGGGTTTCGCTTTTAAACTCAACGCTCACAAACCCACTCGAATGAATAGCCCGTGGGCGCATACATATCCATATATCCATAGATCCATCATACATCGAGTTCTTCGTGTGTCTGCGAGAATGTGTGCGCATTCTGTATGCTATGCTGCCCGGTGCTGCCCAATACGACAATGCGTGGCACGATCGGCGGGCAATCATTGTTGCTGCCGCTGCTGTAAACCATATACGTACCGGTATTATTGTATTGTATTTACTTCTTCTGAAAATAAATGCTTTTGGTACCTGGTCCCCGACTCTCCTTCTGAGAATGATCGCCATCAGGTATGGGTATATCGTACGAGAGGGGATGAGTGAGCGAGTGAGTGTGGTGTGGTGTGTCTGTTGTTCGTTGGGTATTGATAATTATTGTGCATGCGGCTATAATTTTATACGCGTTGGTTCGGTTGGTCGCCAAATGAGCTGTCCGTGTGATCGGAGCGTTAACTCTCCCCTGCCTGGTGGAAAGGTTGGGCGCACATAATAATAATATGATACAGCAAGCAACGTAAAACGAAGATACTGCTGCTGCTTGCTGTACTTACTCTACTGTGTACAACTACTACTACTATTAATAGATGTATTCATACCGCAGCACAGAATGCGTACCTATGGGGGTCATCCATCCCCCATCACGAATACATCTACTTACTACTACTGCTGTACCTGTTAACTGTAGAGGTACGTACCGTACGCCCTCTGGACGTTTCCTCGCATCTTCCATAATACATTCGGTTACTTCACTCCCCCACTATACGATGCACACACCAGTGTCGAAGAACGCGCGTGGCCATGCTCGATCATTCATCATGTATGGAGTCGGCTATGTGTCGCATGACCTGTACACGTACACGTCGTACAATTGGGTGGTCCATCCTACTACTATCAAATAATATTAAATATTTACAAGGGAACATCGCCGTCGGCCCAGGCCGCCGGCGAGAGGAATAAGGTTAAGGTCCGCAATTACGATGCCAAGGGACAAACGCGTATCGTAAGCGGATAGTAAACACTACAAGAACTTGGATGTAAAATTTCAAAACATTCATCACCGCCACCTCCACTCCACCACCACCCACAGCAGCCGTGGGTTGGCCGTCCCCAAGACGAGAATTTAGTCGAGCAGGAAATATTGCTGTACCACGGGTGGTAGGTCGTAGACGCCGAGTACACTACTGTAATACACGTGTTCGCCCTTTGCCGTTATTTACACGCATTATGTTACTTTTTCGTCCTGCCGCCCCCCCCCCCCCCCCCCCCCCCCCCCCCCGCCCCCCCGGGCTGCGGGGTGGAGGGATTCCGTTTTCCGATAACCTGACATGCCCCCCCCCGGCATTGTATCATAGGGATTCGAGGGTCTATGGTCATACGACTACGGCCATGCATGAATATGAAGTACCCCCCACACACCCCACGCCCCCCCCAGTTGGGGATGTGGGGGTAGTTTGGATTTGATTTCGATTTCAGTGTCCACCCCCCCCCCTCCCCCGCCCTGCCTCCCCCCGTTTAAGATGCGGGCGTAGCCCGGGTTACTCTACTTTAAGTATGGATTTTCGCCGACCTCCCCCCCCCGCTGGGCGTCGAGTTATATGATTTGTGCAGAGTGAAGAACCTTAACCCCGCACAAGGGGAATTATCGTACTGGTGTCACGTAGTGTGGACATATGGTAAGGCACCCACGAGGCAGTTACATATAATATCCATTTCTGTTTATGGGAGTGACCACAAATTAATTAATTATTCGACACTGTCATCCATATGCAAGAAAGTCCGCCTCACAATCGATTCTTAGTAGGATGCACCTCACCCTTCATGCGACTCGCACAACACCCCACGGCGCTTCGCGCTTGGTGCAAGCAATGCCTGCCTGGTCGGTGAAAACCCGACGTGCCCCGTCCCGGCATTCTAGGGGTGCGAGAGTCTATCGTCATACGACCACGGCCATGCATGACATGAGTACCCCCCCCCCCCGCTATAAATAGATCATATATTTATAGGTTGGGTTGGCGTCGGTCGACGACGACGCTGTAAAACACGCCTCTCACTGCGTGAGCTAGACAACCAGGGTACCGTTTTGTTTTTGTTTTTTTTAGGCGGTCAACAAAGCTGGCGGTCAACAAAGCTGGCGGTCGAGTTAGATAATTTGTGCGGGGTGGAGAACCTTTGCTCCGCACAAGGGGAATTATCGTATCACGTAGTATGTATATGGTGAGGCACCCGCAAGGCAGTTACATAGAGCTCCCATTGCTGTCTCAGGAAGTGGCCACACCAGAAATTAAATTAACTAATTGAATCTGTCATATATATGCAAGTCCGCCTCACGAACGGTTCTTAGTAGAATGCAACTCGCCCTTCATGCGACTCGCACAGCACCTCATCGCGCTTCGCGCTTGGTGCAAGCAATGTCTGCCTGGTCGGTGAAAACCCGACGTGCCCCGTCCCGGCATAATATGAATGCGAGGGTCTATGGTCATACGACTACGGCCATGCATGACATCAGTAACCCCCCCCCCCCCTCGCTGGGGATGTAGCGGTAGCTTGTGTCCTTTCGTGTTCAAGGATGCCCCCCCCCCCCCCCGGGGGGGGGGGGGCGGGGACGGGAAAAAAACCAACAGACACCCCCCCCCCCCCTCGCTGGGGATGTAGCGGTAGCTTGTGTCCTTTCGTGTTCAAGGATGCCCCCCCCCCCCCCCCCCCCCCGCTGGGGACGCGGCGGTAGCGTCGGTGCTTTACGTTTTTCGAGCTCCTTACGGGTAGGTCGTAGGCTTTTTCTCCTTGTCCTTTTCGCGTTCCTCCGGAAGGGTTCGTATCTTCGTAAGGTGGAGATAGAGGTGGGAGTGGGTTTTGGGAAGAGGCATCTTCGGTTCATGTTTTTGTGGCAGTACGTGGGTCATGGAACAGATGTTTCCTCCTTTCTCCCATGTAATATGTCCTGCCTGGGGGTTTGAGGACCGGCACACCATCGATGCATGGTCTACCGTAGTTCGTGGAACATGTCGTTTCCCGAATCTTCCATATTTCTGGTTACGGCTTATATCAGGATGGGCTCGTGTTATGGATTGCTCTGGAGAGCATGTAAAGGCCCAGGAGACTACATAGCAAAATAACCTTCCCCGTACAAACGGGAAACAAATGACATGCTGCGTGTAAGGAGTGTACGTCTAGGGAGCGGTGGAGGGCGAGCCAAGAGCCGAGCCCTGCGTTCAGGCCTCAATACGTCCGCCCGATCAAGACAATGCTACATGGTTTTTCTAACCAAGCACAAGTTAGTGAAAACGCGCAAACCCTGCTCAATACGTAGGCAAACCTGGAACGGGGTACGTGTGGGTCCCCAGTAAGCAACTCGTAACAAAAAACTTCTACTCTTCTACTACTACTACTACTACTACTACTACTACTACTACTACTACTACTACTACTACTACTACTACTACCCTACTACTACTACTACTACTACTACTACTACTACTACTACTACTACTACTACTACTACTACTACTACTACTACTACTACTACTACTACTACTACTACTATTCCACGTATCGATATGAACAGGTTTCCAACCGATTAAACTTGTTTTTCTTCGTGACCACGAGCTACTGGTACACCTGGGACACCATACTCGTAGGTAGATTGGAGTATTCGTATGAGCTCCATACTATACTACGGCAGGGAGAACTCGCTCATCGCACTCGGCACACAGCTCAGTTACATACATATGTACATTCGGGCTTCACCCCTAGACACTACGAAAGCCTTCCTCATGTCTCCATACGAACACGTGCACCTGTTTCGTGGTTACTCTCGTAAGTAGTCCAGGATACGAGCATAATATCAAAACACTCCTGTTAACACTGGTTCCATCACCCAGGGACGGGTCCCTGACCTAACCTACAGAATAGGCCCACCAACAAGAAATAACCCAGTATCGTAACTATCTTAGGGCCCCTTTTTGGGGGACGCCAGAGTAATGCCACCTTATAGGGGTGGCGGTTTACTTTCTGAGCTCCTCACGCTGTATCAATGCCACCTTGCAGGGGTGGCGGCTTATTCTTCTGAGCTCCTCACATGTGGAGCTCAATATATCAACCGAATCATGTCTTTGAGGAATGGTTGTTCGCGCAACCCGGCCTGAACGTTTGTATGTGCTGTATGAACCAGTCCTAAAACAAAAAAACTGGTACTCGTATACGAGAAATATTGGCATTCGAACCGGTAGTTACCCACTTAAGAAGCTCAACCGTTCAGAAAATTATGGAGCCAAAATAAAAGAAAAAAGTGCTCAGCGGCGGCGAGCACAAACTACGCTAAATCGTACCTGGTGTATACCTGTTACGCAATAGCACCTGTGCTCAACGTTCTAAGGCTGGCTCAGGTTACGAACTTTTTTTTGTCGGCGGGCCCAAACTGCTGTCTGTTTATATCCTTCACGAGGTAAGCGCGACTGAAAGCATCGCACGCAGCTTGGAACGACGATTGAGTATCGAATTATTCCGCCTCGCAGCTGGCGTTTTTTTTTCAATTCTGCTTAAAAAAGAGCAATATCAGTAGTAGGTGCTCCCCTCGCCAACTCTACGGCGTACGGGCGCTGCCATGCGTACGTCGCCACATACGACGTGCTGGTCTGATTTCACAGGAACTCCTTGCTCCGGAACTGTACATATGGTGCTGAACAACGATGTCGGCGATGGCGATCCTCAGGAATACTGCTGCAGTTATTGAAGGTCGAGTTTTAAACTTTAGAATGGGGGGAGGGAGATCACTCACGAGAAAAGAGTGCAATGCATGTATCCACACAGTCAAAAGAGGGGGAAGCGAAAACGACAGAACAGAAACAAAACAATAAGGGACGGGCGGTGGGGTTCTCGTGCTACGAGTGGCCACTCGCTGACTAAAAATGGTTCTTAAATACTCGCACATACATACCATACAACCGCAGTGCAAAGTCGGTCACGCTTTCCTTCCTCGCAAACCACCAGAAAAGCGGCGGACGCCAGCATCTGTTGGAAGGACAGATCTTCCCTGACTCGGCTACCCCACTCCCACCCTTCCCCGTCAGCCCGAAAAGGCGAACAAACCACAGAAGTACCCGCAGGAATCGTCCGAAACGTGCCCAGCACTACCCTCGTATCCTACGTCAACGTACAAAAACAGCCTGCAGCTACTCCTGTTGTTGCGATAGCAAGAAAATCCCACAAAGAGTCAGTACTATCCAGCCTTCCCCGTCCGTCTCGAAAGGAATGCGTGGTCAAAGGTCAAATGGCTAAGGAGAGCAACAAATGAGTACCCCCCCCCCCCTCGGGCAGGTACCTCCCCCCCCCCTCCCCCGCCCCCCGTCCCGGCATTGTAGGGATGAGAGGGTCTATGGTCATTGGACTACGGCCATGCACGGCATGAGTACACCCCCTCCCCTTGTACGGATGCGAGGGTCTATGGCCATACGGCTACGGCCGTGCACGACAAGAGTACACCCCCCCCCTCTCCCCGTCTCGAAAGGGATGCGTGGTCAATGGTAAAATGACTAAGGCAAGCAACAAATGAGTACGCACCCCCCCCCGACCCCCTGGCTATGGCCGATGCGCTCGTCGCGATCGCCCGCGGCAGGTGTATCGTTTTCCCAAGAAGTCTCCCTCGTACGTGCCGTGGAGGACGTCTAAAAACGGGAACGGAAAAGCGTAGTTCACCTCGAAGCGCGAGTGGTGAAGGTCATGATCTGGCAAAGAAAGAGCAAGAGCAAGAGAAAGAGAGGGCGCGAGCAAAAGCTAAATGCAGAATATTGCAGAATCAACGATCGCGATCGTACCGCTGCTACTTCTGCTGCCGCTGCTGCTGTCAGCACTCCTACATTTCGAGGGGCGCCTTAGGGAAAGCCTCGGAAGGGCGCCTGGTTCGTCAGCACAAAAAGCTGTTCATCGAGCAATAAAGGATTTCGATCCAATCAAACGTGATATAGACCTAGCACGAGCGGGGCGGGGGCGGGCGGGGGGTGAGAGAGTTCCCGTCCCGACCAACACCTAACGCCCCCGTAGCTCCCCTCGTAGTCCAGCACAGCGAGAACACGGGACCGTGACATTACGCAGTTAACGCCGCGTACTCAAAACACAGGGGGGTTTCCCCTAGCTTACTATTATACGAAGTACAAGAAGCATAACCACTAGCAGGTTTAGTCTCCCGTATGGCATTCTCCCCATGGAGGTGGATTGCTTGCCTCTCAGCGTTTCGCCGAAAAAAACGGCCCAAACGTACCGTTCGTGCCCCCCGCCCTCCCCTCACCTGCCGTGTCGTACAACCCCGGTACGGAAAACGCCACCCCACTGTGGTCAAGAACCCCGCACGTGCCGCAAACAACCATGTACACCAAGAAACTCGATAACGGCATCGAAAACACGAAGGGAGGGGAGTACAGCTGAAGGTAGTATCCGAATGCCTCCAGGGGGTGGATCATCTTCGCGTGAATAGGAGAATTGCATGGAGAGTGGCGAAAGCCACAAAGAGACGGGAAACAGCGGGGGAAAAGAGGCGGGAAAAGGAGGCGGAAAGGGAGGCGGGGAGGGGGGTGGGGGGTTTGGTGGTTGCACGCAGGCTTGTACATATATCAACGTTTGTAACATGAAACACTAACACTGAAATGCCGTTTTCAACGCAACACCGCACAGAAATGAAACGTATACGAGCTGGTTCAAGCTGAACCCCCTACATTTTGTCAGCCACGAATGCCGGCTATCACATACTTGGTGTCATGCTGACCGCTATTGACAGCGGAAGAGGGCGACAAAGCCAATTTTTTAGCTGGGCCCTAGGGCTGGCGCTAGCGACGAAAATGTGTCCTGACCAAGCACGGCCCTTGAAAAAGGTCAGCAACAGTCAGGCGTTCCCGTAGGAAGAAACGCCCCCCCCCCCATTCTGTTTTGAACGAGACGGCATTTCTGTACAAAGTTTCGCGCAGATTTTCGAAGAATTGACTGCGTAGGACCAAAATCCAGTAACTTTTTGCGCTAAAAAGTTGATAATATACTGAAACTACTGTAGGTAATCATGAGGCAACGCCGTACAACTCGCGCTTTTTCCACACACAAGCCCAAATGTTCACGCCGCTTTTGGGGGATAGATCCTGAATTTTTGCACACGTGTTCTATGAGCCCCTGTCGACCCGTTGACGGCGTTTTATTTTAGTTTTGTTTTTCGCCTTGAATTTGGGATACCTCAAGGCTCAAATATGTTTTTTTTAATAAGGATATTTCTCCCAAAAACGGCGTGGACTTTCGACTGTATTTTTTCTTGCCAGATACACCATCAACCAACCTGTACCTTTATACGAAGTATACCGGTATGCACATGACAATGGCAGACGTTCCTCTGCCCCGGTCGACGACAGAAACAACAACAGCGGTATCCTTGTGTTGACCTCTTCGCGACCCCCGTCCCCGTGCTTTCACACGGCACCGACTCCCTTGAAAGAGACGCAGCCTGGAGGGGTCACTCGGCCACACCTACAATACGTGTACGAAAAAAACAAGGCATCATCGTTGGTTGCAAACACGCAGCTGGAGCCGCGGGGCAGTGCTGCTCGCCACAACCGGAACCCACCAAGTCGTCGAAGGGCTCAGGGCTCTTGTAGAAATGGTGGTACTTGTGCAGTCGCGCGTAAACCACTGGCAGGTGCATCAACCTTCGCCAGGCGGGGGCCGGGGGGCGGAGCACGGCGTGCGGAGGCGGCGCACGGGGGGGGAGGGTATGCCGGTACACCTTCAGCTAGGCCTTGGACTAAGCGTGGGCAGAGGGCGACGTACGGGTATAATGTTGGCAACTTCCCGGCTTGGCCAGCACAGCGGCGTCTCATGGCGCTGGTTGAGGCACAAGCATACCCAGCGACGGGTGCCGCTGCTCGCGCGCTCTAAAATCTAAGGAACTACGCTCACGCTTTTGGGGACAACATACTTGAAATAATATGGGGTTGTTATTGCAGTACGTAAAAGGGTTTTAAGCAGTAAGCCCTTCTTGGCAACCACGTGGGCCGAGCAAGCGCCAACGCGTTCGCCATGCACAGCGGTCAGTCAGTCAGTCAGTCAGTCAGTCAGTCAGTCAGTCACCTGTGCCAGTAGTATTCCAAAATGCTTTGCCAAGCCAGCGCCAGCACCAGCCCCACCGAGAACCGCCAGGCGGAGCCGCCTCCTGGTTCCGAATACACCTTCGTCTTGCCCTCCCAGATTAGGTGCGCCACCTGCCACGCCCAAAGAAAAAGCGGCAGGTGATTACCAGCCCCGCCATTAGGTATCGATTTCCTCTGGAACGCTTCGTAGTTTCGGCGACGAACAGGACAAGTCTGCAAGACGGGGATGCGGACAGGGGGTGTGATGGCCCGAACCGCACCACCATCATCGCTCCGTCAAGAGCGACCGCCAAAAAAGAGCCAGAGCCAGCGTGTCCCTACCTAGCGCCTGCACCTATTAATAGCGTCATGCATGCCACAAAAATCGCGCTATGATACACGCCTCTTACCCCGCCACTCTCTGCCTACTATGCGATAGCGCCGCGCCGCGCAAGCACGGGTATCATGCCAAGCCTCACCGTGCCAGCAATGACGGATGCCATAAGCAAGTTGATCGTCGCAAACAGGCCGTGGAGGGGGTGCCGGCCAACCTTCTCGGGCCTTATTCGGAGAAGGCTCCGGAGAGGGAGCCACCACCGTCGTGCTTCCACCTCCTGCAGGCTCTGAATTCGTTTTCACGCGCGCGAGAATAACGCCATAAATCACATAAAACCAAACGTCAGCAGTGGGAAAGGGGCATCCTTGCCAACGAGGGTGGGATGAGCCGGGGGAGACTTCGCTGGGGCGATCTGGACCAACGGCCTCCTTAGTGCTGTCCGCCCAAGGCAAGCACCCGGCTTCTCTCGGGGGGGGGGTGTACTCATGCCGTGCACGGCCGTAGTCATATGACCAAAGACCCTCGCATCCCTACAATGCCGGGACGGAGCACGCTGGGTTTTCACCAACCAGGCAGACATTGCTTGCACCAAGCGCGAAGCGCCGTGAGGTATTGGGCGAGTCGCATGGAGGGTGAGCTGCATCCTGCTAAGAACCGCCTCTGAGGCGGACTTGCATATGGACGACAGCTTCAATGAGCTAATTTAATTTCTGGTGTGGCCACTTCCGGAGACAGCAATGGGTTTTACTATGTAACTGCCTCGCGGATGCCTTACCATATTAACACTACGTGATACGACCATTCCCCTTGTGCGAGCAAAGGTTCTCCACCCCGCACAAATGATCTACTCGACCGCCAGCTTTGGTGACCGCCAAAACAAAAAACAAAAAAAACGGCACCCTGGTTGTCTAGCTCACGCAGCGAGTGGCGTGTTTTACAGCGTCGTTGCCAACCGACGCCAACCCAACCTATAAATATATCCTATAAATATATCATATATTTATAGGGGGGGGGGGGGTAACGCGACTCTTGAAACTCCCGCAGCGTTTCGCTCGCTGCTTCTACGGTATGTTGTTGGTGTTGCACTGCTCTTAGCCCTTGCTTTAGAGCAAGTGCACCAGTTCGTCGTCACGGATTCGGGCACTCCAGAGGAAATAAAATATCACCTGTTTCTTTTCCGGTTGCACTTTCCACTGCTCAGGGGTGGAGGCGCGCCGGCGGTAGAAGACGACCTGTAGAACGGAGCTACGCGCGCGCGGGGAGAAGGCGGGCCGCAACGCGAGAGAGTGCGAATCATCAGGTTTGGCCACATCACATGGGGCATTTAGACATTTACTACCGTAACATCGGTTGTGCGATCAGCGGTTGTGGTGGGGGAGATGCCATTCCCCGCGACGGCTGTTACGGAAGCAGCAGCAGCAGCAGCGGCAGTGCAGTCTAGTGCCTGTAGTTTATGAGCATGCTCCGCTACTGCTCAGCTGGTGCGGTATAAATTGTAACGGGGACCCCCGGGTCTAGCTCAAGGGGTTCTGGTATGGGACGCCAACGGGGAAAAACATAAACCCCACTCCATGAACAGCAGTGCATCTACCCTGAGCCTGCTTCAGGGTTTAGGCAGCGCACGCAGCCAAGGGTAAGACTAAAAAATAATCTGCTCCTGCCTATACGCTAACCAGGAAGCACAAAATCATGCTTGGGGTGGAGCGAAAGGAGGGGGGGGGGTGGTGGCGGGGGGGCTGGGCTCGTTTCGACGGAGTTACTTGTTGTCCAGCTTGCTCCGGCACTGTTGCGTCGTTCTTGCGTTTCACGGGGGTCACCATCCTGCGGCAGAGCATGGAAAGGGCCATACCAGCCATCGAGTTTGCGGGGAAATCGCGGCGTGTCTCCTCATTCCATCGCCGAAACTGTGAATATGATCAAGTTCCATATTCGCCCTTTGGAGTTGAGCTCAGTCTGAAATTCGTTGGAGCCCTGCGACGGCTCGGCCTTGCCTCAATAAAAACATAAAATACCTACATGCGTGCATACCAGGTATACACCAGTACTGGTACTATTCATAATTATTTATACTGTATATATATGGCGTACTGCTAACGATCCCGCTTTACCCCCCTTTCTCCTTTAGTTCGTTTCGCCGCATGCAATATGGGGTACATAACACTCTAGGACGCGGGAGTATCGCACGAACTACAGCAACCGCCAAAAATTTAGTTTTGCACCAACTCGACAGACCTTCACTTTCTGCAGGACGAGGGATCCCCGACCCCGGGCTATGAATGCTTAAACGCGATACTGTGGCCATGGATTCGCAGAATAACCAACCCGCCGGTTGTCAACCTATCCTTAAAATATACCAGTACACGCCTAGAAGATGGTTAGCGTCGTGGCGAATGGAAGCTAAGAAACTCAAACGCGCAGTCGAACACGGATTGCGGGGAACGGGTCTGGCATTGCGAGTAGCAGTAGCAGATGGATGAGGGTGCCGTTCAGGAAAATATGGAAATACAAGGCGCTTCGCGTAGCGGGCGGTTCCGCCGGCTACGCTCGCTCATCAAGGACGTAACAAAATGTGAAATAAAGTCACAGATGGTAGACAAATTACGGAGGAAACAGGGGACTTGCAATTGCCAAGAGCTCCAAGCTCCAGAACAACAAAGCTATTTGTATGTACAAAACAAAAAGCACAGCACCATGGTACACAGCAAGGCGATGCGCTGCCTGCTGGGTGTGATTTATGCCCTTTTCGTGATCCCTATGTGTGGTACTTCGTACTTTGTATGTACGAAAGAGAAAAGCACAGCAAAGCACGGTCGTCAACTTGTAAAATACGAAAAAACAAATTCCTCAAAACTGAGAAAAACGTATTAGACATGCTCGTACTCGAACAAAACGGCAAAAGCGAAAGTGACAAAAACGAGTTTCAACCATTCAATTGGTCGTACTCACAGCTGACGTATTTTTTCAATTTTATAAAAGCGACAAAAAAACTGTTGGAAAAAATGGAAAATCAAGTGAATACGAAAATTTGATGTAAAAAAAAAACTTCCCGTCGGGCTGTCGGGTCTGTGATGATTGCGCCGCCAAAAACAAAAGTTGGAACGTCTGTCAGGTTCTGTCAGCCTCGACGCTCCTCTTCCCCTCGCGACCACCTCGCCATCGATTCGGTCCGGGTCGAGCTCTACCCCCTCTCTGCCCCAGTGAGACCCGTGGTCCGCTCGACCATGGTGTTCAGACTGCGTAAATCTCTCTCTGTAAATGATATTTGTTCGAGAAATAAGCACCGATTGGATGTTCTTTTACAGGCCGAAACGACCGTTATAATTTCGGATATACTGGATTGATCGCAGCAGCAGCAAGCCAGACAAAGCCCCTTCATGCATCCCTGGAGTCTCGATGGACACGCCACGCCTAGCCACAAAAAAGGCGACCGCGTTCTTTCCGACCCCCCCTCTACTGGCCAGCGCCCTCCCATACCCGCGATGGCGCCGCGCTCGCCCGCGCTGCCGTGCTCTGGGTACACGCACGAACACAAAACCGAAAAAAAGTAGAAGGCTCTCGCCAACAAAAGTGTAGGAAACAAGTGCTCTGGGTGCCCGCACGAACATAAAACCGAAAAAGGAAAAAGGCTCTCGCCAACACAAGTGTAGGAAACAAAGAAGGGCTGGAAAGGTCCGTTCAGTACTAGAAGGAGGCGGTGTCAAAGTGGGAGGTCTGAGAGGCCAGGGATGGGTTAATCTGGCCATCTCAGGAGAAAGGAGTCGATAAGCATTTTTATTTGGCGGTTTCGCAGCATTCCGTCACATACCGTTGCGCCGTTTTCTGAGCACCACTGAGATTCGTAGTGACCTAGCAATGACAACTTTGGTGCTGCCAATCGTCTCGCATGTACGCGTAGCGTGAGCGCTCAGCGCCCAGCAGTACGGGTAGGACCATGTCGCGCCTGTGCTGCACGACTCCTTGTACCTCGTTGTACCTCGTAACTCGGGACACCAATTTCTATAAATACCATCCTGCATCCTCAAAATAACGCAGTGGTGGTTTGCTGCAATCGTTACTTGTAACCATCAATGTGCGAGTTGAATGTGCCTCTCTGAAGTTCCAAGAGGGTTTGCATCTACCGGTACGAGATCACGAAGTACAGTAGCTAGCATGTGTAGGGTGACATCCTCTTATGGACTCGTATGCTATGCGATTAGAGTGCGGCAGGCGGCAGATCATACCGTCGTGGGTGGATGGAGCCTGAGGGCACACATGGATGCAGGAGCAAAAGAGCACCCGCAGTAGTCGGCGCCCCCGTCTAACGCAACACACCATCGTCGAGTAGAGTTCGTCGCCCTATCCGCTGCTGAACTGAAGCCGTCCTCAACGGCTCCTTGCGTCGGAATAGAATAATACCCCTGACAAAACTCGAAACAGAACCACACCAGGCACGATACATGATACCAGTACAATCGTCGGGCACGAAATCCCGTCCCCACCAGGTCAACAGGTGCATTCCTACCTGCCAGCCCTCGTGCCAGCCTGAGCAATCACATCATCACACTGCTGACTCTTCTGCCTTGATACGGATTATTTCTGCAATAATCGGATATTGGGCTGTTGCAGAGTCGTGATGTGTGAACGGAAGCCTTGCCTCACCTGAGAACTGCATGCCCGACGGCAATGCAGAGAAACCCAGCAACGAAGCCCGAGGACAGCATGCCGTTGAATACCGCCCACTCCAGCAAAGTGCAGCAAATTAAGTTGATCAAGCAACACGCGTAGATGCTGCGAAAGGTTTCCAACACGCCGACCATGCGTTTTTGTACAGGGGAGATCCCGGGGCATATAATGGTTGAACTGGCACGCGGCGACAAACGAGAATTCTGGTGCAGTTTTATCCCACCTTTCGCCTTTGACCTTCGAGGCTGTGACATTTCACCCTCTGACGTTCTGCTGTGTTGAACAGTACCCAAGCAGAGCTTTCGGTAGCCCGAGCTACTAATGACAGGTGCAGGGAGTGGGCTCTGAAGGAGCACGCCGCTCCACCCCGCGCGCTGCCCCGGACTGCTGCTGTGCGCTGGTAGATTAGTCTAGAGCTCTAAACCAGGTATGCTTATCCACACCGCAGTAGCGGCGCTGGCGCCTTTACATCAACAGCGCGGAGCGCCGCCCGACATGCTCTCGGGGGGAGGGAGACAGGTTCTTGCGTCGTACACGGAGTTCAGCTACCAGGGTAACTTCTCGGACGTGGCGTGCCGGCTCATAGACACGCTGCCGCATCAGTCGCCAGCGGTCAGGGTGAGCGAGCTACGTACAAACGGACAGACATACAGCAGTACGTAGAAGCTCTGCTTTCAGGGGTGGGATAATCTGTTTGATGCATCGTCGTGTGCGAGTCAGTAGAGACGAGAGAGGAAAAGTCACCGCAGTATGATACGAGGTGGTATGGTGTAGCAGTATGTTCGTACTCGTGCGTAGATCGAAGAAGTATTAGCTTTGCCTCACGCCTCTGGCCTGTTCGTATATGATCCTGGCGGGTCCTCGTTCAGTAGGATGCCCCGCACTCTTGTCTGGCCAGCTAAACGTGTAATCTATCGAAAGACGACTCGCTGGCGTGCTTGCGCGCTGAAAGCTTTGTTTCTCCCCGACGATTCGACCTGTTTTTTTTTGTTTCGTATCGAAAAACAACAGCGAGGAAGGAAAAAGTTCGGCGGTATGCGATCGAGAGCAGCAGCAGCAACAGGAGGGGGAGGGGGAGGAGGGGGCGGAGGGGGGGGCGCGGATGCAGCAGCGGCGGCGGCAGCAGCAGCAGCAGCTGGGCCTGAAAAGGTTCGGCATCATTCTGGGGATCACGTGTTCTATCTCTACATGACGGGCGAGCTTGGCATCCTGTGCGTGACAGACGGGATGCCTGTCGATGAAGAGGTGCGCTGTATGCTGTTGATGCCGTCTGTGTCTTCGATACTCTTATGCATAGCTCTTGCGTACGAGCCGCAATGATGTACGCCAGTCCTACGATAAGACATGTACCCTAACTGCCAGTACTCGTATGAGATGTACCTGGTACGAGTCCTACATACGTACGATCATAGTAAAAGAGCGCGCTGGTACAGCATACTGTACCAGGTACGTACTCAGGTATGTATATACTGTACGTCGTACTCGTACTTGGTGCCTGGTACGAGTACAGGCTATCTCCTGGGACATACATACCCGTACTCGCAACTAACCAGTTCATGGCCTTGTTCACTCGTTCCGAGGAAAACAAGAAACACTGACACTCAAACATATTCGTAGTCAGTACTTATTTGCTACTGACGTCTGCTGTATACTCGTACATTGCTGTACAGCAGTAGGTTCTACTCGCACAGCTTTAGTATATGGAAACCAGCAGCAGTGGTAACTACAGGCCCCCGTCCTCTCGTGTGATACCGGTAGACCCGTTCGAAGGGGTGCGAATTATGGTACAAGGCACGAGGTATAATACTACTCTGCTTTGTGCTGACTGTACCAAAATCCCCGGAGGTATTCGTACGCGTACCGGTATACCCCTGGGGTCCCTATTTTTGGCGTCGACAACGTTAGAAAATCGCATTCGCTTGTACTGAAAAATTCCACACGATAACATCCATTTCTCGCCAAGGATAATTTTCCGTAATTCACTTGTTCACCTCGTGTCATACTAATGATACATTCATCGTACTCGTAGTGTTTCCTTTCCGGTCAAAACCAACTCGTTGGCTGTTCTTCACATCATTCCGCTCGAACCTACCGGTACCGGTACAGCAGTACCCACTGCTCAACGACAGGGACAGCACGCAGCACGCCCAGTGGGTACTTCTGATTCCTGAGGCGAGGTACAAGTAGTAAGTAACCCTTTTAAGGGGCCCTGCGATAAGGGAAGACAGGGGATAAGGGACCTCAATTTTCCACTCACTTCTGTTTCTGCCCACGACAGAGTAGAACAGGACGTCTATAATAACAAGAAAATGAAGAATAAGAGGCAGGCTGAAATTTACAGGGAAATATAAGAAATTCGGGAGCCATCATTCTGAATTTCGTGTATAACGCACCTATTACCAAATAATAAAGCCAGCCTGGACCAGCTTACGCACCTGTTTCTTATCAGGTGTCCGGTACGACTTATGTGTGTGTGTGTTCTTCACATTAAACCTTCCTTTCTACCCGTCGACATCCAGCACACCCAGTGTCCGTGCCGATTCTTCATCCTAAAAAGGTACCAGTTCTGTGGTCACAAATTATGTACCAGGTATCGATTATATGGGACCCGTACCAACTCTGATGAGGGACGTTGGTATACAAGGGACCTCCTGTCTCGAACGCACTACGTACATAGGGTCCCTTAACACGAGCTACTGCTGTACCTACTGTTCTTTCTTTTTGTCATGTTTTTTGTTTGGTTGTTTGATAGCTTGTGATTTGCTTTATTATGTTTATTTTTTTTTTCTTATTATCCTTTTCGTTTTTTCTCTTTTTTTTTCTTCTTTTTTTTCTCTTATATGCACCTGGACTGCTAGCAGGGTAGGTCTTGCCTGTCGTATATGGCATTGCATTGTCTGCTCGGCTTACTGCACTGAGCGTAGTATCTCTGTGTCGTAGTTTTGTGACCACAGAACTGGTACCTTTTTAGGATAGAAGAATCGGCACGGACACTGGGTGTGCTGGATGACGGGTAGAAAGGAAGGTTTAATGTGAAGAACACACACACTGCTGTGTCATAAGCACTTTCTGTGGTGAGGTCGCTCATTTTTTTTTTTTTTTTTTGTCCATCCCATTTATGATCTTCGCACTTCCGTCTTTCTCCCTCCCTGGTCGTAACTCAGATCCGGGGTCACAAAGTAGGCTCCTCTCCCTCCTCCCCCACTACGGTTCTTGCCTTGAATTTTTATCGCGAGAAGATTTCAGCACTTTCTTCCCTCAACTCTCGTCGAAAATTATGAGACAGAAAAATCCCAAACCATTGCAAAGTAATCGGGGTACAAGCAGCAGTATGTATGAAACGAATCAGCAAAAGCGGTGCCAACGTATGATATCATACCGGGTAAGAAAGAGCACACCAACAATTACCGGTACAAACCAAACAAGAGAACACCATATTTAAATAAAAAACAAAGGGATCCTGCAATGAGACAGAACACAACGGCATAAGAGAACACAGGGGTACACATATGATATGGAGCAGCAGTGCAAGACTAACACGCGAAGAGGAGCTGCTTGCTGTTGCACGAACGAAGCAACACCCAGAGAGAGATCAACCGGAGCAGGACGGAAAAGAAATAAATAAATTATAGATTTATCGTATATTAACCAGCAGGGAAAATAAGACATTATGTCAAAGCAAAAATAACTCCGAGTACTGCTGTAGGGACTCGCTGGCGTAGCCAGTAAGCTGTTGCGGCGAAGCCGCCTCTCACGGTGAAGCCGCAACCCATTGTCCCCCCCCGGTTGGTGAGGGATCTTTTGGAGCGATTTTTTGCAGGGCTCTTCGCGGGTCATGACCCGACCCGCGGGTCGGGTCAGAAGGTCTTCAAAATATCACGGGTCGGGTCGGGTTGGGTCGGGTCAGGAGGTTTTCACAATCTCACGGGCCGGGTCGGGCCAGGACATCCTAACCCGACCCGGCCTGACCCGCAAGGTTTGACCTGACCCGTGAACGGTCCTGAGTTTTTGGGCATTTTCACCTCACTTCCCATCACGATCCGGTGCAAATAGTTACCGGTATGTATGTAGGGGTCTGGGTTCGTACCGGGAGGCAAACACTCGTCCATCGTGCGCAACTTCCCCCTCTCTCTCTTTCTCCCACCTGTTCCTTTTGCTTTTTTTCCTTGTTTCGTGAGGTTTTCCGTTGTTTGGGATGGCGTTTTGGGGGAAGTGCGCAAGTTGCTATACATTTCACCATACTGTTCAATCAGCTGTTGCTGCTTTCAGCCAGTATAACTATACTGCCGCTGTCGCGCCCCCCCCCCAGGAAAAATGACAAAAAAAATAATCCTAGCATTCAGGGCAGGCTACACTTATTTTTGTCCACCTGTAACCGTGCAACACGATCGAGAGGGGGTCACACCTTGATAGTGAATATTTACGGAGTTTTTGTGCTCGGCTCCTAAAGCCAACCTCCCGACCCGAACCTGAACCCGAACCCTACACCAGTGGTCAGTGCTCGGATGCTGTGCTTGGGAAGACTCAAGGCTGACTAGGCCGGCTTGGATGCTGTGCTTGGAAATACTTGGGTTGATTGGGCTGGCTCGAGAGATGCTGTGGTTGGGAACTACTCTAGGTTTATTGAGCCGCATATAGTACCCCCTTAGCCAATCAGAGTGCCTAAATAGCTACCTTTAGGAAGACTTCAGTATCAACCCTTGACTGCTGCTGACACGATCTGCCGTTTCCTTTTTTGCTTTCGTCGACAGCGGTATCAATACGGCTGCCGCCCCCCCCCCCACCCCCAATCAATTCATTGGAGGCTGGCATCCATATGCAAGTCCGCCTCACAGGCGGTTCTTAGCAGGATGCAGCTCACCCTCCATGCGACTCGCCCAATACCCCACGGCGCTTCGCGGTTCGTGCAAGCAATGTCTGCCTGGTTGGTGAAAACCCAACGTGCTCCGCCCCCCGGCATTGTAGGGATGCGAGGGTCTATGGTCGTATGACTACGGCCGTGCACGACAAAAACACCCCCCCCCCCCCCCCATTGCCGCCGCTCTTGGCATCCTCTGCTGCGTAGCGTATATAGCCAGCTCTTCTCCGGCTCCTCCTCCAGCCATCTCACCACGAAGCGGTCTGCCGCCTCGACGACCGACCCCCCGGTACAACTTCCCCTCCTTCTTAGCCGCCATGGGCCACTACATATACCTTCTCTACTCCGAGCAGCCAGTGGGGTGCTTTCCGTCGATCCCTCGGTGCCTCGAAAAACATCTTGAGCAGTTATTTGCTGGCCGCGATCTGATACATACCGCATTCTACCCCCCCATCGGCCTTCCGAGCACCATCCGGAAGTGTTAGCTGGTCGCTGTTCGTCCGCTGCCGCACGCCCCCCCCCCCCGCGTAGAGAGGAGAGGCCGTTTTCGGATTGTCATCTCTCGACGCTCTCGCGTTTTGGCTTCTTGAGGGCCATGGTGCACGGCATATGATTAGGTGGACGGTGTGTTGTTGGTGCTGGGATGCAATTATTCGTAGGAGTAGGGTGCGCTGAATTCACAACCTTTTGGTGTGTGTATTATACGATATTTTTATGTGTACGGTACGATACGATACGATCGATTTGCCTCCATTCTCGGCCATCGTTTTGGACCGGTTCTGGCCATTTCGATCATTTTGACCATTTTGATCATTTTCCTGTCTTTTTTTTTAGATGCGTCAAAGGCCAAAGTGATGTCCCATGTCTCAAATCCGAAACCCAAAGCTTTTATTAACATCTCGTCTAGAGTGCCAGTCCTCCCAGTTCCAGTCATTTCAGCTCCGAATACCTGTGGGACAAGCGACGCCTTTCCTGACCATTTCAGCTTCGAGTACCCCTGGGAAAAGCGACTACTCATGATCATTTCCGCTGCGAGTATCCCTGGGAAAAGCGAGGACTCGTCATTTCAGCGCCGAGGACCCTTGGTACAAGCGGGACTCAGTCATTTCAGCGCCCAAGTTCTCTTGGGACAAGCGAGGACTCAGTCATTTCAGCTCCAAGTACCCTCGGGGACAATCTTGGGACTGGGTCCTCAAAACGATTGGGACCTATGGGCTATGACCCTTTAGAGGGTCATAGCCCATAGATTGGGACTGGTGAGACATGATCTTGGTCTCGAGGACTGCGACTGGTACTTCGACGACCCTTGCGGTCCTGTTGACCGTTTTTAGGGCCAATGAATAGCGACAGAACATCGACGGGCGCGATGCTATGAGTCGACTATCTATTGTTAATATAACAGTACAAGTACAGTAGTGCCGGTCCCTCTATAGTGCCGGTATGCGGCAGCCAACAATACCGGCACTATAGCGGCAACCGGCACTACTCCACACACTACCACACTGACAAATCCCATCTGTGTGCCAAGCGATTCCACACGCACGATAAATAGCGGGCAACCGGCACTGCCCAACCGGCACTATAGAGAAACCACTGCTGTGTCGCCTTGCTGCATACGATTACGTGTGTGTTACTCGTAGCTCTTCAGCTCTTTCGTGTAACCGATGCTGGCTGTACTCTATAGGGGTCCAATACATGGAACCAAGACACGGCTACGTGGGAAGTTCAAATATTGGAGCAACAGAGTAGTAGATGTATCAAGGCTGCCCGCCCCCTCAGCCTGCTTGGAGAAAAAAGCTTCGAAACATTCAAAACGGAGTGAAAGAGGAGGGATGCAATTGCAGAGAGTCATGGCGAACCCTGCTGACATCGAAGCAGCCCCCCCTATTGTCGGCAGAGACGCCGATCCAAGATCTGCCGTGCATCCCTCCTATTTCCACGTTGTTGTAAATGTTTCGAGGCCTTTCCCCCCAAGCAGACTATACAGGGCATGAGCAGCCTTGTTGCATCTACTCTGTTCCAGTATTTACGTGGATCCCTATAAACAAGTATGTGTATGGGTGTAGAAGCCCAGAAGAACGCCGGAGCGCGAGATACACCAGGCACCAGACGGCTTAGCGATAAGAGCCACAATGATAATAAAGAAGGCCAAAAACAGCAGACCGAAAGTTTGAGTGATGTCACTATTAATAGCAGCCATAGATGTCAGGAGACAGGACTTTCAACCCTTGACAGACAGCAGATTTGCCTTGACATGCCGTGACTGACACCAAACTACTAGGTTTTAGTATGGAACACTTCGTCCCTACACCCTTGACAGGGCATGTTTTGCCTCGCTTGACATGTCTCCCGACATCTTTGCTAGCAGTGGCTGGACGCCTCATCCCAACCCAATACTTCCATAATGATGGCAGAATGCATCAGTATACTAATACGGGGGAATGTAGTATTCAGGACCAAATGTGCTTGGTGAAAATACTGGAATATATAGGTTTTTGTGTTCGTGATGGGTCCCGATTACTATGGCCCTCCGAAGTATGTAGCTGTACGTATGATATATAGTCGTCATTTGTTTTCGATATTTGTTTCCCTCTGACGTGCGTTACAAATACGTTGAGTATCAACCATTCGATTGGCGGAACTCACAGCTGAAGTTTGTAAGTTGTAGTATGTTTTATAAAATAGTTCAGCAGATCTATATAATATTTTTTCCTTCGGAGTGGTATATTCGTAACGATTTGACGAAGAAGACCGTAACATATGTTCATACTTCGTATATACAGAAGGTAGCAGGTAGGCATACGTCCAAATTCAACTGCACAAATAGGTTATCAGATGTACGTATGTATACGAGTATGTGTTATATTCATATTGTTAATACTGGTAGATCGCTGAAAGGTCGAGAGGGTGAGTTGGCAAAGCTCGATGAAAGTCGACTACGAAGCAGTGGGAGTACAGCAGTACTGAATCCCATCGCGACGAAGAGACGTGTGACCACAGCTTTTGTCCAGACGGCTGTCTATATAGCCTACACACGCAAAAAACTCTTTGCACTGGAAGTAACTCTGTGACGATCATAAGACTACCAACGTAGAGATAGGCCTATGGCACTGATGGTATGATACGATCTACGATATATACTACTCACAGATAAAACTCGTACGAAGTGAACCTCGGAACAATCTGTGAACCTATATACGAGGTTGGGCTCTAAGACAGCAACTAAAGGATGTGAACGCCTAGGCTATTGGCTATGGCGTTGACAGCCCTACACGTGACCTGCTGTTTCTTCTTTCATTCTCTCGCAGTCTGTGCATACAGATGCTGAACGTTTACACGAAGAATCCGTACGAGTACAGACACTGGGTGTGTATGTGTTCTTCTGTGTTCTTCACATTAACCCGTTTTTTCTGCTCGTCGACGTCCAGCAAGCCCTCAATGCCCGCGCCGATTTTTCCTGCTTCATCTCGGTGGGCAGAAACAACGGTTTATGTTGAGAGCCACAACAACATCATCCCGTTTGGGGCTCGTACTGCTGTGTGTGTGTTCTTCACATTAAACCTTCCTTTCTACCCGTCGACATCCAGCACACCCAGTGTCCGTGCCGATTCATCATCCTAAAAAGGTACCAGTTCTTTCTGTGGTCACAAAACTACGGCACAGAGATACTACGCTCAGTGCAGTGTGTGTGTGTGTGTTCTTCACATTAAACCTTCCTTTCTACCCGTCGACATCCAGCACACCCAGTGTCCGTGCCGATTCTTCATCCTAAAAAGGTACCAGTTCTGTGGTCACAAAACTACGACACAGAGATACTACGCTCAGTGCAGTAAGCAGAGCAGACAATGCAATGCCATATACGACAGGCAAGACCTACCCTGCTAGCAATCCAGGTGCATGCAAGAGAAAAAAAGAGAAAAGAAAGAAAAAAGCGAAAAGGTACTGCCAGGTTACCGGGCACCAGGTGCCTTCACCTATAGTACACCTTCATTTGCAGATTTTGCAAACGACGGTATGATATGTCCATGGAATCGGAGATTGGAAATACGAAGTCGGCCGTGTTCCATCCAAATCGGAGATTGGACATCGGAAATCGACCGTGTTCCATCCAGATCGGATTTGTTTCCGCCGTTTTTCCGGGCAGCAAGCAGCAGTCCTCCCCGGCGCGTCAACGGCTATTATGCCATCCTGTACATTACGTACACACCAGGAATAGTAGAAGATACGTCCACCCATCTGAAATATCATGATTTACTGTAGATCATCTGGATTATAACCTACCGTTATGATATCTTGTGCAGAATATGCATGGTACATATCTAAGCCAGGAAACATGTCCTATATCATGCAGGCTCTACGGGTTCCACCGGCAATCTTGGCGCAAGATCGTTCAGATAAGGACTATAGGATTATATCTACCCTGAAATATGTAGATAATCAAGCAGGAATCGATGATCTGTGAGTATCTTGTACGGGCAACGGCAACACGACTCAGTATATTTGCTCCCAGGGATGTACGTTACCGTACAGAACGCGACAGATCTTAATAATCTGATTATTCAGAATTTGAGACTGAGATGTTTTGGGAAACATAAGAATGCGACCTCTTTGTACTGAAAATAGCGTGGAATACACCCAGTCTTACATAAGAATTCCAGTCTGGCCAAAAATAAGAGATTCTTGGACATGCATCGCGTACTGTATGGGTATAAATTGGCAGTTGAGAGGTAACTGGAGTTGCACATGGGATAGATACGATATACGGTACAGGTACGTTCTATTTACAAAGGCATAACTGCTGTTGTACCGGTATAATATCATATGATGCGTATGATACAAAATATGCAAGGCTCCCCGTCGGGATGTAGTATCATAGACTTAAAATCCCAGGGAGTGTGTCGCAAGACGAAAAGGGGTCACGGACGGTGCCTTTGTGTGCGTGCGTGTGTGTCCTAAGAAATGTAGACGAACACACACAATCCCAAGAGCGGTGCCATTCCTGGAGCAGGACGACATTATACCACACACCCTCGGAAATACAAAGACAACCGCGCGCAGCCACGGTAAACACTACAGCGACAGCAGCGCGGTATAAGAGCAGCACCGCAGCAGTGGCGGCAGTACACCAGTAGAGGTACAAAAAGCGCATCGCGGAATGCAATCCCGTGAAATAGAGCCAGCTCGCGCGACTTAGAACGCCCAGAGCACGCGCCATGGAGCCCGGCCGGGGGGCAAACGTGCATCGTCGTGTACACGCGGCCCCCCTGCGTGCCCCGTATAGCCAATGCAGCAGTAGCACGGCAAAACTCCCGCGGGAAAAGCGCGGTTCATCCTTGAACGTTGTAGACTACGAGTAGTGCAAGTCTAGTCTAATGCCATGGATGTCATGTGTGCAGAACATACCAGTACATATTCTATCATACATGATAGAACATAGAACGACTGCATAGAACGACTGCATAGAACGGACGTAGAGACCTACTGCTGCATCTGCATATAGTCTACTGCTGCTGCAGCTGCATTACGAAATAGAACGTGCTTTTGTCCAGTTACTGCTGTACATACGTTACGGTACTATTGATAAGTATTACTGTATATCGTAGTACAATCTTCGTGGCAGTGGTTAGGGCCCGTTTTAACGAAGAAGAAAAAAAATCAATTTGGAAAAAAAAATCAAATCCGCTTTTCATTGGTCAACACACGCACCAGCACCAAAGATTAGGATCTTGGGGCATCATATTTGGTGCTGGTGCGTGTGTTGACCAATGAAAAGCGAATTTGAATTTTATTTTTTCCAAATTGAATTTATTTATACCTGGTAGTCGTTAATTCGGGCCCTTACCACTTGCCTTATGTTCAACAAAATGGTTGATAGCCCCTTAGGTCCGACAACGTGGTTGGCAGTGGATCCAAATTCTCCATTACACTGAGATCTGATAAAATATACCATGGTAATAAATTTCCTAGGCTCAGCAGTAGTCGTACGATGTACGAGTATTATTAATAGTACAGGCTGGTTCAAGTTAAACGGCGGACATTTAGTACCCGGCCAAAGTCCACGCCGGTTTTTCGAGTCAGACCGTGAAACTTTACACGTCTTCTATGAGTCATTACGAAGAGCTCACCTGACGTTTATGTATTCACCAGTATTTCTTTTTTGTTTGCCTGATTTCCCGTTTTTTTTTTAAACTGAAATTTGGATCACCCTTGTACCAAATATTCGGCGCAAATTAAAGGAACAAGGAAAAAACCCCGTCAGGTCAGTCCTCGGGAAGAATGTATGCAACACGTGTGCAAAGTTTCAGGGTCTTGTCTCCAAGAAATGGCGTGGGCATTTGGACGTTTGACGTTTGTGCGGACAAAGTGCGAAAATTCGGCGTTGCCTCGCAATTACTGAGTTTCAGCATGGGATAGATTCTTGGCGATGGATTTTGCTTGCTATTGAACATATGTACGCGGGTCAGATACTCGTTTTTTTTGCGCGAAATTTTAAATAGGCATGCCTTGGAGTACCTGGAACCGACTTGTTCAGAAAAAAAAAGAAAAAAAAAGTCGTTTCTTCCTTTGGAAACGCCTGCCCGTTACTGACCATATAAAAGCCGTGGTTGGTCAGGACACTTTTGCCACTATCGCTAGCCCTAGGAGGCGCCTTCACCGGTCCTTTCCCCACAAATCGTACCAGATAAAGTACCAAATACACTATGATTTCTTGCTGGTTTACTTGTTTTTGGATGTTTAAAAAAATCAAATCACGAGAAGCCGTCGACCCAACCCAAGCCTAACTAACCCTAACTCTAACCCTATTCCAGGCTACGTGAGGGTTGTGACCCGTGCGCGGCTTCGCCGCGCGTTCTGGTAATTCTGAAAGAAATGTTCGGACCACCACAAACACCGTAATATATTTGATACTTTTTGTGGTACGATTTGTGGGTCAAGAACACGGCAAAGGCTACTTTTCACCCAACAAAAAAACCCCGCCCATGTCACCCTCGTTCGTTGTTCATGGCGGTCAGTATGATACCAAATATATCCCGTTGGAGTGGGTGCTGCTGCCGGAATTCGTGGGGGAGAGAATTTCCGTCTTTTAACTTGGACCAGCTCGTATACGAAAAGTACATACCGGTCGTAAGGGCCCGTTTTAACGAAGAAGAAGAAAAACAATCAATTTGAAAAAAAAAAATATTCAAATCCGCTTTTCATTGGTCGACACACGCACCAGCACCAAATATTAGGATCTTGGGGCATAATATTTGGTGCTGGTGCGTGTGTTGACCAATGAAAAGCGAATTTTAATTTAATTTTTTCCAAATTGAATTTATTTTATACTCGTTAGGGCCCGTATTAACGAGTATGAAATGAATTCAATTTGGAAAAAAGAAAATTCAAACACGCTTTTCATTGGTCAACACACGCACCAGCATCAAAGATTAGGATCTTGGGGTCTAATCAATTTGAATTGGACGAAAAAACCAAGAAGGTCCCAGGACCTTCTTTTCCAAAGAATTCAAATCAAATTGAGGAGTTGGCCCGACTTGGACCGGCATGTCCACGGTNAATACAACCCCAAGAGCGGCGCAATTTGTTTCGCTTCGGGAATGCCGTGGATGCCGCGCAGGACCGACACTCCCTCTGAATTCCCAATCTCTTTTCGTTTGTGGCAAGCCAGTCTCACGCAACATGTTTGTGTGTGCGTAGGCATGGTCGAATATTGAGAAGGGGAAAGCACCGCTCAGCGGGACGCACGATCACGACCAGAGTTTACCTCTGTCGTGTCACACCCCCCGCACCTCGCCTGCTTACAGAGAGGCCTTACAGAGGTCGGCGTAGGAACAGCGAGCGTCGTCCCTGCTTCTCCTCGCGTGCAACAGCAGCCGCGCCCCAAGCTATTTTCTTTGTGACACGCCACAGCGTTGCAAAATTATCATTTGCGTGTGTGCTACATGTCTTGTATTCGCCTGTGCTCCCCTTACTCAATTCGCACCACTCCCCGGGATTAACCCACCCACATCCCACATCTCGAAGGAATCTTGACTCACACATATCATACCATCCCGTGTAACACATGTGATACTACCGGTAATACTACGGGGGACCATAATAAACAGGACCTACGGTGCACACAAAAACCTATATATTCACCTATTTTCACTAACCGTATTTGGTCCTCTTTACTATGGCCCCCCCCCCGTACTACAGTAGTAAGACGACACACCCCATGCGGTGAATTTCCAAGCCGACTTGTATCCCAAAAAAAGACACAACAACAAAAAAGGTGGCCTGTTTGAAATATCTTGTCGGAGGTCTTTCCATTTATCCATGGCCCGGCGTTTTTGCACTCGTCCCGTTGTCGAGAAAGTGATCTATTACGGGAGACCATAGTAAACACCAGTAAATAGGACCTACGGTATACACAAAACCCTATATATTAGCGTATTTTTACTAACAATATTGGGTCCCTATTTACTATGGTGTTCATACAAAAACCCACCAGGTATTTAACCCTTTTAGAACTGCAGTCCCGTTTTGGGGACACATTACTTAGAAGTAGAGTGGCTTGTCCCCATAACGGGACTGCAGTTCTAAAAGGGTTAATACCTATTCTTACTGATAATATTTGGTCCCTACTTACTATGGTCCTCCGTAAGGGCCCGTTTTAACGAAGAAGAAAAAAAATCAATTTGGATTTTTTTTTATTCAAATCCGCTTTTCATTGGTCAACACACGCACCAGCACCAAAGATTAGGATCTTGGGGCATAAAAATTGGTGCTGGTGCGTGTGTTGACCAATGAAAAGCGAATTTTTATTTTTATTTTTCCAAATTGAATTTATTTTATCTCGTAAGGGCTCATCTTAACGAAGACAGCAAAAATTCAATTTGGAAAATGAAATCCTATTTGAATGTGATTTCGCAAAAAAAAACTGGTTTGCGTCCTATGGGGAATAGTGAATTGCTCGTTCAAATATTTATGAAATCGAAAAAACGCAGCATGCGTCACAGCGCCCAGGTGAAAAAAATCGACGAGAGGAGACGAGAGGGAAAGCATGCGTCGACGCGTGCGCGCCGCCGCCAGCATACTTTTGCTTTTGACCGCCCAGGCTAGGAAGCTATCGCTCCAGGGTCTCCTGGGTGGGCGTAGGGATCCCTGGAACGCCACGGGCGAGACAGGGGGGCGATGGTGTTATCGAAGTCTTGAGCGTATCATGCTGTTTTTGGGTCGATCGCTCGGTTTTTATCGGGTTGGAGCATCGAGCTGGTTGAAAAGTTGGGATTGCGACCGCCATGATTGGTTTTGAGGCGCCACCGCCGGGTACGCTGTGCTATGGTCTATAGGCGTGGGCGCGGCTGTTGTCCCGGTGGCCTCGGGTTGTGGTTCACGTGTTGTCGCCTCGGTCGTGGTCATCGATGCCACCAAGAAATGACCAGATTGTACCGGGGGCGTTTGCCCTTGGGCGCTCATTACGTTGTTTCCATATATTACAGAGAAACCTTTTGCTAATCTTATCCCCTTCCTGCTTCGCCGCCTGTGGCCACCATCTATCTCCTAAGATAGCGATCGTTTTCTCGCTACTATTTAGTGTACCAAACTGCTCCATGTCACACTCGTCTATTTTCCTCATCTCCTCCTCTAGCACATCCCTTTCCTCCTTGTACCTTTCACATTCTCCCACTATGTGAACTCTACTCTCTATGGCTTTGCCACATGGGCACATCTGTGCCTCTACTTCCTCCTCCTCCCGGCTACTGGTATACCTCCTTCTTCTTTCTGGCAGGTCCAGGTCCCCTACACGAAATCGCAGTTTCAGCTTTTTCGCGAAGTCCATTGGGCCGTGCAGATACCTTTTCATTCCTATTCCTTCTCTCAACCCCCCGTACATCTCTAAGTGTTCTTCCCCTTCCACCTTCTTTCTCAGTGCTAGCCTTTCCCTTCTTTCTATCCTTTCTTTCACTTCTGTCTTGTATCCGCTAAATTTCTCTATGGCCAGCGTCTCTTTTTGGTTTCCTATTTCCTTCCATACTTTCTCGACTACGCTATCCCACCTTATTCCAGCTCGCCCTTTGGTTACTTTCTCCCATACAGCTTTATCGGCTATGGCTGGCAACCTCTTATTTGGCATGTTCTTTACTTTATATTGCCATTTCAACTTACGCACGTCTCTATTTGTCTTAAGTGGGTACATTCCCAGTTCTGCTCTCAATACTGTATTACTCGTCGTACTTGAGCATCCTAGTACTTTTTTAGCTGCTGTCATCTGTACTGTTTCCAGCTGTTTTACGAGCTTCGCGTTCCCTTCCCATACTTCTCCTGCATATTCTAGCTTTGGTACAATCACATTCATCAGTATACATCTCTTAATTCTAGTGTCAAGGTGCGAGTCTGTTAGGACTGCTTCCATCTTGCCTACGTGTGCCTTACCCTTGCCTATTATTTTATTTATGTGTGCATCCCAAGAGCAATCTTTTGAGATTTCTACGCCAAGGTACGTATACTGGTCTACGATCGGTAATTCATCTTCTCCCCACTTCCACTTACAAGTTACCGGACTCTCCTTATCTTCGTTACATACAACTACTGCGCACTTTTTTACGTTCGCCGTCACTCTCCACTTCCTGGTGTACTCGATTGCCTTCTCTATTTGTTTCTGCAGTCCTTCGGGTGTTTCTGATATGCAAACGAAATCATCAGCAAACATCAATCCCGACACCGTATCTTCCCCCACCGTGACTCCCTGCGATGCTGCTTCTACTGCTACTATCATGTCATTAATGTATACCTTGAATAGGTTAGGTGATAGCGTACATCCCTGGGCAACTCCCTGTAGGATATCAACGTACTTCGATATTTCCCCGTCCAACATCACAGCACTTCTCGCACATTCCGTCATCTTCTTCATCATTCTCCACATCTTTCCTCTTATCCCTATTTCCCACAACTTTTTCCACAGCCCATTTCTCCATACTGTATCGTAGGCCTTCTGTACATCTAAAAAGAAACAGTACGTTGTTAGCCCCGCGTCTTAGTAGTACGGGGGGGGGGCCATAGTAAAGAGGACCAAATACGGTTAGTGAAAATAGGTGAATATATAGGTTTTTGTGTGCACCGTAGGTCCTGTTTATTATGGTCCCCCGTAGTATTACCGGTAGTATCACATGTGTTACACGGGATGGTATGATATGTGTGAGTCAAGATTCCTTCGAGATGTGGGATGTGGGTGGGTTAATCCCGGGGAGTGGTGCGAATTGAGTAAGGGGAGCACAGGCGAATACAAGACATGTAGCACACACGCAAATGATAATTTTGCAACGCTGTGGCGTGTCACAAAGAAAATAGCTTGGGGCGCGGCTGCTGTTGCACGCGAGGAGAAGCAGGGACGACGCTCGCTGTTCCTACGCCGACCTCTGTAAGGCCTCTCTGTAAGCAGGCGAGGTGCGGGGGGTGTGACACGACAGAGGTAAACTCTGGTCGTGATCGTGCGTCCCGCTGAGCGGTGCTTTCCCCTTCTCAATATTCGACCATGCCTACGCACACACAAACATGTTGCGTGAGACTGGCTTGCCACAAACGAAAAGAGATTGGGAATTCAGAGGGAGTGTCGGTCCTGCGCGGCATCCACGGCATTCCCGAAGCGAAACAAATTGCGCCGCTCTTGGGGTTGTATTTGTGCTCGACGCCAGATCATCATCTAGATCATCTGGTTCCTCACCTGCCGTTGTGAGAGGTTGCGCAGGACCTGCATGGTAGATGCAGGTCCAACCCAGGAAACGTGGTGCAACTACTGTAGATCATGCAGATTATACCTGTCCCACCCGGCAACATGAGCTAGATCATATATACCATATCGGGAATAGATCTGCCTTGAAAGGTCTACTGCTTATAGATCACGAGAAGTGGGGATCGATGATCTGTCCCGAGGTGTGGACTGGATTAGTTCCATCCTGCCGGTAAGGATGGAGTGGACCTACAGGTAGTAGGTAGGGCTGGGCACTGGCTGACTCAGTCAGCAGCGATAATACTGTCGTCAAGATTAATCAGTACTGGTATGCTGGATTGCAGCAGTATATCTACTACTGCCTCTCCTCTCTCCTCCCGAAATGCAATTGGTGGGTTTCCGTACTATAAATACGGCGTGTTTACTGGGCGTGCATACGATAAAAAATACTGGCGAATGTACTGACCAGGTCAATCAGTAGATTACTACTACGTCTGACAGTAGGTTACTACTGCCAGTACATACTGCTGTGGCAGTGCCCAGCTCTAACAGGTAGCTATCTCCGTGTCTCATCGTGATTCCGTGATTTCGTGTTCGGACGAGCCTTCGAAGTAGACGTATCCCTAATACGAATGGATTCGAATACGACTACAGCAGTATACGTATCCAAACAGGATCATCAATGCAACTCCTCGGTACATACTTATCATCAAAGGGACGTTCCGTTCGTACGGTTAGAATCACGAGGTCGATCACCCATCGACTCGATGTTCCACCGTTCCCATCCCCGAATGTTGGCTGTTGGCTGTCGATTTAGTGTTGGATATCGTATCGAACATTTCGATATATGATATATCGAAATATCGAACTTTTCGATATTTGATAGATAGAAATATCGAGCTTTGCGATATATCGTTATCGAACGTGTTTTGCCCTCCACCCCGTGGCATCGCCGTGTTTTTCATGCAGGTACTGAACGAAAGCTTGTTCGATGCATGATACGTACATACCAGGTACCAGGTACCTGGTATTAAATATCAAAATAATACCCATTATTTATATAGCTTTTTTTGTTTATCGGTATCGTGTACAGGTATATCGAACCCCATTCTCGTTCGATATCCAACACTGCTGCCTGCTGCTGTGTCTATTGTCGGTTGTGGCGCGCTGTGGCACGACGGCACAGCGGCGCAACCCCCGCAATACAGCAGTAGCGGTCCCTCTATAATGCCGGCTTAATATTGCCGGTGCTCGATATATTGCCGGTGAAATCGCTCGGCACAGATGGGATTTAACCCTTTTAGGACTGCAGTCCCGTTCTGGGGACAAATTACTTGGAATTAGAGCCAAATATATGGTTATGTGCACTGGAGTACTAAAATGATTAACCAGTGTGGCAGTGTGCGAAATAAGGCCGGTGCCCGCTGTAATGTCGGTGTAGTGGCCTGGCACATACCGGCATTATAGAGGGACCACTACTACTGCTGCTGTACCAGTATATGATACACATAGATAAGCTACGAGTATATAGGAATATGTTAACTACCGGTTGCCAGGTTTTACCTACAGCAGTATTCACTTATTCACTCCCGTTATGAGTTGAGAGGGGGAGATAAAAGAACCAACTGAGAGGGGAAACTATAAAAAATAGAAGAACCACCTGAGAGGGGGCAAAAGAAGAACCAGCTGAGAGGGGAAAATAGAAGAAACAACCCGTGCCCGTGCAACACTATTACCTATATAATGCGAGAACAATATATACACGAATCTATTATTAATACGACTATCTGGTGCCAGGTACCAGGTATTACCTAAGGTGATATTATATGACCTACTCACCCTTCCCGGATTTGTTTTTTTGAGCATTGAGAGGAAAATAAAAAGAGAGGACACAACGTGAACAAATGACGATTGCAGACGTTTGGGAAAACTCTCGAAACAAGTGACTACTGTACGTATAGATGACGGCACTAGTGACACGAACGAGTGCGTGCTGATGAGGCCGGGGGTGTACCCGAGCTCCATATGCAAGGAACACGCTCGCGAGATCCGTAGCAAAAAAAGTGTAGCAGGGCGGTAAATCAGGGGATTGATCGCCATCCCCTTTCTGAAATCCCGCCAAAATACATATGATAGAAATTTCCGTTATATACCTGTTATATCATACACATGGAGGTGGTGCCCACCAAGAGCTAGCACACACCAGGTAATCCCGAAACCGCATTTTTTTTGTGGACCTCATGTGATTTTGAGAACCGGGGACCAATATTACACATCTCCGTTCGCACTCACGATTTTCGGGACAAATTCACTTGCAGTTACGGCCAACATTGTACACATACTGTCACTCTCTCAATAACTGCGGCAACATAATGCTGCAAGTCGGTAAATTAGGGGATGGATCGCTATCATCCCCTTTCTGAAATCCCGCCAAAATAGGGGTTTCCGTTGTATACATCATACATTTCACATGCGGACTTTTTTTTCCCACCAAGGGCCAGCACCATACCCCGAAACCGCTTTTTTTCTGAGAACCGCATGTGATTTTGAGAATGATAACCGGGTACCGGTATTACACACCTCTGGTTACAACGGCACACACCATTCTCCGCACTAACTTACTCGGAATTAGGGCCAACATTGCACTAGGTTTATAATACATTATGTCTTGCACGTGTATATTTATTTGTTCTTTCCTCCCCCCTAGCCATGCATGAACATGAAGTACACCCCTATAACTGGTACCAGGTTGTTACAACAGTATGACTTGCACGTATTGTACTTATTTTGCCCATTTGCTGTGCCGCCCTCCACCCTGTGAAACCCCTGAGCAGGCGTTCGTGTATCTGGCGCTTGTGGAAAAGAACGTCTCTTCCGCGGTGGCACCTCTTGGGAAGGCGGAGGCGGAGAGGGTTCGGAGGGTAGCGTCGCACGCGCTGGTGGAGAGCATGAACACGTGAGTGGTGTACCTTTACCTTACCGAGTCGAGCGTGAGTTGGTATATAGCGAGTCGAACGTGAGTAGTGCATTTGTGACTCGAACGTGAGTGATGCATTGGTGAGTCGAGCGCGAGTGGTGTGTATGCATAGTGAGCCGAACTTGTGGGTGGTATGTTACAGTGAGTCGAGGGTGACTGGCCCTTCGTTTTTGGGCGCGGACACTCCCGGGTGGACGCGACCTCCTCATTATGATAACTCGTTAGGATAGGTCATTATGATAGCTGGTGGGTCATTACGAGGGTTGTGAGTAAGGCATGCCTTGGCTGGATTTCACAGATAGTTCTTAGGGAGACTCTTCACGGATCACGACCCGGCCCGCGGGTCGGGTTTAGGGCGTCTTCAAAATCTCACGGGTCGGGTCGGGTCGTGTCGGGTCAGGAGGTTTTCAAGTATCACGAGTCGGGCAAGGTCAGGTCACCCTGACCCGACCGGACCCGAACCGACCCGACCCAACCCGCGAGGTTTGACCTGACCCGTGAACAGCCCCGGTTATTAGTTGGGCAACGAAAGAAGCCAACGAACTGACCTGAAAATCTTCGTTGGTAAAACACTCAGTTCAAGTACCATAGGCAGGCGCCAGTCATGTAAGACGTCACAGAACTCCGCAAATTAGCGCCACGCAAAACTAACTGTACTTGGTGTACATAAGTATTAATAGTCGACTAATAATTCGTCCGCAACTTAAAAAATTGTCAGCCTCGTACTCAAAACCCCTTGAAACTCATTACGGCTTCGTTTAGATAAGTTTCCCAAGCGGTCAGACTCAGGGTTAGGGTTTGGAGTCAAGTGCATTCCAACCGTTTCGCAGCACCACGGTGCTCGTGCTCTTGTTCTTGCTCTCGTGCATCATCAGTCGTCAACCATGTCAACCTCCTCTCGCCTGTTTTAAACCCGACATGCTCCGTCCCGGCATTGTAGGGTGTGAGGGTCTATGGCCATACGGCTACGGCCATGCATCAGAAAATGAAGTACACCCCCCGTTCGTAACTACTTCTGCTGCATACCTGGTGTACTTTATGCGCTGCTCTATATATCGCAAACATGAGCACCATCCCGTGCACGCGCGGCGATCGAAGTGTCACATGGAGCTTGCAAAACATGGGTTTCGAAGAATTTCTCGATCTCACAGCTGAGGTTTTTCGTTTTTTCATCATTTTTCAAAGACGACCTACAACAGCAGTTGTGTACGAGCATATCATTTATATGAGACTGGTACTGGATTAATTGTTAAGCAAGCATGCTTGGCAGAAACGCGTACCAGGTATATAGCTGGTAACAACTCTGGACGGAAACATAAGGGCCGATTGAACATTAATATCAAGACCAAAAGTTCCTTACATTTCCGCCTAAAGTGGTATGGTTTATCCCAGCTGTCGTATGTATGTATGATTTATCCCAGGTATCATATATGCTCGAAATAATACAGTGTGTGTGTTCTTCACATTAAACCGCCCTTTCTACAGTACAACAATACGACTTCTACCTTCTGAGTAGTATCGTATACTCGCATTACCATATGTGCGATATGTACGAGTAAAAGGTAGATGGGATATACTCCGCTCGAGTACTGTACAAAGATCTGTCGGTTTGCGTTATAACCAGTGGTAAACGAAGTATGTTACATGATATATACGTACAGCAACTTGCCGCTGTGAATCTTCCCCTCGGCTACGTACATACGAGCCTACAGTAAACTACATTCACACCTCCGACAAAACAAATCAGATGCATGGATCATATCCCCACAGTTCATGTATCTGACGGGTATGGCACCGAGGGGCGTTATTATTGGACATAAACCCGTTGGTAGGCTGTACCCGGTTAGGTTACCCGGGTACCTCAAAGCACATGTGAAGTAATCATACCGGACGGAACCCCGGCGTGTGATGTTTCCCAGCGAACGGCATTTTAGAGTTCAGATAAAGAGAAGTGAAAGAGGACAAAGTTGCTATCGTGGGGTTCACGGTTTACACCTTTATGGTGGCCGATTAAAGACGTCAGTGAGCTTCTCCGTGCTGGCCGCGGCAAGCCCCAACGCGTGACAGCATCCCAGCTGACAATCAAACAATACGACCAACATACATATGATATGGCATGTGCCATGCGAATACGATACAAAAACTATTGGTCTTGCCTAGAGCAGCAGTAATACTGGGCTATTAAACGTCGTACGAGACTTCAGGAAGACTACTCTATTTAGTCGAAAAATACCAAATACAAAATGTGACTATTTAGACGTATTACATATAGAACTAGACAACTGCTGCTGTGGCTATTTAGACGTATTTAAATACGTGGACTGGACTACTGCTGCTGAGGTTTTTCGTTATACATACCAGGTAGGTCTTTTTTACGGTGGTTGCCCTCTCGGATGCTGCTATTAATAGAGTTGACCTCGTGAGTTTGAATGCCACCGTGGTGAAATTGTGAAGTTACTTGAAGAAAAAAACAGGATTCAGCTGCTGAAGAGCGCGTAGCATGGGTATGCGTAATTCGACGCGAGTCGACGAGAGAAGAACAGGGCTGTTTTCTCGAGATAAAAATGCAAGGCACGGACCGTAGTGGGGGAGGAAGAGGACCTGCTGTGTGACCCCGGATCTGAGTTACGACTATATAAGAGGAAGAGAGAAAAGAAGGGCGAAGATAATGAAGGGGATGGGGGGGGGGAAACTCTCTTACGATATTATAATACCGTGCCTTGGACGTATTCACACTATTAATACTTCTACAGTAGTAACACCTAACCTGCATCACCGTGTTTGTGGGGAAATTCAGTTGGAATTAGGACTGCAACAATAATCACCATACCCATATATATTTGCCCATGTTTGCCATTAGTATTTGGGTTAATTATATATATATATGACATACTGGCACCTGTTAACAGGGGTCGTTGAGCGGGAGGAGGTGGGCGAATGGCGGCCAGGCGAGACGCACAAGCCTCTCTCGCTCGTCTGCGATGTCCACCTGCTCGGAGCGTCAGCGTTAGCAGATGCATCGCACGAGGACGACGACAATCAAAGGGCATCAGAGGGGCGGGGGGGGGTGGAACGTCAGCGTTAGCGAATGCATCGCATGAGGATGCCGACAGTCAGAGGGCATCAGAGGGGCGGGGGGGGGGGGGGGGGGGGTGTACTTCATTTTCAGAGAGAGAGAGAGAGAGAGAGAGAAGAGGCAAGAGAAAGAAATGGTGAACACTATGAAACAGTAAATATTATATTCCCGTTACAAAATAAACAAAAGGTATAAACAAATCAGGTACAGGGAAAAGACGAGTGAGGAAAGAGGAAAGCAGAGAGAAAGAGGTATAGAAACAAGATCGACCAACACGAAAGGAACGAAGTCCTCGCAAAAAGGAGAAGTAGACGTTCTTCCCAATTTCTTCCTGGTGACGCTGGGTTGTACCCCGGAGGACTGCTTACAATATTCGGTATCTGGTGGTAAAATTCCAATTCCTTTGCGGGCGAGCGGGAGAAATACCATCGGCAGGTTGGTTTTGAGTAGGTGGCTACGCACGCCAGCATTGTGGTTTCGTCACGACCTAAGAGACGTCACTCCTTGTGACACCTCAAGGCAAAGCGAAAGGCCCCAACATGCATACGCGATGAAAATTGCTGCAGTCGTTGAGCTACAGCGCGGCAGTGCTTTTATGTACGGGAAAACATGCGTGCGGCGATATAGAAGGGGTATTCACCCCCGCCCCTCTGATGCCCTCTGACTGTCGGCATCCTCATGCGATGCATTCGCTAACGCTGACGTTCCACCCCCCCCCGCCCCTCTGATGCCCTTTGATTGTCGTCGTCCTCGTGCGATGCATCTGCTAACGCTGACGCTCCGAGCAGGTGGACATCGCAGACGAGCGAGAGAGGCTTGTGCGTCTCGCCTGGCCGCCATTCGCCCACCTCCTCCCGCTCAACGACCCCTGTTAACAGGTGCCAGTATGTCATATATATATATAATTAACCCAAATACTAATGGCAAACATGGGCAAATATATATGGGTATGGTGATTATTGTTGCAGTCCTAATTCCAACTGAATTTCCCCACAAACACGGTGATGCAGGTTAGGTGTTACTACTGTAGAAGTATTAATAGTGTGAATACGTCCAAGGCACGGTATTATAATATCGTAAGAGAGTTTCCCCCCCCCCATCCCCTTCATTATCTTCGCCCTTCTTTTCTCTCTTCCTCTTATATAGTCGTAACTCAGATCCGGGGTCACACAGCAGGTCCTCTTCCTCCCCCACTACGGTCCGTGCCTTGCATTTTTATCTCGAGAAAACAGCCCTGTTCTTCTCTCGTCGACTCGCGTCGAATTACGCATACCCATGCTACGCGCTCTTCAGCAGCTGAATCCTGTTTTTTTCTTCAAGTAACTTCACAATTTCACCACGGTGGCATTCAAACTCACGAGGTCAACTCTATTAATAGCAGCATCCGAGAGGGCAACCACCGTAAAAAAGACCTACCTGGTATGTATAACGAAAAACCTCAGCAGCAGTAGTCCAGTCCACGTATTTAAATACGTCTAAATAGCCACAGCAGCAGTTGTCTAGTTCTATATGTAATACGTCTAAATAGTCACATTTTGTATTTGGTATTTTTCGACTAAATAGAGTAGTCTTCCTGAAGTCTCGTACGACGTTTAATAGCCCAGTATTACTGCTGCTCTAGGCAAGACCAATAGTTTTTGTATCGTATTCGCATGGCACATGCCATATCATATGTATGTTGGTCGTATTGTTTGATTGTCAGCTGGGATGCTGTCACGCGTTGGGGCTTGCCGCGGCCAGCACGGAGAAGCTCACTGACGTCTTTAATCGGCCACCATAAAGGTGTAAACCGTGAACCCCACGATAGCAACTTTGTCCTCTTTCACTTCTCTTTATCTGAACTCTAAAATGCCGTTCGCTGGGAAACATCACACGCCGGGGTTCCGTCCGGTATGATTACTTCACATGTGCTTTGAGGTACCCGGGTAACCTAACCGGGTACAGCCTACCAACGGGTTTATGTCCAATAATAACGCCCCTCGGTGCCATACCCGTCAGATACATGAACTGTGGGGATATGATCCATGCATCTGATTTGTTTTGTCGGAGGTGTGAATGTAGTTTACTGTAGGCTCGTATGTACGTAGCCGAGGGGAAGATTCACAGCGGCAAGTTGCTGTACGTATATATCATGTAACATACTTCGTTTACCACTGGTTATAACGCAAACCGACAGATCTTTGTACAGTACTCGAGCGGAGTATATCCCATCTACCTTTTACTCGTACATATCGCACATATGGTAATGCGAGTATACGATACTACTCAGAAGGTAGAAGTCGTATTGTTGTACTGTAGAAAGGGCGGTTTAATGTGAAGAACACACACACTGTATTATTTCGAGCATATATGATACCTGGGATAAATCATACATACATACGACAGCTGGGATAAACCATACCACTTTAGGCGGAAATGTAAGGAACTTTTGGTCTTGATATTAATGTTCAATCGGCCCTTATGTTTCCGTCCAGAGTTGTTACCAGCTATATACCTGGTACGCGTTTCTGCCAAGCATGCTTGCTTAACAATTAATCCAGTACCAGTCTCATATAAATGATATGCTCGTACACAACTGCTGTTGTAGGTCGTCTTTGAAAAATGATGAAAAAACGAAAAACCTCAGCTGTGAGATCGAGAAATTCTTCGAAACCCATGTTTTGCAAGCTCCATGTGACACTTCGATCGCCGCGCGTGCACGGGATGGTGCTCATGTTTTACGAAGGCCTACACAATCTGGCAGTTTTTGTTGTTGTATATCGTACCAGGTACCAGGTATATGGTATATTGGTATGCCTTGCATGGTATACCAAGGCAAGCATGCAAGGCAGGCCGAGGGGGCGGATCTTGGCCGCAGCTTGAAGATATGTTTTCTAGTAGAGTTAATCCGCCCACTCTTTGTCGCAGTTATAGCTCGTGTTACGTGTACAAAAATGTTCAGCGGTGTCGTTTGTTCCCACAGCAGCCGAAATCAATGTCGAATGTGATTTCACCGCCATCGTCATATTTCTACAATTGTAGTACAGCAGTAGTACAGGCAGTAGTTCAGCGTACACTGCAGTAGGCCGAGTGTAGATTGTACCTGGGGTAATTCATTAGCGTACCAGGCATAGCATATGATACCTCGTATGCATGCGTACGTATATACATACCTGGTATATAGTACCTGGGACAATTAATTAGCGTACAGTACCAGGCATAGCATATTATAACCGTATGCATGCACAGTAGTGTTAGCAGGAATCGCGTTATATACGGGAGTAAATAGTTGCGGGGTATTGATCCAATGTATACCGTAATAAAGACACGTAGGACGACTGACATTTGAGTTGTGGAGGGATGGAGCAGCTGGTGCTGCCTCTTCGATGAGTGCACGCCGCGTACGTAGCCTCGCCGCGTAACCCGAAAAAAAGCGCTGGCCCTGCTCACCACTCCCGACCCCTCCACTCTCTCTCTTACATGGCCGAACCGGCTGTAGTCCCGCAGAAACCAAATATTTCTCTTGGTGGAGCCAGTCAATGCGACGCTTGTATCAAATCTGGAGCAGACGCATTTGTCATAGGGTGCCCTTGTTCACGTTGTGCTTGTTTTCTTTCCGTAACTCTCGATCCTTTCTATTTTTTAGTATCTCCCAGTTGCTTCCCCCTTCTCTGCCCACCCTCCCACCCACCCATGCACTCACCCCTCCCTCCCCTTCCCTTGCCCCATTTTCGCCCGGTTCTATACCGCCCCACGCATCTTTGGTGGACATTAAAAAATAAATATAGCCCGGACGCCGACGCCCGGAAC
>MEHQ01003881.1:11907-19407 GCA_008828725.1 Saccharina japonica | reverse complement strand
CCGGTTCCTTACCATGCTGCGTCGAACGCTTGCTGTATGTATAGCCCTTTAAAACTTTTTTTATCACATTACGAAACTGCAATAATACTCTGTACTATTTCCAAGTAGTTTGGTCCCCCCAAAAGAGTAAACAGCTGTAAATGTGATCGGCGACAAGTGAAAAGGTGACTGTTTTTTTTTTGCCGTGTCTGTTTTGGATGGCGACCGGTCATTACCCGCAAAATGCGTACGTACGAGGTCGCTGATTGGTCGGCGTAGAAGTGCCCAATGAGCGGGGAAGGGCTGACCTCGGGGGAGGGGGGGGGGTTGCCTTGTTGTTGTGGTTGTTGTGGTTGTTGTGCTGTTGGTAGTGGTGGTGGTGGTGGTATGGGTTTTCGTGGTGTTGGTGGCCTCTCCTGCTTTTTTTTTTTCGTAGCGCTGGCGGGAGTGCCGGGGTGTACGTACGAGTTGTTTTTGCTGTTGTTGTTTGTTGGCGTTTTTGATGTCCTTGTTACCGTTCTGTCATTATTGTTGCTAGTGTGGTTGTTGACGATGCTTATGTGGTTGTGGTTGGTGATGTTGATGTTGTTGCCCCCCCGCTCTTCTGGCCATACCGGATTTTAAATCAACTCATTGAAGCTGTCGTCCATATGCAAGGCCGCCTCACAAGCGGTTCTTAGTGTTACTAGGATGCAGCTCACCCTTCATGCGACTCGGCTAACACCTCGCGTTTTCTTCGCGCCTGGTGCTATTAATAGCAATGCCTGCCTCGGTCGGTGAAAATCCGACATGCTCCGTCCCGGCATTGTAGGGATGTGAGGGTCTATGGTCATACGACTACGGCCATGGATGAATATCGAGTACGCCCCCCCCCCCCCCTTCTCCGTCTCTTGTCACCGTGTTGTGTTCGGACAGGTCAACGGCCAACTGTTCAAGGGGGACGTGGACGAACTCCTGAAGACTCTCCGGGGGCTGATAGGGCCACTAGTGGTGGGAGACGAGACCCTAATGCGGACGGTGAGTGCTTGGGTTCAATTTTCGGTTACCGGCAGCTATTACTGCAGCACAGCAAAGTTTAGAAGTGCGCAGATCTGTTCACGTGTTGATTCAAACCTCGCGGGTCAAGCCGGGTCGGGTCCGGGAACGGTGTCCGGATTCGACCCTAGATCATTTGAAAACCTCCTGACCCGACCCAACCCGACCCGAATCGACCCGACCCGAATCGACCCCCCCCCACCCCCCACCCCCCCCCCCCCAAACCCCCCCCCCCCCCCCCCGCCCCGCCCCGACCCGACTCGACCCAACCCAACCCAACCCCACCCGTGATATTTCGATTTTTTTCCTGACCCGACCCGCGGGTTGGGGGTCATTTTAGTTCTTGTACTGCTGTACTCGTATGTAAATATGTATATATCAGGAGTTATTTTTCGGCATCAGTTACAGTCAGTTTATTTTCGGTACGATTTTCGGTTCCTGTTCAGTATCAAAGTACGGTTACTTTTTAGTACGTCAAATTGCGGTTATAGATCGCCTCCGTTTCCGCGGCGAGGGGGGGGGCGGGGGGGGGTGTACTCATGTCATGCAGGGCCGTAGTCCCTCTCATACTTTCCCCGCTCCCGCCCTTACCGTCCATGCCGTCCCCACCCTAACCCAGCCTTAAGGGCCTACCTGGTACACCTTTTACGTGCTCAGCCAAAGATTATGAACCAGAACGCCAAATTCTCTCTATGACAACAAACTACAGATTATTCTTATATCGGTTCCCAATCACGAATAATCTTTTCCTTCTTTGATTTTCCGAATTTTGCTTTTCCAATTTTTCCAATTTTTGTTTTTTTGTCAACTTTTCACAATTTTTTTGTCTATATGCAGGTGTGCCAGGACATCGTCCGCGCGTCTAGCCGGACCTCCTCCGGCGGCGACACGTACGCGGTGATGGCGGCTCTCCTGTCAAGGCCGACCGAGGGGGACCTGCTCACGCCGTCGGGGTCGGAGTCGGCTGCCATCGGCATCAGCGTCGATGCGGCGGACGGGGAGGTCGTGATCACAGTAGAAAACAGGTTGGTTGAGTTTTTTTTTCTTCGTTTTTTCGTTTTTTCGTTTTTTTTTTTCTTGTGGTTTGGCGTTTTTGGTCACCCACTCTGGATATTAGAGGTTTGGTTACGAGCAAAAACCGAATTTTGCTGTTTTAACGCGTCCGTCTCTTTATACAAGTGCAGGTATGATGTACCAGGTATTACTGTTAATAGTACGGGGGACCATAGTATATAGAACGTTCGGTACACACAAAAACCTTTATTATTACCTATTTTTGGCAACAATATTTGGTCCTATTTACTATTGTCCCAATATCTAGTATGAATCCTTATGTTTGGGGGCATAGCGTGGTTGGTGTGTCTTGGAATTGCTTCTTGAACGGGGTCGCGTGGGCCGTAGAAACCTTGTATATAGACAGTATTCACATATGTAGGGGGTCCTTGTAAGCTGGGTGAAGCCGAAAAAATCTGAAAGCGGAGGATCTATCTCCGCGCGCCGTCCGACCGAAAAGTAGAACAAAATAATCCGTTTTTTAGTTTTTTTTTTTTTCACCAAATCAAAAGACAAACCGACAAATCGCGAATCAAAAACCATATAATTCTTGTAATGCTTCCCGTTTTCCGCAATAATTGTATCTATACGAATGCAGAGCAGCGTTTATTTCGTACGTTACTCCGAATCGTCCCCACGTCCCCACCCCCCCTCATGAGAGAAAAGGACAAGCGAGGGCCCGGTATTGCAGCGGTGTAATAATAGCACTGACGGCAACGGCAACGGGTCTTATCGGTCAACGGTATTATCGGTCGTCAAGGCATGCAGACGAGCACCCATCTACGGCAACATTAACTCCTTGAAAACTGCAACCATTGTGTTTGGGACTTTCTACTTGGAATTAGTGTAGGATGTTTGTTTTTTCAGTATTGTCAAGGATTAAGAACTGTAACCATTGCTTTTGGGACGTACTACTTGGAATTAATGGAGGGTGTTTTTTTCAGTATTATCAAGGATTAAGAACTGCAACCATTTGTTTTGGGACATTCTACTTGGAATTAATGTATTATCTGTATGTTTTTTTTCGATATTAATAAGGGTGAAGAACTGCAAGTTTTTTTGTTTGGGAACATACTGCTTGGAATGATTTAAAAAAAAAAATCATTTTTCAGTCGTGGTAAGGGCTAACCCACCCATCTATCTCCCACCCCCTCCTTTACGCCCGGCCGTGTTATTATCGGAGAGCTTAGTTTCCCAGATTGTCCAGATTTTATCTATTTTGTGAAATTTGTATCAAGATTAAGGAGGCGGTCCTGCCACAATTCGTGATTTTTAACAGCGGGAAAAACAATATATCTGGAACGCTTATGTATAGTATTCATAGATTTGGAAATAAAATAAAAAAAACTGGAAAATCTGGAAGAAAGAACGAAAAAAAAAGAAGCGCGAAACCCTAAAACATACAGAAAAATGTGGAGCTTTAGTATACAGGGTCTTCCGATATTAACGACCCTCATCTCCGTTCGCTGAATCGCGCTGCAGCTTTTTGTTGCGGCGGAATGCGATAGACGGGGCTGGGAACATGACGCCGCCGCCGACGGGTGCCTATTCCGGAAATAGCGGTGGCGGTGGCGAGAAGGGCAGCCTTAAGGAGAGGATGGTTAGGGCGCGGGGACAGCTGGACGAGCTCGTCGAGCAGACGGCGGAGCAGTTCCGCAAGATGACGGTGGGCCCAGTTGTCTTGTCTGTCTTGTCTGTCTTAGGTGGCCTTTTTTTTCTTGTCTGTTTTGTCTGTTTGTTTTTTCTTGTCTTGTCTGTCTTGTTTGTTTGTCTTTTAACTGTTTGTTTATCTTGTCTGTCTGTTTGTCGGTGTGTTTGTCTTGCGTGCCTGCCTCTGTCTGTCTTGTCTTTTAGTCTGTTTGTTTAGCCTGTTTAGTCTGTGTGTTTGTCTTGCCTTGTCTATCTGTCGGCCTTTGTCTTGCCTGGCTCTCTTGTCTGTCTTGTCTTTTAGTCTATTCGTTAGTCTGTTTAGTCTTTGTGTTTGTCTTGTCTTGCCTTGTCCGTCTGTGTGTCTGTGTGTGTGTTCTTCACATTAAACCTTCCTTTCTACCCGTCGACATCCAGCACACCCAGTGTCCGTGCCGATTCTTCATCCTAAAAAGGTACCAGTTCTGTGGTCACAAAACTACGACACAGAGATACTACACTCAGTGCAGTGAGCAGAGCAGACAATGCAACGCCATATACGAGAGGCAAGACCTACCCTGCTAGCAATCCAGGTGCATGCAAGAGAAAAAAGAAGAGAAAAAGAAAAAAGCGAAAAGAAAAAATAATAAAAGTACATATACTGAAGCAAATCAACAATCAAGCAACCAAATAAAAAGCATGACAAAAAGTGCGTCTGTCTGTCTTTCTGTCTGTCTGTCTGTCTGTCTGTCTGTCTGTCTGTCTGTGTGTGTCTGTTGGAAAAAAAACGTCCATTGTGGCGTTCTCACTATTATTAAATAGTAGAGTGGGATGAAAGCAACTACAGGTACTGCATATCTGCATATCTCGTTCAAAGCAGAGCCGAGGGCAGTCGGTTTCGAGTTTTGTTTTCCCGTTTGTTTTTATTGTCATTTTCAATTTCATTTTTAAGTTTCTCCGGCAGATCGGTAAACATCGTAGCTCAAGCTCACCCACCACGCTTCCACGTACAACTCTGGACATAAATATAAGGGCTGTTTGGTACTCGTATTTCAAGTCTAAGCGGTCCTCATGATTCCGTCCAGAGGGGCATAAAAGAAACTATGTGTCGTGTGTCGATTTAACCCGTCGTCCCCGTTACAAAAGAGCCGAAGAAGAACCGGCTGCTGCCACAGTATATTTACCTCGGGGCGCGTGAGTATGACGACCCGGACGACGCATGCTACGATAGAGGTGCACCATATGAGTAAGCTTTTGCCTCCTGAGGGTGGTTGCTTGAGGACCTCTATACCTGCAGTAGCCTGCACACTGATTAGGAAGGAAAAGAAAGGGCTACGTATATATGACCCGATGAGCAAAATCCCATGGTCTAAGAATAAAATGGAAAATATTTCAACACAATACTCGTACGTCTAAAAATTTCCGACGATTTTGTGTTAATTAGTAAAACCCATTCAGAACTGAAATAAAAAATCCCAAACGAAAATTCCAAGTACAGTTCTTAATGTGGGACCAGTTCTTAACCGTTACGTGACTTCTACTCGTAGTGCGATTGAGTGCTGTTTCTAGTGTCGCTGCTCTTGCAAATGAAACAAGTTCCCTGCAATTTGTGTCGAAAATAAGCGCCGAAAATCAGATGAAATCGAACGCTAGACAAGCACGACTAGATTGCGGGCCTGCGAAAACAAACCACCGGGGACACTTATCCGCAGACATGTCGTACAGCAGTGCAGACGACTGCCACGCATGACTACGTACGCAGCAGTGGCACTGCTGCACACCACGGCCTGCACTTCGATGAGCAGCACTGTATGATATAATATGACAGAAGCACCCCCGCCAAAAATATACAAGGAACCACAGGGTACCAGGCCCGTACCAGGTACAGTACCGGGAAACATACCGCTGGACGGATATGACCGTTTGGATATAAATATATGAGGACCAAACGATCCTTGCATTTGAATCCAGCGTGGTATAATATGACTTACTGGGTGTTACGAGTATATACGTAGTGCTGTTTACTGCTACTGAGCGGGCTCTCAGATGGCTGTTCGCAGCACGAATGAGCGCATGCGTAATCATCAGTACATGCATGGACACAGATAAGGAGACGAGAGATTGTACAGCTATAATAGCGCCACGAATAGCTACATAGCAACCCCGATGCAAGCGACGGTCTGCGCTTCCATGCCAAGAGAGTTACAGCAGCACTCACGTTTGCTCCCTTGACAGCAGAGCTGTAGTACCACTCGTACACGTACATACAATACATACGAGTACCTGTATTCTGGTACATTTTGTGCTCACACACGTTGCGGTTGGTAGCGATTCCTTGGAAGTCGACATGCCCGATGCAGTCCGTGTGGTACTACCCGCACAAGCAGTGTTGGTGGTGATATTGGTGGTGCTGCTGTGGTGTGATCACAGAGTGGTGTCAAAGGAGACCCCCTGTTGCGCGCACCAAAAGCACCCTTCACGACTTGGAGTGGTGATTACAGTGCTGATTGTATCGAGATAGTGCCAAATATGAGCGATTTGCAAGCGATTTTTATCTAATATTTGCGATAACATGGTGACATTTGGGCGACGTGCTTCTTTTCCACTTTGTGTTGTGTTTCGGTAGCGCTCTGGACTCGTACGAGTACGATGGATCCGGAACATTTTATACCAGGTACCTGGTATCTGTTTCTGATGCAATGAGCAGCACCTAGCCCCACACGAAGCCTTGTCTTATACCTGGTACACTGATAGCAGCTCCCATCGGGGGCCATACAGAACGTTTCCCCTCCTCGAGTCACCCTGGCCGCCGTTTCTACGCGGTGCTCGCCTGTGCTGTGCGCTACGACGGCAGAAGTAGTACTCGTACCAGTACACGGCGAGCGGGCGTGCTTGTTTTTTGTTTTTGTTTTTCTTACTCGTTTGATACATGATGTGTGTGTTTCTGATCGTAGCTCACCACTGCGCCCACCGCTGCTGTACACGAAGCAGGCAACCCCTACGACCTTCCTCCACTGAACATGTGGCTCTGACCCAGGGCCGCTCCCAAAAGATCCCCCTCCCCCGAGGCAACCGTCTCCGCGCTGCTTGCCTGCATAGGATACGTGTGCTGACTGTGTCTTGGTCTGTTTGATATGATCTTCTGACGAATTTCGGGCTTTTTTGGGTTCGAAGAGCTAATTTTATTCTTGAGTTCTCCACTGAAAGAGCCATCGGGCAGTGGGTCACATAAAGGTTTAGAACTGCAGTCCCGTTTTGGGGACAAACCACTCTAATTCTAAGTAATTTGTCCCCAAAACGGGACTGCAGTTCTAAAAGAGTTAAGGAGCCTTTGATAGGTCGTTCAGAAAGCGTTTCAGCCAAAAAAAGGTATACCTTATACCTATGTCGTAGCACGCGTCTTCCGACCTGTGATCCCCGAGTCGTTTGGTGCGTCCGATTGCAAACCTTACCCTCAGCCGCCTCCTTCCTCTTTTTTTCTTTGTGTGATTTTTTTTTTTCATTTGTCGTGAAAGGCGAAGAGGGACGTGTGGGGCGGACCGGGATGGTCTGTCGATGGGAGCACCACGAAGGACTCTCGCTGTTCCCCCGGGGGTGTCGCTGCGGCTGAGGTGAGCCGCTCCCCTGTTGCTCTTGCGCAGTAGTGGTAAGCTTCGTGTAGAGGCTCGTGCTCGTGTGCCGGGCGGTGTCCGTGTGTACTTCGCGTAGGGGCCTAAGCGGTGGCCGTTGCATAGCAGTAGAGGCTTGTCCGTGTATACAGGGCCTAAAGCGGTGTTTGTTGCAAAGTTGGGGGGGGGGGGGGGGGGG